>OY735204.1:9075178-9235178 GCA_963457665.1 Thysanoteuthis rhombus | reverse complement strand
CCACACCCAACCTGACACTATTCATCCCTGCCCCCAAGACATTTTTTTTTTCTCCAAGAGCCGACCACCCCTCACCTCACCTGCCCCCCACCATCCAGAGCTCCTTGCCAAACCTTTTCAGTAATGGCTGATATCACATCCTCAAAGAAACAGATACCACAAATGACAACAATCATCAACTTTGAATAGAAGAACCGGGTCAGATCTAATCCTGATCCTCTCAGAATGAAACTTCGACACAGAGGAGATCATGGAAGATCAATGATGATGATGATGATGATAATGACGATGACGACGATGACAACAACAACGACGACAACAACAACGACGACGATGATGATGATGAGCAGCAGCAACAGCAGCATTTCAATATGCATCTTTGGATTTAGACCTTCCCCAAGGTTCAACCAGACCTCTTGATTGTGTGATATCTTGCAATATCTCCATGTGATGATAATTCATTCAGGCCAGGAGCTCGTGTAGGTGTGCTTTAAACTTTTAAAGCTATTTCTTGAAACTTGAATCCATCCATAATGCCCATATAACCCTTGGAAAACCCCGGTCAGAATGAGTTAAGCATGATCCTCTCTTATGCATATTGCATGTTTTTAGTTGAAGAGCCAGTCTTTTGGTTAGGTTCCATGTTTCAGCTCTATACAGGTGACTATCAGGAGGAGGCACTGAAGAGTAAATGTGTAATATTGACTCTTTTATCTGTTAACTGCCAAGTATATTTCCCAGCATAATTCATGTGCCAGGTTTTCTTCATCCCTGGCACTAGACTAATGTCTTCCTGAGACAAGTTATCTCATCCATGGCATCGAACAGGTTAAGTACTTGACTTATTTATACAAAAAATTATTCTGCGTTTGTGCAAAAAGTTGTGAATACATTCACCAGTTGTCGTATCACCTGTAAGTAAATATTTCCATTGTTTGCACAAGACGATGCTGCCATCTGGTGAAAAAACAACACACCATCATGAGAATCGTTATCTCGTCTGTGGTACTGGACGAACAATTTGCCAAGACAAGTTATTTGGCAGAGAACAGGCTAAAGAATTACATGATAAATTCAATGTACAGAACGTTTAAAATAAACCTGTGGAATTCACCGATAACAGAGACATGTCAGATTAGTCACTCAATAGAAACTATAACAAGACCAATAGTTTTTGGTTGGCAGCATGCCATGTTAGGGGGTGATCAACTTTAAAAAATGGAAAAGGGGGCAATCAATGGACAAATTTCGAATTTAAAAAAAAATCAATGTTAATGTCAAGTCGGAATCATACAGACCATTAACCTGTTTCCTGTCAAGTATATATATGTTACCCCTGAGTCGGGTTTTCTCATCCATGGCAGTAGACAGGTTAAATACCTTATCTATTTATACAAAAATGTTGTCGGCACTTGTGCATTAAGTTGTGCAAACTAGTTGTCGTAGCACCAGTAACTAAATACTCAAATTTCCCATTTTCATAAGATGCTGCTGCCATCTAGTGAAAGAATGATAAACCAACATAAGACGATTTATTTCATCTGTACCACTGGACTGACAACTTGCTAAAATTAGTTATATTGTCTATGGCAGCAATCAGGTTAAAGGTACGCAACGTTGTCAAAGCAATAATTTTTTAGGAGACAGGTCTGTTTAGTCACCCAGTAGAAATTGTCATGTGACCAACATGTTTTAGCAGCATTATATGTTGGTGATGATCAATCAATAAGTTACTTCTCTCACCTTTTGTTGGTTAGTGATCACTAAAAAGTCTGAATTTTCAAAAAAAACAAGTGTACACAAACTAGGGACAAATTTAACTTAAATTCACTCTGCAAATAGAATTCCATTCAAAAAACCTATTTAGAGGGGGATTTAAAAAAAACAAAAAATTTTTCTTTTAAACATGATAGGGGTAAATGCAGAAATTTTCATCCCTCTAGCTCGATTGGTGCAGGTAGTATGTATGATATATATATATATACATAGCCAACCGGACCAACTTGAAAACTGAAAAATCTATTTGACAGTTTTGGTTGACAGTTTCTAATAATGTTCACTAATCATCCAGCTAAAGAGGGTATCACTTTCATAGCTGTTTGTAATCATCAATTTCAATTGTGTAAAAATATATTTAGTATTGTTCAAGTAGGCAACTTGGAACTGTCAGTGATCTTTATATTCAATAGCATGACTCTCAACAGGACATCATAATTGTTTCCTTCCTACCTTCATTTTCAGACCTTGTAGCAGTCAAACATTCTAAAATTTTGATGGTTTGCATTAAAAGTGAATAATATATAAGGTATTTTACTAGGTATGCTGTTGATAAGACTTTTGAAAAAAAATATGGTAAATAAAATGAATAATCATCAAATCAAAGTAGTAATGGCCAGTACAAAAATTGTCAGTGGTAAAAAAAAAGCGTTGGTAATAATGGCCCCTGTAAAATTGTCAGTGCTAAAAAAGGCCCTGGTAATAATGGCCTGGGTGAGACTGTTACTCGTGAAAATGACTTAGTAAAAAAAGGAACGGGAAATAATGGCCCCCCCCAAAAAAGGTGAAAAGGGTGCAACAAGAAGAATAGAAAAAAATGGCCCAATGAGAATTAATAGTTTATTGAAAAAATAAATATAACCTTAGATCATGTATTAACAATTTTCTGTCATGATTGAATCAAATTCAGAATGTTAGATTAGACCCACAAAATTTTTCAAGTCTTCGACATCCCCCTTTAAAATGAAATTAACGTTCTAAAAAATGGTTTCAAAATTATCATAAATCTGTCTAATCTATCAGTGTAAATTGAATTTTTTAATTGATTGCCTGCATACGGCCCAAAATCGTTGATCATGTGACAGTTTCTATTGTGTGATCAACCAGACATGTTCACTTTTAAAAACATTATCCCAATGACAGTGTACATAAGGACAGGAAATCTTGACTTTCAATGGCTTTTGTCCTGCGGAAAACTTGGTATTTTGAGTCAAACGAGGCTCCATTACTCACATAACATCTCAGTAGGTCTTTTTTTGTCTTTCTCATTAACAAAGACAAACAGCTTCATTTGAAACTTCTGTGCAGCAGGGAATGAAAGATAAGATATTTTCGTTACCCTGGGGTACTATAATGTCTCCATAAACAGACAACATCTTCTCACCTTATAAGCACAAGCATAAATATACAGACACATATATTCATAATTATCCTTTTGTTTCTTTGTCCATATATATATATATAGATTAATAGATAAACAAATGGAAGAATAATTATACACATTTATATATAGACATCTATTTATATGAGGCAGAGGTTTGAATTTATAAAAATAGATCCAAACGAGACACACACACACACACACACACACACACACACATATATATATATATATACATATATATATATATATACATATACATATATATATATATATATATATATATATATATAATGAAAAATTACAAATACACATATATACATTTGAAGTTGATATTTATTCATTTGTATATAATGGTCTAGGAACATCAATAAGTCATATGATAATTCCATCAACATAAACTCCCCCCCCCCCTTGTCAATGCACTAAATCAAATATATACACATGCATACATTTATATATGCGTGTGTGATTATTGGACAGATAGGTTATATCTGACTTGATGGTAAAAATTGTTATAGACAATGAGGGAAACACAAATTGGGTGAATAGGTATTTATTCAAGGACGTTCCAGAGGTTGTGAGTCTACGTCATCAGCGAGATGGAGAAATGAAAAGAAAAATGAAACAATCTGGGGGGTGTTATTATGAGTGGCTGGGATGGGTGTGTGTTTGGGGTTATCTGTGGCCAAATGACCTTGTGTTTGGTTTAGGGGTCATATGTCTTATGCTATCTATGTTGGATGAGGGATAGGCACTTTTATAAGGGTGTGGTTAAGGTTGGTTCTTTTTGTTTTTCTTGGTGAGTGGAATTGTGTCTTGAGTGTGTGTGTGTCTTAAGGAGGTTAGTAGTAGTGGTATATGTATATGGCCAACTGTATAGCACATACATATCAGAATATATAAATGTATCGGTAGGCATAGCATAGGTGAATATGATCACATAGATGTATGTCCATGCAGCCCTGGGTGAATGGTCTCTGTATGGGTATGCCTAGATTAGATGTAATGTTCATATGATCCTGGGGAACTTGTATAATACATCCATGTATGGCCATGTGGTACACATAAATTGATCCAGTCGATAGAATCTATTCATACATCAGCGAGTGTCAGTTTAGTCATATACATAGTACATGCTCAGTTTTTGATACTAGGAATACACATTGCAGATCAGATGCCTAAACTGAATCTTTACATATATCTGTTCCATCATGCAGTAGTTCCCATGCATACTAATATATACATACAAAATGCATGTGTGTTTGTAATGGTGTGGCTGACCTGCGTCAATCAGTCAGTGTGTCCATGTGGAATTGTTTTTGTTGAGGTCATCTGCAATGATATTTTTGTGATGTATCTCGATTTGTTGAAAAAGCCTGGTCATTGGTTTACAGTGTTGTTGTTTGCAATAAGTGCTGCTTCAATTATCTGGCATAAAGTTATGTGGTATACATATTTTATTATGGTGGTTTCCTGGAGATCAAATGTGTGATCTGTCTCTAGGCAGTGTTGTACCAGTGCATTTTTCTGGTCATCCTTTATGAATAGATTCTTGAGCACTTGTTGCATGGTATCGGGTATATACGGATGTGGTCATTTTTGTTTATGGATTTGCGGGATAAGCTAAGTTTTAAGTTAGTCTCTAGTTTGTTTAAGAGTGTCCAGAATGGGAGAAGTGTTGTTTTGTTGGTTCAACCTTATTGATTCTCTCACCTAAGTTGATTAGGTTAATAGTGTTGAGGTAAATTAGTGAGAGCATCTACAATATATCTTGAGTATGTTGCATCTTTAGGTATGATGTATTTGAAACTTGCCTATTCTAGGAATTCTGGGTAGAGTTATGCTAATACCCTGCTAAGTGGTGAGCCCATCCGTAGGTCAGGTCTTTGTTTGTAGATCTCTTAACACTGGTTAGTGCTTAGAGCACAGATTTTAATTATTATGTTTGTGGGCAGGAATAAGTCTAGTTTGGATATCTTCAGCTGAGATTCAAGTACATTCAAGCATTACCTGATGGTTATGTTGATGTAGAGTAATTTGAAGTCCAGGTTGGCATGTGATTTGTTTTTCACGTCAATGATTTTTTATCTGTTGACTGTTGAGTTTTTGAGGTGAGAGGGGTTGATGGTGCCTAAAAATGGATTCTAGCTAAGGCTTTTACTATATTGTAGGAGGTGGGCACTGCCTATACTGGATAAGACAGGTTGCATTGGGATGTTAGTTTTGTGTGTCTTGGACAAACAGTATAGTTGTGGATATTTGCAGCTGATACTCTACTTGTGTGAATCATTTTTTATTATGTTTCCCACTAGTTTTTTGTAAATTTTGTTGATTCTTTTTTTGATTTCTTTATCAATTGTTTGTCAGTTTTGATGAATGTTATAATTTAGTAAGGTGTTTATTTTGTTATTGTAGGAGTCAATGTCCCTGATGACAGTGCATCCTCCTTTGTCGGAGCGTGTGATTATGGTCTTATTTTTAGCTTATTGTTTTTGTGTTAGGATGTGTCTTCTTGTAACTTTGTTTTCTGAGTTAGATGTCCCAATAATAATTCCTTGAATGTAACCCTTAGTAATCTCTCTGATTGTTTGTAGTTTTTGGAGATTAGGTCAGTTATCTTGTTGGTATTTAAGCCTGCAGCAAATTTTAATCGAATTTTAATCTTGCTCAGTAATGCTGAGTTTAGTGTGCGGTAAGTTCTGGACAAGATCCATTCATTCGAGCAGAGTCAGATGCACAGTCTAATCTAGGCACACCCATACAGAGATCATACACACAGGACTGCATGGACATACTGCTATGTGATTTTGTTTATCTGTGCTATGCCTCCAATACATTTGTATATTCTCATTTGTATGCATATATGTATACAATTACTACTAAACTCCCCAAAACACGCACATACTCAGGACACAAATTCCACTCACAAAGAAAAACAAAAAGAACCAACCTTAACCACACCCTTACACAAGGGCCTATCCCCATTCCAACATAGATAGCACAAGACATATGACCTCGAAACCAAACACAAGGTCATTTGGCCACAGACAACCCCAAACACACACCCATCCCAGCTACTGAAACCGACCCAAACTCTCTTCATTTTCTCTTCATTCTCCATCTCGCTGATGATGTGGGGGTCACTCCCTCTGAAACATCTGTGAATAAATACCTATTCACCCCATCCGTGTTTTCCTCATTATATATATATATATATATATATAGATATATATATATATTATCTTTTTGAGGGTCGTCATCTATATAGGGTGGATTGATATTAGGGATAGAGTATAAATGAATAAGTGTATATACACACATTTTGATATATATAGCTGGCTAATAATCAAGGTGTTATGTGTGCGTACATAACACCTTGTCATTGTTAGTCAGTTAGTCTCACAAGCTAGTATTTTTGGCCAGTTCTATCTTTCTTAGGTGTCCCTCGACTGTACTTTGGATTTTTATAAAAAGCTTTGTAAATGTACGCATACATGCACACACACACACACACACACACACACACATACATATATATATGTAGGTATACCTCGTCTTTACAAATTAATTTGATCCTAATGATAGTTCATGAAGCCAGAGTTCGTAAAATGAGCTATTTATATATGATACAAATCAAGAATGCAATATGATATAATGTATTGCAATATCTGATGCATGATGGGTTTATTTCATAAAGTGCTCGATACATTTAACATTAAACATTAGAGTTAGAATAGTGCTTAAAATATGATGAAATAAAAGATTCACTACACAAACACATTTATGTTTCTACCCTGTTTGAGCTCCTTCAGGTGAATGATTTGATTTATTTTAGGTCCCCATCTAGGATGTTTTTTTTGGCAGAGGGAGGGGGTCTTTTTTTTCTTGGACGGACAACTTTCCTCTTGTTGCGTTTATATATCTTTTTTTCTTTTTTTCTTTTCCTTGTTTTGTTGTTGGTTACTGCTTATTGTGTGTTCTCTGTTTTACATTGTAGAGATACTTTACTATCTGATTGTTATAGATTAGAAGCAGATACTGCAGACATTTTCTTTATCAGTATGTTATTAAAACATTAGCTTTGTAATATGCCTCCCCTCAGAGAGTATTTTATTCTTACTTTTGTCTGTTTCCCAGTGTTGAGGTTCACTTTTGCATAACCTTAGTTGTTACTTCAATTGTTTTATCTATTCTAGGTTTGGTATGTTTCTACATATCTAAGATAATTATTGAAAGGTGATTGGGTTGTTCTTAAAGTGGCTAAGAATAATAACGATGATAGTAATGCTGCTACTAATGAAGAATATATAAGGAAAAAAATGATGATGATGCTGATGATGATGATGATGATGATGATGATGATGATGATGATGATGATGATGATGATGATGATGATGTAGTAGTAGTAGTAGTAGTAGTAGTAGTAGTAGTAGTCGTCGTCGTCGTCGTCGTCATGGTGGTGGTGGTGGCTCTTACCATCTCTTGGACATCATTGATGCGTGAAAAGAAGAAATTTTCTAAATGGGCAACCATCTGTCTTCCATATAACCCTTGCCCAGGTCTGCACCCAGGAGAGACTGAAAGCAAGATATTTTCCTGGTGCAGATCCATAGTCTCATGAGACTGACGGATGCCACCGATCAGTTTACACACTAAATCAATAATACGTACTAACTCGATAAAGTTCAAGATCCTAGATCGTTTCCTGAGTCATCTGAATCATCGTCTACCATTTAGTGCTTCTTCTTAGGTATTCATCATCCTTACATAAAATTCTTTCTGTTAAGTTTGTAAATGCTTTTAATGGTCATGTTTTCACGAAAGTAAACCACCAGATTTGCATGTCCATAAGGAGCCTTAAATGATCATTCATTCAGTTCTTGTTGCTTGCTGCAGGCTTTCAGGGAGAGGGGGGCTTTGGTTTGTGCTGTTGAGCATAGTGTAGAGATCAGTCTTCTCCTTAGTAGGTATTGAAGGGATCATCACAGGGACTATCTACATAAAACCCTGCTGCTTACGACACCTGGTATTCCCAGATGGACACCTATGAGAAACCTTTTTATAATGTCCACAAAAAAAACTCCTTTCTTTCATTTTCAGGTTTTCCTCATAAATAGATTTTTGGTAGGGGTTCAATCCAAAATGTACATTTGTGCTAAGTTGGTTTGTAGTTTATGCCCAGTAGCATTTTTAGTGATCCAATAAAAGGCAAGAGAAGTAACTTATTGATTGATTACCCTTTTTCCAAATTTTTTTCATTGATCACCCCCAATATGACCTGCTTTTGAAAGATGTTGGTAACATGAAAGTTTGATTGGGTGAATAACCAGATCTATCTAGGTACTGACCAGGTTCAATGTTGCTGAATTTTGGTGATTGTACAATAACCTGTGTATCCAACACATTTTGGTTGTAGCCATCCTTGAAGTGTTTATTACCTCTGCTTGGACTTGATCCTTGCTTGTCTTTTTTACTTTGGAAGGATTTTAGGAACAATTTTATTCATTATGCTATTGATGAATAGATATTTTGAAATCTGGCTAAGATAAACCAGATCTTTTATTTAACAAAATCTGTCCAGCATCTGTGGTAGTGGTAGCAGAGGAGGGGGAAGTCTGAACCAAGTTTCATATCAATCCGACAAGATACTGGTAAGAAAATTGATATTGAACATTACAAGTTGTAGTAGTTATAGTAGAAGAGTTCAACAGAGAGGCGTTGGATGCACTTAAAAATTGAGAATTGAAATATTTTTGCAGGTAGAATGACTGATGAAATGAACAGGTCTGGTTAGTAACTCAAAAGAAACTGTGATGAGCTCAATGTATCTTGGCAGCATACCATGTAGGGATGATCAATTAAAAAAATTTTAATGATCGATTTCTTGCATTTTGTTTGGTGGTGATTACTAAAAAAACGAACGTAAATGGTGCTAGACACAAAGTAAGGGACCAATTTAGCATTAACTCACTCTGAATATTCAACCACACCACAAAAAACTTATATTGGAGGGTGGGATTCAAAAATCAAAAAATGTTTTTTCTAGGTATAATATGGAGTAAATGTTTACATTTTCAACTCTCTCGTTCCATTGGTGCAACCTCCACGCCTAATAGATATATACATAGCCAGTCAATCAAGTTTCACTTGAAAACTGAAGAAACCTATGTTAATAGTTTTGATGGCGTTTTTAGTGGACTGTTTTCGCAAGAGAGGGAAAGACTTTATCTTCGAAATTGTTGGTTAGGAATTGAGAAATTTAAAAAAGCATATCTCTCTGATCTGGAACTGGTTAAAAAAACTCATATTACAACTATTATGATCTCACGAGTATGTACCCATCAGAAAAACAGGGTTATTTACATATGGGTCAGTAAAAAGGAGCATAAAACTAATCCATTACATATTTTATTTTCAATAAAGTACAATTTTTATTTAAAACTTGACATCACTCAAGCTTTCAAGTAGAAACTTATCACATCATTATTTTATCTTAAAAAAATTGGAATCAAGCAAGGTCAAATTTGACAGATCTATTCTTAGTCATGAACTTTTTGGTTTGGCCGTACTTAAATTTCAAGTCATTTTGACTATTAGCAATCACTATTACTACTTTTGTATTTGACCATTTTCAACTATTCTGGGGCCAGAAACATCTCAAACTATCTAGTAACTGTCCCTTTACCACAGTCTGGCCATTACAAAATTGGATACAGTTTGGAGAAAGAGTCTGACTCACCCACTCAATAAATGATTCTTTCTGTAAACCACCCACTGAGGCAATGACTCTCTTTTTTTTTCTTTTAGTCACTTCCAAGGGACACAGTGAAATTTTCATGTGATAACTTTGTTATGACAACAGACTATCACTTTATTACAACTCATTTATTTATTTATTTATACATAGCTCTGTTAATCTCATTTCCTATAGACTAAGATATTATAACTTTGAAGTTATAACACAACTCATAGAGGACAACCAACCATATAACTGATGATACAAATAAACATACAAATTTGCATTTATGACTTTTAAAAGGATAGATGCTCATGACTTAATACAGAGTGTTTCAAAAAGGAGGCAACTTGTATTTAAACTATTTCAGATCCAAAAATCATTCTTTAAAGGCACAATTATCAAAAGGATAGCAAAAAGATGCTATTGATAAATCTATTTTAATCTCGTAAAAGATGTTGAAGGGGACTCCCTTTAATCTGGATGGGGGTTCATACCCATTTCATAACATAAATGTTTCATTAAATTGGAAAATGACTTGGCTGACATAGTACAGAGGAATGGTACATGATGCAATCATTTCAACTTCTAAAAACTATAGCCTGGGAGAACAGTGTTGCTATGTTCATATTTTTTATCGTCTCATCTTTAGAGGTTGCACCTTTTATGGAACACCCTGTATAGGACTAGATGCAATTATTAAATTGTAAACTGTCAACCAAAATTTTTTCTCCAGTTTCTAAGTGATTATGGCTGGCTATGTACGTATGTTCCATACATACAAGCTGACCCTTTGAGCTAGAGGACTGGAAATTACATTTACTACTTATTTGCCTTTTTTTTTGTTTGGGGAAATAAGCCCCCCACTCAAATAAGTTTTGAATGTGGGTTTCAATTTACAATGTAAGCTCATGCTAAACTGGTCCCTAAATCTCTGCATGTGCGCACTTTGTTTTTTGTTCTTTTAAGCAAGGATTTTTCAGTGATCACCACCCAACTAAAGGTTGGAGAAGCGACTTATTCATTGATCACCCCTTTTTCCAACTTTTTTTTCATTGATCACCCACAACACGGCATGCTGCCAAAAGACGATGGTTAAGTGAGTTGCAATTGAGTGACTAACCAGATCTGTTATATTTGTATTCTTAGTAGTCTCTGACTCTTTCCCCACACAAATTAAACTCCCTGGCAAATGGCCGAGGGTTTCAAAGAAACCTTGAAACATCCTCGATTACAAGGAAACCGCTTGTAAAAGTCTTTAAAGTGGATGTGGCTTACAAGTTCCAAATCGGTTCCTTAAGAAGACTTTGAAAATAATAGGTTTTCTGCCGAGGTTGAAAGAGCTTTCGCCCAAAGGGAATTGCATCAGTGAAAGTAATAAAATCATGAATGCTTCAGTATCAGGATATTAGATGCAAGGATATCCAATCAGAACTTGCAAAGAGAATCACTTCATCTCTAACCATATTGACTCACGAAAACTACTAAAACTTGTTACACTGTAGCAAAAGTACAGGGTGGCCCTAAAGTCTGTTTGGAAAATGATGACCCAGTATATGCAAATATTATAACTAAATTGAAAACTATTGAACAACTGTAAAGTCAGAATTTGAAGTCATTGCATTGAAGAATAAATATGGACTGAGTAAATTTTATTTATGACATCAGTGGTGTTTTCCACTGGAAAACATCTAAAGTGGAGTAAAACATCATCTACAAACATCTAGATTCTCCAGAATCTAAAAAAAGGTCAAATAAGCTTTTGTTTCAAAAATCAAAGTATCATTATTAGAATGGATATAATGGAGTACAGATGCCAATTTTCAAGGCCGTGGACAAAACGGCATGGCCAGGAGCACTGGACCATGCAAACAAATAAACCCATCAGAATGATACCCCCAAAAGGTCAAAAAAGCTTTTCTTCCAAAAATCAAAGAAATATTCTCAAAAGGGGTCTTGTGGAGTACTGATGTCAATTTTCAAGTCTGTAGACAAAACAGTTTGGCCATGAGCATTGGAACGAATGAACAAGCAAGCACACAAACAGACACACACACAAATAAAAAAGATAGAACACTTTGCCATCTTTAACAGCTACAGTTGTTCAACAGCATATAAAAATGTGGCACCCCCTATACTTATAAATAAGAATTTGATATGAAAACCCTTCTGTCAGCTAGATATCTAAGATGTCATTTCCTACAATAACTCCCTATAAAAACCCTGAACACACGTGTTCAATTGCTTATTTGCCCCAGTCTTCTAGCTGGTTACATTCTTCCTTTCCTTCTCTCTAAACTCTCGGCCAGCATAGTTTCTATTCCTTGACTGTGACTACATATATATTGTCTTTTGTCACTTATTTTCCTCGATGAGAGAATACATAAGAAGTTTATAGCTACTAAATGCAAACACTGCAACTACTATTTTTGTCGACAACGCAAACGCTGCACTTGCTATTTCACCCCTTTTAGCTTCTCCTTGCACCTAACCTGAACTAACTGCCTTTTTATAATCTAGCTTGCTCATCTATACCACTCATCATAACAGGCTCTACTAATCAGGCTCCATTTGACAGATAAACCAAATGACATTAGATCTTCCATGTCACGTGTCCCCTAAATACATATTCTTTGCTATATATCATTTTTACATACAGGAATAACCCTCTATACTAAACAGGCCTCTTCTCTTCTCTTATTTACTCTAGTGATCATATTAATGTTTGCAATATGTGTATTCCATTTTCATTCTTTATTCATCATAAATGTTATGCATTAAATGCACATTTCATTTGCTCATCTAAGTATCTGTATGTGTCTTCTTTACTGTTACAATCTCTGCACATCCACTATGAAACTTGGTGCGCATGTAAACCACACATATATTTTCTACATTTCCACATGCAGGCTACGAATACAGCGGCCAACCATTCTTCAACGAGAACTATATTAATATTATAGACACCATGATACCTGTAAAAATTTGGATTTAAAGTTCACGTCAAAGTGCAGTTTGTAAAAGTGCAGTTCAATTCTCAATCTTCACCATGACTGCTATCATTCGTGATACAGCGATCAAGCTGATTTTAGAAGCCCATGAAAACATTACTCAGCTGCTGCTGCTGCTGGGATTGTTTGAATTGCATTTATAATCCTGGCTATGAGTTCATCCAAAGAATTTGGTTTTGATGAATAGATAAGTGTTTTGACATGACCTCATAAGAAGAAATCCAGTGGGGTAAGATCAGGCGAACAAGATGGCCTGGCAATTGTTCCGTCTCTACCGATCCACTTGTCTTGGGAAGACATCATTAAAACACTGTCGCACATTCAAAGCATAATGAAGTGATGCCCCAGCTTGCTGAAATTATTATATAAAAATCTTCAAAATTTGGGCTTTTATGTAACATTTACTGCATGGTTTTAACATTTGTACATCTGGAGTTAGTCCCTGTGCAGGTTCAACAAATCACATTACTGCTTAAACAGCCCATTTGTGATATGTTGAATGGAATTAGCGGAGTTCCCCTCTGAAGATGCATCAAGTCTTAATTTAATATAAGGGAATTTAATTAAGTTAAATCAAGGGGAGTAACTTTGGTAAATTTTTCTTTGGTTCCATCCACAAAAGAGTTACACTTGTTTTAAAATTCTGTTTGTCAAAGAGTTCCGCAGTAGTTTCAAGTGTTTTATGATGTTATGAGTTAACATCTATCATCCTCATCATCATCATCAACTTTTTAGCATCTGTCATTAGACGTAGACCTTCCCGAAGATTCACTATACCTCTTTTGGACGTTGCGGAGTCAGTGCTCTCTAAACTTGTCTAGTTTGTCACGCCATCTTATTTTCTGCTGGCCTCAGTTTCTCATATGAACTCTAGGGATCCACGTTGTGAGCGGTGTTGTCCAGTGGTTGTCTGCCATTCTTGCAACATGACCAGCCCATAGCCATTTGAGACTTCAAATGGATTCTATATCTTTTTCTTTTAATATACTGTACCGTCTTGTGATCTTTCCATGTGATGTTGAGCATGATTCTCTCCTGTGCATTCTGCATGGTTCTCATTTGAGGATCAATCTTTTGATTAGGTTCCATGTTCCAGCCCCATAGGTGACTATTGAGAGGATGCATTGGTTGTAGATCTTTCTAGACATCAGAAACAAGAAAAATCTTAATCAAAACCAATTCGATTGACCTGAAAGTTTTCTGGTTCTTCTATAATAGTAGATCCTGCTTTGTCATTGGATCAAATCATGTACATAATAAAAACTGTGTCTGTCAGACTAATAGTAACAGTAGCAGTCATCAGCACCTCTCCTTTCCTACCACCCTATTAAATTACCTCTCTTTTCTCACCGCTCCCTTTATATCCTCTAAATGACTGATCAAATTTTTTTGTCTGCTCTTTTTCTTCCTACCCTCCTATTAAACTACCTCTCTTTTCTCCCTTCCCCTTTCCTGCCCTGTAATTGAACTACCTAGCTTACTTTTCCCCCTCTCCCTTCCTAACCTTTTATAAAACTATCCAATTTTCTTTTCTCCCCTCTCCCTTGCCACCATGTCTGCCATCAGATGAGCCTGTTGGGATAAACCACTGATTGTTTACCAATGTTGATGTTCAATTGATTTACAGTCTGTACACATGATATACGAATTTTGGTAATAATGGCCCCGTTAAAAGGATCCAAATCGAAAAATAAATTTAGAAATGGCTCAACTAGAATAGTTCATTAAAAATAAACATTAACTGAAAATCAAGGATCAACATTTTTCAAACATAATGGAATCAAATTTATTCTCTTAGATTAGATAGACCCACTGAATATTTAAAATTTTTGACATCCTATTTTAAAGGGAATTTTTCTTTTAGTAGGGTCATTTTTCCTGTTTTTTAACTTGTACCTTTTTTACCTGAGCCATCGTTACCGGTGCCATTTTTACGTTGTCATTTTCACTGGGCCATTTTTGCCTGGTCATTTTTACCAGAGCCTTTTTTATCTAGTTATTTCTACTGGAGCCTTTTTTACCTGGTCATTTTTACCGGAGCCTTTTTTACCCGGTCATTTTTACTGGGCTATTTTTACTTTGGCTATTATTACCATGCAACATGATACATATATAACCTGCCAGTTGAACCCTTTTGGAAATTTAATTTTGTTTGACGGTTTCTATTTCTGTTCTCTACTTTACATTGTGATACTATTACAAAACATTCTTAAATGTTCCTAGAATTACTGCACACACACAAAATAATAGAATGTGGCAAATTACCCTAATAATGATCATCAGAACAATGTCGCCATCATTCCAAAAGTAAAAGAATCCTCAATTGACCTCAGAGAAAAGATTATTCCAGAATACTTGTCAGAAAAAAGGTTATAAAGTACTCACTGAACAATTTAATATTCATGCAGCTAAAACAGGCTCAATAATTCCCCAGTAGAAGCAACATGGCACCACAGTAAACATGCAGATTGTATTAATTTGGATTCTGGGCGAAATATTAACCTAAAGATTTTATAGATGCCTTTTAAAAATAATAAGCTTTTCAGGAACCATCAACCAAAACTGTCAAATTAGGTTTCTTCAGTTTTTAAGCTGGTCCGGCTGATTGGCTGGCTGCCTGGCTTTGTAGGTATGAATGTACCATGCATACAGGCTACACTAATGGGGCTAGAGGGCTGAAATTATAAACATATTAGGTTTAGAAAGAAACGTTTTTTTTGTTTTTTTCAACCTCCCAACACAAGTTTCTGATGGAGTTTTAATTTACTATGTGATTTTATTCTAGATTGGTCACTGATTTATGCCTGTTTGTTTTTGATTATTCAAACTTTTTAGCAATCCAACAAAAAGTGAGAAAAGTAGATTATTCATTGATTACCTTTTATTCTAATTTTTTGAGTGATCACCCCAAACATGGTATGCTTTTAAAAGATGTTGGTTTCTAAACAGTTCCTGTTGAGTGACAAAACCAAATCTGTTTTCATGTTGTTTAAGAATTGTGTAAGTTCAGTTTATTAGATGCCTTCAGCTAAAACTGTTAACGTAGGTTTTTTCAGTTTTCAAGTTGATCTGGCTGGCTTCATAAGTATTCAAGAATGCATGTATATTATCACAAATGGAGCTACAGGGATGAAAATTTTAACATTTACTCTTTATCATGTCCAGCAGAAATACTTTTTTTTAAAAATTCAACTCCTAAGCAGGTTTTTTGGGGAGGATTCAATGTAATTTCATGCTAAATTGATTCCTTTATTTGTGTCTGTTGGCAATTATGCTTGTTTTTTAGAAATTCAAACTTTCTTAGTGCTCACAGCCCAACAAAAGGCAAGAAGAGTAATTCATTTATTGATCACCACTTTTTCTAATTTTTTAAATTGATCATCCCTACCACGGTATGCTGACAAAAGATATTGTTCATGTGATGGTTTCTAGTGAGTGACTAACCAGGCCTATTTCAAAGCATTTGTGTAGATAATTCAATGGGTAATTTCAATTGGAAAAGGTTTTTCCTGCTTCATTTCCCACCATAACAGTATTAATTTCAATCATTGAATCGTTTTATCCAGATTTCTTTTGTGTAGAGAGTATATAATTGAGTAATAAATAAAACAGGTCTGCCTATTCACTCAGTAGAAAGCCATCATGTGACCAACCTCTTTTGGAAGCATTCCATGTTGGGGGTGATTAATAAAAAGATTGGAAAAAGGGGTGATCAATGGATAAGTTACCTCTTTCACCTTTTGTTTGACAGTGATCACTAAAACTTCTTTATTTTCAAAATAACAAAAGTGAATGCTGCCGGACACAAACTAAAGAATCAATTTAGCATAAATTTACATTGCCAATTAAAAACCTATTTGGATGGAGATTTTCCAAAAGACAAAAAAAACGTTATTTCTAATCATAAGTGACTGTTTAAATTTTCAGCCCTCTAGCCTCATTTGTGCAGCATATACTTGTGATACATGTATACATATGGGTCTGGTTAGCCACTCAGTAGAAACCATCATACAACCAATACATGCCATGTTGGGGGTAATCAATTGGAAAAATTACAAAGGGAAGTGATCAATCAATAAGTTAGTTCACCTGCCTTTATTTATCGCTAAACAAGTCCAATTTTTCAAAAAAAGATGTTATCACAAACTAAGGGATCAATTTAGGATAAACTTACTTTGCAAACCAAACTCAACTCTAAAAAAAAGTATTTAGGGAAGGAATTTTGAAAAAACAAAAAATATTTTTTCCAGTATGATATGGAGTACATGTTCAAATTTTTAGCCTTCAAGCTCTATTGGTGAGGACTGTATACCTGATATATATATATATATATATATATATATATATATATATATATATACATATATATACATACATTTATAAATATATATACATATATATATATACATACATATATATATACACATATATATATACATATATATATATATATATATATATATATATATACATATATATATATATATATATATATATATATCCAGTCAGCCAGCCAAACTGCCATACAAATTTGAAAACTGGAAGAAACCAATGTTGACAGTTTTTCTTGACAGTTCTTATCACACACAGCCAGTCAGCCAGCCAGACCAATTTGAAAACTGAAGAAACATCTGTTGACAGTTTTGCTAGGCTTCTGATAAAAGTCTTTGATTATATGGCCTCAAGTGCATCGGTTTAATGGAAAGTGACTTTTGGCCAAGGAAATTCAATGCTTTCACTATTTGGGTGCCATTGATTTTACAATTACAAGATTAGCTGCTATTTGAAAACCTGGTTTAACTTCATTGAAACATTGAAACATTGTCAATAGGTAACGATTTATGTGTCACTACTCTGCCACCTCGACATGAAAGTACCCAGAGAAATTGCACTGATTGTTGTTTCAGGCAAAGTGTTCCAGTCATCTATCAACGGGTTCGAAAAGAAGATTCTACTGAATAGTGTTCTCGGATACTATTTCTGAAGCTTCTTGCTGTGTCCACAAGGTTGGCATTAAGATTCAGTAAAAAATGTGCCTGATGGAGTAACGTAACTATATGGAATAAATCCATATGATTGAATAATACGAATAGTAGAATTAGTGTTATAAATTTAGCATGTAGCAGAGTTTTTCTGATTTAGATATTTTAGAACCCATGAACAGAAACTCTCACCATAACTGTAAATATTGGTTTCTCTCAATTTTTAAGTGGGTCTCTCTGTCTATCTGGTTGGTTGACTATGTCTGTAACATAGATACAGGCTGCACCAGTGGGGCTATATGGCTGAAAATTCAAATATACACTCTTTACTATGTTTAGAAAAAAACGTTTTGTTTTTTGTCTTTAAATTCCTTCCAAAAGTAGATTTTTAGAAGTAGGTTCAATTTACAATATATGTTTATACTAAATCAATCCTTTAGTTTATGTCACACCTGACATTTTCAGTGATTACCATCCAACAAAAGATGAAAGCTGTAAATTTATTAATTACCCCTTTTTCCAATTTTCTAATTGATCACCCACAACATGGTGTGCTGCCAAAAGATGTTGGTCATGTGACAGTTTCTATTGAGTGACTAACCGCACATGTTTATGTGAGTTTTATATTAAATGCAAGATATAAAAATCTTGCCAAAAATTTTGAAATGTTGTATTATTTGATGGCCTTATCTCAGCAGGGAATATTAAGGAAAGAAAACTCATATACCTGAATTCCTCTCATCATCCAGGTTTTTTAATCATCCTTAAGTTCAGGGTAATGCCAGGAATATAACGTAAAAAGAAAAGTAGAACCCCCCCCCCAAAAAAAAAACTCTATCATAGTCAATAACAGTGTGAAAATTTGATATCACAGAAAGAAATTCCATTGAAGGATAAATTCTACTTATGATATCAATGGCACCTGGAGAAGATGTAAAATAGAGTAATAAAAACATCTAGATTCTGGATAAACCCATCAGAATGAGGCCAAAAAAGGGTCAAAAAACCTTTTTTTCCAAAAATCAAAAAAATATATTTTTGGAAGGGGGCTGGTGTGGTACTGATGTCAATTTTCAAATCTGTACACAAAACGGTATGACCAGAAGTGGTGGAACCCCAAAACACATGCACACATATAAAAAGAAATAGAACCTTTTGCCATATTTGGTAGCTATGAATGTTCAACACTTATTTTCAGATGCACTAGCATCTATAGTAGCGATTGCTGTCACTGACTGACTGACAGACAAATCGATATCGCCAACACCTCACATCATTTCCATGAAGCATTCCCTCTCACTCTTTTTATGAATCTGATGTTACTGAAGCGACATTTTTTATTACTTCATCAGAACATGGAATTCTATTTTTCTAATGTAATTTAGAAGAAGAAAGATCGTAGAAATTTTTGATAAAAGAATTATTTGTGTAAGCAATATAAACCCAGAGGAATTTGTTTGAAAAGTTATTTACGCTGAGTAAACTGGTGTAGTATAGTAATTTGCATTAGCCCAAAATACATGCAAATTTCAAAATTTGCACTGGAGTATTTTCTTTTCAGCACTCAGCCACCAGGCTGCCCAACATTACATGTAATATTTATTCTGTATCCGCATATTTGCCATATTTTTGATATAACTAGTTAAAAAAATTGTTATTTGGTAGCGTCCAAGTAAGAGATATTTTGAGTAGAATTTCAAGATCGGTGTTTTTGTATCAGGCCTACAAGAGGATCCCATGAGGTGGGGGGGTTCTTCTCGGATGCTTCAAATGTCGGCTGATCAGCCGAAATGTACGGTCTATGTTCATATTTCTAAACTCCTGGCATCCAAGGCCAACCTTCATGAAATTTAATTCTGCCAAAGAAATTTTATGAATCTTCAAATATTTCAGTGTTTCAAGGCATATCTGAATTACTATCATGCCATTTCAGAATTGCTAACTTAAATTTGAACTACCCTCATACCATTGGAGGATCACTATCAGAAAAACTCAGATCATATAAAATTCAGAAGCAGGTTTGGCTAGTCACTAAATAGAAACGATTATGTGACCATTGTCTTTTGGCAGTATGCCTTGTTGGGGTTGATCAATTGACAAAAGAGCTGATCAATGAATAAGTTACTTCTCTCGTCTTTGGTCAAGCAGTAAGACACACACTAGGTTGACTAGCTTTTAGTAGAACAAGCTTAACTTTCAAGAACACAGAAATCTGAAAAAAAAAGGTATACAACCAATGCATCCTCCCGATAGTCACTTATGGAGCTAAAACATAGAACCTAACCAAAAGATTGACCCTTTAACTGAGAACTATGCAATGTGTACATGAGAGAATCATGTCAACATCACATGGAGAGATCACAAGACAACATAGTATATTAGAAGGAGTCCGAGATATCATAGAAACAGTTAGAAAACTCAAATGGTAATGGGCTGGACATGTTGCAAGAATATCAGAGAATCACTCTGCATCATGATTTGAAACATGTTGTGAGTCGTGTCCATCGGTTGTCTGCCATTCTTGCAACATGTCCAGCCCATTGCCATTTGATTTTTCTATTGGATTTTATGATGTTTTGGACTCTTGCTTTCTCCCTGATATTTTGTGCTGTCTTGTGATCTCACCATGTGAGGTTAAGCAGGATCCTTTTATGTGCATGTTGCATGGTTTTCAGTTTGAGGGTCAGTCTCTTGGTTAGGTTCCATGTTTCAGCTCCATAGGTGACTACTGGGAGAATGCATTGGTTGTATACTCTTCTTTTCAGGACAAATGGAACTTTTTTGTTCCTAAAAGTTGAGTTAACTCTGCTGAAGGCTTTCCATGCAAGAATGATTCTTCGCTTGATTTTTTCTTCTTTGGAGGATTTCATGGAGATTTGTCCTAGGTGGAAGAAGTAGTCTACTCTCCCCAGTTCTGCATTTTCAATTTTGATCGTTGTTTGTTCAATTCCGACATAATTATTGCACATGATCTTTGTTTTGTTGAAGTTTGTGTGAAGGCCGACTTTTCTGCTTTCTTCATTCAGTTCATCTAGACTTTGTTCGAGTTTGTGGAGGTTTTCTACAGAAAATTATTTTCATAGTTTAGGTTTTGGAAGATCATCTCAAGACAGGCTGTGAAGGGTTTGAGTGAGCTAGTATCACCTGGTTGCACCCCTTTTTGGAGCTGAAAGGGCTCCGAGTCTTTATGTAGCCTGTATATTTGTTGCAGTACTCTGACGTGTATGGGATAACCTCTATGACCTTTGGGATTTTACCAAGTTGAAGGCCTTCTTGACATCAATAAATGCTACAGTGAGTGGCATTTTGTGTAGTGTTATTTTCTCTTTTAGTTGATTCATTAAATGGAGATGGTCGATGGTCAAGTAGCTTCATCTAAAGCCAGCTCGCTCCCATGGGTGGTTTTCATCTAGCGTTTCAGTGATTTGGTTGGTGATAATTTTTGTAAAATGTTTGTAGATGCAGTTGAGTAGACTTATTGGACTGCAGTTGTTGAGGTCTTTTGGGTTTCTTTTTTTATATAAAAACATTGTGATTACAGAATTCCAATCTTCTGGGACTTTTATTTGGTATGAATCAGATAAAAATGGAAACCCCAAAACCTCAACAACTAAAGATCAATAAGTTTACTCAACTGCATCTACAAACTTTTTGCTAAAATTATCTCCAAATGAATCACCAAAACGCTAGATGAAAACCAACCATAGGAGTAAACTGGCTTTCTGCATGTGAGGCAGACGTGCTAACCATTACACCATCCGAACGGACATGTGATAAATACTGAGATACATATGTTGTCAGCCCAACAGAAAGTCAACATGACTTGAAGGAACTTATTTTGTCAGGTTTGTTTGATGGTTTCTAACAAAGCCTCTTTATCAACTCAGTTGAAACCAACAGAATTTTCTTCCGAAAGAGTTTCCAAAAGATATTCTATGATAAAAACTTGTAATAATTATCCATCAGAGATATCCCATTAAACTTTGATTCATTCAAACATTCGATTATTTCCCTTTGACCTGTCAACTTTGTCATTACTGTGTTATTACATCTGAAAAGCTGGAAAATGATCCTATTCCATAATGTTAATTCAATTCAACCCAAACTTCATTTCATCAACAATTTGCATACTAGATAAGAATTTTATGCGAGAATTGTTCAGGACACGCAGAGGAACTGAAATGATTTCCAAGACAAGCGCCCTATACAGTTTATTTATAACAATGTAAAAGTTGATAAGCTTCAAAATAGATTAATTACAGTAATTGTTTTTTAATTGTAAATTTTTTTTGGTTCCTACATCCGATCCAAAATTTAATCAATTATTTTTTAGACCATGGCCCACCCTTCCACAAAACGTCACTGAAATCCATTGAAAACATTTGCAGATATTGTCTGCACAAATTGACAAACATCAGTGAATACATAAATGTATGAGAAAAAAATGTGAAAAAAAGATTCCTGGATCCATCCCCAAATTTTGTCAATTCTTCTTTAGTTCATCACCCATCCTTCCACAAAATTTCATTGAAATTGATCAAAAACTTTTGGAGATATTGTCTGGACAAACGAGCAAACAGATTGACACACTAATATGCATGAATAAATAACCTCTGTCCGACTTTGTTGTCAGAGGTAATAAAAATGAATATTTAAAAACAGCTTTGATTTGGCTTTTGGCTTTCAATCATTTGACCTTTGTTTGACCAGATTCTCTTTGATCTCTGAATGGTAATAGAGCCTTGATCAACCGATCAATCACTTACAATTGATATTTCCTTCTTGGGTCAAATCAATTCAAGTGGATTTTCCCATGAGTTCAGACGGTCTCAATTGGAAATGGAAAATACCTTTCACCTCTGATCTATTGAACTGAAAATATCCCATGTGGAATAATTTTATCAGTTATCCAATATTACGCACAGATACATCGATAAGTCCACAGCCTTATCATGAAAAAAGCAATCATTTTACACAAAAAATATCTATTTTTCAACCTAACTTCCTTCCTAGTTAATACATTAAATTCCCTAGTAAATATTAATCTATTTGATTGATCATTGTACAATGAATATTTCAGATTAGAATTCAGCAAGTGACTCTGTATCAGGCTATAGGCTCAATAATCCACTTTATTAAATATATTTGTGTGTGTATCGTTATTCCTCTTGTATAATCTGAACTTTTTTCAGCAGTTGCATGATGATTTCTATTGGGTGACATAAACATCCAGCTTATTCTTTCAGCCAAAACTCAATACAGGTTCCTTCAAGTGATTCTGCCTGGCTTGCTATGTATGTATGTAAGATGCAAAAAAGGCTTGCTAATAGAGCTAGAGGGCTGAAAATTTAAACATTCATTCGTTATCATGTCTAGAAATAATTTTTTTTGTTTTTTAAAAATTAGAAATAGAGGGTAGGTTCAAAGGTTAGATTCGATCATCTGACAACCTTAGAGTTCTTTTAGCTCAGTCAGTAAGAGCAGCTGGTACAGTAAACCTTGCTTCCGTGAAACCAAAGGGACATGAGTTCGAGTCTCACTGAGATCTTATCCTTCGTTTTCAATCCTTGCTGTATACTCACTGCCTTAGATTGATGGCCTGAGTAAAGTTGAGGTAAAAAGTAACTGAAAGACGGATCTGATTAGTCACCCAAAAGAAAGCTTCAAGTGACCAACATCTTTTGGTAGCATGCCGTGTTGGGCATGATCAGTTATAGATTTGAAAAAGAGGTGATCATTGAATAAGTTACTTCTCTCGCTTCTTGTTTGGTACTAGTGATCACTGAGAAAGTCTGAATTTTCAAAAAACAACTGTGAATGTTGCTGGACACAAATTAAGGGATCAATTTAGCAGAAACTTAAATTACAAATTGAACCCCCAAAATAAAAATCCATTTAGGGAGAAATTTTGAAACACTTTTTTTTCTAGACGTAATAGAGAGTAACTGTTGGAAATCTCAGACCTCTAGCTACATTAGTGTGGTTTGTATGCGTCATACATACATACATAGCTGGCCAGCCAGAATCACTTGAAGACTGAGAAAATTCGATTGACTATTTTTAATATTCAACAGACATTTTGATGTTTAAATCAATGACAAGAATAAGCTTGATTTTAAGAATGTCTATATCACTCAATAGAGACCATCATGTGACCAATTTTTTTTGACAGCATGTTGTGTTGGGGGTGATCAATTAGAAAAATTGGAAAAAAGCGGGATCAATGGATAAGTTACTTATCTCGCATTTCATTGGGCAATGAAGGTTTAAATTTTTTAAATAAACAAGTGAACTCAAACTGAGCATTTTAGCATGTATTTACATAGCAAACTGAACCCCCAACTAAAAACCTATTTGGAGTAAATTCAAAAAAGAAGAAAAAGTTTCTTAAAGACATAATAAGGAGTAAATGTTTGAAATTTCAGCCCTCTAGCTCCACTGCTGAGGCTTCTCCAGATGATACACAGATACATACGTACATACATACATACAGAGGCAGCCAGCCAGACCAACTGCGAAACTGAAGAAACCTATGTTGACAGTTTTAGTAACAGTTTCTGGATAAGACATTAATAAAGTACATTACAGATATTGATAGACAGGATAATACAGAATAAAGTCTGAAAGTAAGAGTGATGTCAATACGATCATTGATCAGGAATCCGATCTCCTTAACAGAATACAAATGAACCCATGATGCACTGGTTCCACCTGCGGAAGAATATGCTTGTCACTGAACACATCTGATACTGGCCACTCAGTTAAGTTGTCGATCCAATTACATTTGGCGATTGTAAATAGCATCATAAATCACTCGAAACCCCTAAACCATGGCTTCCCAGAATCGACAAGCATTCAACATTTATGCAAAATGTTGCACGAGGCATTTGCAGTTACAGACAAAAACCCATTTACACATTCAGAATTAGGAACAATGAATATTCAGAGGAGGAAAAGAATTATAAATTCTCCCGCTGCAAATTAAAGCCTTGACACAAATGTCCACACATATATCATCCTACATACACGCAAACATATTCATATGAAAATAAAGATATAACACTGTGCAACATGATTTTTGTTCCTAGGGAATCGGGCATTGTTTTCTGATTGCTTCTTCATGAAAAGTATACAAAATTACTATTATTATCTTCAAACTTTGCTTTTGTGTCCAGGATAGCAATGTATTCTTATGTAATTGATTGTGATTTTTTTACACTATGAGATTAAAAATGAGCAAATTTTCTTGTTGTTCAATCGAAAATGAGTAGATTTCAAATTATCACTGTCCTGATCACAAAAGCAAAGTTTGAAGAGAATGATTGACATTTTCAATACTTTTCAGATATAATTCAGAAAATAACACTTATTACCCAGGAACAAAAAAAAAAGATGAATAATCACACAAAGCAAATGTACTTGAATACTCATCTACGCCATTGATAAGAGCTCATTAGTATGACAGAAAACCTATGATGCTCTTCATAAATTTGCATATACCTATATACAGACATGATGAGTATATGATACAATATCCAACAATATTATTAGGAGTACAATACAAAAAATTGTAGATTTTAAATCAAGTTTATTAAACTAACATGTTTTGCTTTCAGCTTTGTCAAAGTAGTAATTTCATATTGAACAAAATTGAAAAGTTAATTTTTCAAGTAAATAGTACCTCATAATATCATTCCATAAGCAAATGCTAAGTATTTTAATTTATGAAGGAATTGCAAAACAGAGAATGGATCCATGTTCACGAAAAATTGGAAGGGATAAAGATTACAGAGGATTTTCAGGGTTTTTGTTTTTGTGCTATTAGTTGATAATTATTAATTATTAATTATTAATTGATAATTATTAGTTTTAGTTTTTTCAAGTATATGAATCCATTTTTGTTTTTGCTGTCTCTTCGTAATTAAAAATACTTAATGTTTGTGTCTACACATTATGATATCAATTACTTGAAAAAACAAACTTTTCAATTTTGTTTCATTTAAAATTAAAACTTTGATGAAGCTGAAAGACGAAACATATTGGTATAATAAACTTGATCTAAATAATAGTATTTCACCTAATAATACATAGGCTTACATTAATGTACAATTAGATCAATAAGTCCATAGATGGCCTAATGATGATAAAAGCATTTATTTTACTCGAACAAGTATGAATTTAATTGACAATAAGGAAAGCGGTGGGTGCAAGTGAAGCATTTGCCCCCTGCCCTGGATCAGACCTTCGCTCCGAGCGCAGAGGGGTTTGAAAGTTTAAACCTCATACAATCTGGGGATCAATGGGTCACTTTGAGCAGTGATAGAACATCACAGCTTAGTTACTCTCTAGTCTTCTGACAACCGACATCTGGTTATATTCTAGTGTCCCTCCCCACAATATATCCTTTTGCCCCTCACTAGAAAAGTGTCAGCAGATGTCCATGGAGAAAAGAAAACAATAATTGTGTGGAAATTGAAACTTATTCCACTACGATGTTTCGCCTCCCGGCCTCATCAAAGTGGTGAGTTTAAATGAAACAAATTTCAAAATATCCGGTTATTTGATGCAATTATGTTTTATGTTATCAGAAGTATTTATTTTCCAACCTAATCTCTTTCCTTGTCAATACTCTGAATACAATACTTTCCTACATGACTCACTTGAACATTAAACAGGCTAAATCAATCGTTGTCTGCTCCCCTACATTTATTTGGTGAACCTTGCCCCCAATCCCCCCCCCCCATCAACCAAATGAGTAGTTTGAAAAGGGTACTGCAAATCTGTGAAAAGAAAAAAAAATTTAATCCATTATGTTCATCACGATATTATGCAAACACTTGCTGAGAGAATTCTCAAAATAATTAGAGAAATTCTTAATTTTCTCCTGCAGACTCACACACCCTTTAGAAATTACTCATGTAATTAATTAATTAACACAGTTTTGGGAAACTGGGTAGAGGGTAAGTTTCATTTTTAGGAACAAGGTATAAAGTAATGTCTCCATTAGTTGACATTCAAAATACAGAAGATGTGGAAATTTTGAAGTAGGTATACATGTCGTGCCTCCACATATTTCCTCATCTCCATACCTGGTTGAATACATTTAGAATCCCAGTGCACAAAACTGGAGAAAATCTTATTTAGCTTTTGATTTCTGGATCTTTATAATATGGGCTTCAAGAATCTGAAGCCTTTATTGTCAAACACCAGTACAAGTGAATCTCTAGAGTTGACTTTTTGGGGGTTTTTCTACTGTAATAACAAGAACAATCTTCATCTAATTTAGGGGAATCAGACACTGGAGTGGACTTCATTTTTCTACTGTAAAAACAACAAAAACAATCCTCATTTAATTTAGGCGAGTAAACTTTACTGTTTGTCTGTCCCATCATGCTAAACCCCAACCTGACATTTGAAATTAACATTTTGACAAGATTTAAAATCATGACTAAGTGATTGGTAAGTGGCTCACTGACCGACTCAGCCAAACTAACAAGTCTCACATATTTACAAAAAAAGTAACTGAAATACTTTGAAGCTGTAGTTTCATACAACAGACAGAAAATTATTCTACACGAGAATCATGGTAGGATGTTCCATACACTTTTAACTAGGCAACTTGGAAACAGGCACTGCCCGAGTGTTACTATTTAATTTTACTCTGAAAATACATGTTTTTATAGTTTTTTTTATTTATTATGTATACAATATAAAAGTTGCTGTAATAATCGTCAATTGGAATAGAAGTAAAAGTGTTGACAGGCTTATTTACAATTAATGTTGAATATAAGGGAAATTGGAGTACAAACACTGCTCATCCAATTTTGTGAAAGACTTGCCTGCTTGAACATAGGTATACAGTGTGCAAGCTAAAGGACCTAATATTAAGCCAACATTAGTATTTAGAGGTATTCTTACTTATATTGTAGAGCCACAACTATTCAGTATTTTCTAATTCTGCTACATGAGGTGAAATTAAGATTGTTTTAGAATGATTTCTGCATTCATTGCAATGACTGTGCTTGCTATTTAAAGAGACGTAAGGTTATCTTTCTCAATGGTATGGGTGGGGCACAGTGAATCGGGGGACAGTGGATCAATCCTGGGATTGAACCACTTCAATGCTCTTAATTAAAATTGATCCTGTCATGTAGTTTACTAGGGAAACTAAAAGACCATTTTGAATTCACTCTTGTATCTTTCGTTTTCCCTTTCCTTAATTGATTTTGAGATGGTGTGCATATGATAATGTGTTGATTGCTTCCTTTAGTATGCTAAACTTTTGCCAATAAATGTTTGAGAGATTTTTCACTTTCTGTAACATAGTCTACCATTCAACTTTAATAAAATAAGTACTTGGTTTCACTTTGTGAATTCTTCAAATCATTCAATCTTATGTTGATTTACTGTTCCCCAGTGGATGATTCACTGTGCTAGGATTGGGTCAAAGAGGATCAGAATATAATTTTTAAAAACATATGCCTGCCAACTGCAAAATTAGAGAAGTATTACTTTCTTATCCTTATATATACTGTGTGTATGCATGTGTGCATGTGTTTTGTCGTTATTACTGCTAATAATAATACTTACCATTGTTTCACCAATGGTAAAAAATGCCCAAATTAGTATAAAAATCAATTTTATTGTAATAAAGGTTTGTGCCAATCGTAAAAAGAATTATTAGTTTTAATATCAAAATCATTTCTTTCCGATGTTTAGAACCAGTGAATGGCTGGAAAATTAACTCAAATGAACTCTGAGGTCAACCAAATAGCCTACATGGGGAGCTGACCTCTTTTCGGTCTACATGCAGAATATTAAGTTGATAGGCTTTGTACTTTTAATGAAAAAGAGACATAGACAAACAAAAGGCTCAAGTATTAGTGCATACATATATATATATATATATGTGTGTGTGTGTGTGTGTGTGTATTTACATACTAGCTGAGATACCCGGCTTTGCCTGGAGAAAAAAACATCACTACACTGAGAAGCAAATGATATTCTATAGAAATTTTTTTGAAAAATGGTCAGGCATGCGTAGCACCTCCTAAAACCTCAAAAATTAATTTTTCTGAAAATTTATTTGATCACTTTCGGCATTTGTAGTTTGCTCATCAAAGTGGACTATGGGATTTAGATTCTGCCCATTATTTATTGTTACGTTTAGATTAGGGTCAGATTAAGGTTATTGTTTTTGTGCTGAAAAAAAACTTTTTCTATTATCAGTTTCTTGCCAAACTGGTATTAGCACTGATAGAATGAGAAATTCACATCCACGGTTACTTATGATGAATGGAAAGTGAAGGTACAGTTCAGCATCATAGTTACATTGTAAATAGAACCCTCTCTCATAAAACCTTCAAACATATCTTCTCACAAAACTGACAGTTCACTGAAAAATTCAAAGGTCTGATAAATTGAAAAGCACATGAAACTGAAAGAAAAAAGTAAAATTACTTCCAACATGTCTGAAGTAAGTCCACCGATTGTATTTACAGTATTTCTAAACACTGGTGTATTGTTGCTCTCACTGATTTCTGTGGCGCTAAGATTAGTATTTATTGTATGTGTGTGAACAAAGAGATCCCCCTAAATCAATGATTTATTTTTGATAAAATTCAACACTAAAATCTGCTGATTTCGGGTATGCTTTTGTTTTTCCTCTGTGATACCTCACTGTTTGGGTCAGCACACATTCCAAGACAGAAACAAGTAGGTCAGCGCTGACCCTTCTGCAAACTTGCATAAGTGCTGGGAGGAAGAGAAATTCATGCTCATCGTAGCTTATAACAAATGGGAATCAAGGTTGCAGTTTAGCATTAGAGCTACAATGTACATAGAATCCTCCCTTTCTCAAACCTGCAAATTTCTAGAGAGTCTAATAAAATTCCTCCTTTGAGTTAAAATTTGTTCCACCAATTCCATTTTCCCAGGCCTTACCCACTCAGCTACTGAACCGTCACGACTTTGAAATTGTAAATTACAGCCCAAAAAGAAAATGAAAAAAAAAAATGTCTAAATGCGCACTTGTTTTCAGAGAGCTTGAACGGAAACCCCATAGAAAGCGCCGAATGTGTTTTTGTAAAATTCAACCTTAAAATGTCTGCCGCAGGCAAATTGCGATCTGCTGATTTCAGATATGCCTATTTTCTGAGGATTTAACCACTCAGTTATTGCACCGCCATTACTTTGATAATACAATTTACAGTGCCCCCCCCCCCATATTTTTTCAAAGCATTGAGCATTGAACTTCCTCACCTATGAGTACGTTCAAATAAATAATGAAAAAACCTCCCTCTATGATGCTGATTCAAACGATACGTATATTTTGATTTCATTGCCTGAAATGACACAAAAGATTTTTGAAAAAGAGTTCTTTTAATATATGTTGTGCTTAAAACTGTATAGCTTTCAAGCCTATATATATGTGTGTCAAGGTGGTGAAATTAGTAAGATTTTCAGACAATTTACTAAAGCTGTGATTAGACATCCTGACACCTTTGAAATTTATTAGCTTGATTATAGTGAAATAATAATGAAAATTAAAGAATATTTTAATGAAAGTATAATAACAGAATAAATGAATTGTGTTTATTTAAATAAATGAATTGTATTAAGGTTAGAAGAATTAGGTAACCCAAAGGATGGATCCAGTGTTTGTCAGTGTGAAAGATCATTGTATTGATTGGAACCAGGGAAAGGGGAAAACATTTAGCTGACTAATAGGTAGTTGGTCGGGGTGGGAGATCGAACATGCAATGCCATGTAACAAATTGTTTAAATATATTAATGGAATGGCCCATTGAGGTGTTACTACCTGATAGAAAGTGGTTTCATTCAAGTCATGTATATAAGAATACTTTATTTGATAATTAAAAGTATTATAAAAAGAAACGTTTGATGGAAGCCATGACACCCATGATAGGGAATTGTGGCAAATCCTGAGGAAGGTCTTTGTCCAACGACAGACGTTAAGAGACTGATGATGATGATGATGATGATATACACCGTGAAAAAATGAACTTTAAGGTTAGTGGAAAATAATTGTCAAATTTTTCGGTTGAATATGTTGGTAGAGAATTGACTTGAAGAAGTTTTTTCTGTGTAACTAGTATTCTTAAAGATGATATCATAAGTTAGCTTGCATGCAGTCTAAAATTAAAAACCAACACAGTGGATTTAATATTCACATGAGTGAACATTCAATAAAAATGACACAAACAGCAAGTCATGTCTGTTGTTATACTTATTGATCCCTCATCATTAAAAATGTCTTTAGAGTAATCTATGTAAATAAGCCTTGTTTCAAAAAATAAATATGTAGCATAAAATGATATCAATGTACAATACACATAAAACCTTGTATAAAATGACAAACTACATGTATGGCAAAAATCTATACAATAAAGGGAGGTGGTGTTTGATTAACAATGCTGGGGTGCCATGTTAATATAACTGTTTTGTTTTTAAAATCCCCAAAACGGTTACATAGTAAACAACTGATGAACCCAACGAGAGATAATTTATATATTGTACAATAATGACCTAGTATAGGGGAAACAGAGTAAAAAACACTTTTGAAGATTTCATAAATTGCTTTGACAGATATTAGGAAATGGGTGACTGAAGTGATACATAAAAAATCTATTGAAAAACTTTTCTAATGCTTAGTGTTTAAAGATGTAAAACTTTCTTGACTATACATTTTTTTCCTAATTATTGTCAAGACAGCTTCTTCCTTTAGAAAATGTTTCAAGCTGAAATTTTGAAGTCTATTTCATTAAACAGTATCTTGATTTTAACACATTTATGTATCCAATAATTCCGTTTCAGTCCATTTGTTTGTCTCTCTGAAGGGAGTGAAAAAAAAACTTTTCTTCCCAGATTATATCAGTTGAAGGGGGGGCAGGGAAATAGGGATGGTGATAGGTAGTGAGGACCTCAACTAATAAGTTCCAACAAAAGGATGGCAAAAAAGCTAGCTTGCATCTGCCAGGAGAAGAACCTTCCAGTCAAACCGACGACCTAGGGAACCTGCTCCTATTTGTGCTGCTTTAGTGAACCACATGATGCAAACTCTTGGTTTAAAGTGTGGGGTCGACCTAAAGTAAGTTGTACTTCACCTTAAAACTCTATAGCCCAAGCTGGAGGGTTACTTTGCACACTACCTATGGTCTCCTTGCTGTGGCTAACTCTTCCAAGAAATCTTTGTGGAGCAAAGCCAAAATAATGATAATAATAGTAATGATAATAATAAAGGTAATAATATATATATATATATATATATGTATGTATATATATTCCCATGAACCTGAAACGCATACTTTAATCTTCAGTGTATAAGTCAATACTGTATATAGATCCTCTTAAACAATTTTTGCTCAGAATTCTGGTTTTTTGGCCTGTTTTTGTCTGTCTCCGAATATGACTAGAACAAGAATGAATGTTACATTTTATAGCATTCATTTGGATTCCCCTATCGCTCTCTCTCACAAACTCTCTCTCTCTCTCTCTCCCCCCCCCCCGACTAACACACAGCTCCATCAGCATCTAAACAAATCTAAAAGCAGACTCCATCGAACGAACTCCTTCCCATCAAGCTGCACTGATACCAATGCATAAAATCCTTTATCTGTTTTTTTCTAAATAGAGAATAAGCTAGCTCTCCCTCATATAAAATTCATTCTGCATTTGCCAATCTACTCTCTCTTTTTTTGCTTTACTTACTCAATACATATTTCTTTACATTATTTGTAATTGTATACAATTCACTTTCACTGCTTTTAGGTCTTCTTTTATGATTGCTGTTCAAGTATTGTGCCGTGTGCTTCCAGCGGAGCTTAAATGCAATTCTCTATCCCAGTTAAATGTCTACTGGAATATACCACTCAAAAATGACCGAGGTGCCCGAGCTAATTTATTGAACAACCGTAACCATCAAACAAAATTTCTATATGAGCATGTTTGTGTGCTTATTTATTTGTTACAGTGCCCCTTGGCCATACTGTTTTGTCTACAGACTTTGAAATTGACATCAGTACTCCATTGGACCCATTCTAAAAAGATTTTTTGCTTTTTGGAAAAAAGGATTTTTTATCTTTTGAGGGCTTTATTTTGAAGAGTTTATCAAAAACATTGAGATTCTCCAGAATCTAGATGTTTTTTTTTTTACTTCTAGATGTTTTTTGATGGAAAACATCAGTGATGTCTTAAGTAGAATTTATTCTGATCATATTTATTTTTTCAATGGAATTTTCAATTTGACTCAAAATTTTAACGCTAATTGTTCAATTATAGACTGTAACGGCAAGAGTGGTAATTCATTTATTTTGGTAATTGATTATTCAAGTGTTCTAATCTTAATATTTTTCCATATCCCAACTTTTAAAGGTTGATCAGTTATAAAGTCTTGGAACAAAATGTTATGTAAGAAAAAAATAAGAGAAGTGTAAGTAGAAAAATGGTAAAAATAGATGAAAGAAAAAAAATATTGTCTGTGTTTTTTTCATGTAAAAAAATGTCAACTAAAGATGACAGGATTATTTACATATGGATAGATTATGCAAATATATATTCTAGTATAAATGTATTTATTTCAAGCAAAATAAGTGCTGTATTTTCTTTTAACCAAAAAATTGAAGCTGAGAAAAATCAGTTATCTATAGGACATTAATGGCAAATGGAGGTTGGGAAGTAAAGTTTGAGATGAGAGATAAGGAGAGGGTGGTTACTCTTTCCTTAGCTATTCCTCTTCCCAAAACTGCCAGATGAATAATCAGTTCTCAAAATTCAGTAACTTTCTCTTTTAAATCCTGGTTCTATGTGCCTCATCTCCTGCAATCACAATAGATGATCTGATATTTTCATAACCCTCTTATCTATTTACTAACATATACACCTGAAAATGATGGGATTATTCATGTATGGAGCCTAAAGATATTTTATTGGGTAATTTATATTTGATAATTCAAGTACCCTAATTTTAAGTTTTTTTGACAGTCTCAACTTAATTCAAGTTGTTTTGATGCATGATCAGACATAAAGTTTCTATGATGCAATCTTCATTGTTATGTCATAATAGGAAGGTACATTAACTAATGAGATGTGTGAGTGCAAAAAAATAGAAAAGAAATTAGCATATAAAGCTATTATGTGGGTTGCTTATGTATCTCTCCTCTATCTCTCTTCAACTAGATCTGCCCAATTTAGCCAACAACAATCTATGATAGATACAATAAGTGTAATAAAAGTAATTTGTTCTGGATTTTCAGTAAGTAGTTATTTGATTAGTTTGCTGGAAATGGAAAAAATCTATCTGATTTTAGTCATTTTCAAAGACAATCATTAACTGATCGTACTTGGCTACACTGGGTGGGATAGGAAAGAAATTATCATTCTGTATCAGATTTTGAGGACAAACAAGCTCAGTATTAATTTAACATTTTTCCTCACTTCAATCTTTGTTGAACTATGCAATTTCCAAGCATTCACTATGGTATGCTGACAGCAAAGATTTATATAAAAGTACTAGCAGGGAATTCCGGCATCGCCCCAGAAAAGCAAACCACAAATTGACATCATGAGCAAAGAAATAATGCTTAATTGTATATGGCAGTGTGCATGGACCAGCCCAGGGTCTGCAAGAAGTTATTTTATTCCCAGCCAATTAAGGAATCCCTGATAGTATATATGTATACATATATATTGAACAACTGGCTCTGTTTGTCACTTTTCCCTTGCTCTTAAACATTGGCAGAGCTCAACCAAATTTTACACCATTTCGCCATGCACTCAATAAACCAAGGGAAATTTTTTAAAGTAGAAAATATTGAGAAAAAAAAGTTTTAAGGGTTTTATAGGGGGGTTCTGTTTACAATGTAGCTATAATGTCAGAATAAACCCTTACATTCTGTTCAATATACATATATATACATACATACTAGCTGAAATCCACCCAATATAGTGGAGTTTACCTAGTATCTCTCTCTCTCTCTCTCTCTCTCTCTATATATATATATATATATATATATATATATATATATATGCTAGTTATTAGCCATGAAAAATTGGTGAAAATGAAGTGTGTGTCTTTTTTTTCCAATCCTCTACTCTGAGGAGTTCTTGGGAGGTGGAGGTGGCAATGGTGATCATGCCATTCTGTCAGTCTGTTTTCTATTCTCCTTGGAGATTTTTTTAACAATTTATCATAATCCAGACTGGTTGCCAACCAAGGCCAAAGAGTTCGGTCTGCCTTGCTATTTACTCAAAGCTGGGGGGGGGAGAAGAGATTCATGCTTTTCCCAAAGACATTTGTGAATGCAAACTATCTCATCTTGAGGTTTAACTCTGCTTGCTGATTCAGCCATTAACTGCTAAGTATTAAACTCCTTACATCTCCAATGAAGTGTGTGCTATCCCTACTTTCCAAGTGGAGAGCATTTGCCTGCATTTGAAATCATGGCTCTCACCAAGGATCAAATATCGATATTTAGCATAGACATATGGAGATATTTCCTATGAAGAGGCTTGGTTTGCCTATTAAATTTTCAACAGTTCTGCCCATAATTTCATACAAATTTTTAGCTGGGGGGCATCTTGCCCCCATGGCCTCCTGGCTCATACACTTATGATATCTGAAACATATGAGAAATGTATAAATATCATAGAAAGAAGAAATGCCAAAAAAACATGATGAAGTTATTTAAAAATTAGAAAGCACTTAGAGAATGCATATCTCTGCCAATGCCATACAGTAACTAAAAACTGAACGAAAACAAGAGTTCTGAGGGAGTTTATGAATCCCCACTCGGTGTTCAGCTATGGAAAATTAAGTCATAGACAAGAAAAAAACAGTACATACCGTTCTACTAACCATTTGTACAGCAGCTATCAGCTCTTCCTTTGATTTCAAGTTACTGTCACTAAAAGTGACAAAACAAGAATTGCACTAAATTTACCACCAAAAAAGTGCTAAATTGGCAACACTTGCAAGATCCTACTTCTTGGAAATTCAGAATGTCTTCTTTTTTGGAAGTGTGAATTTGGACATCATCACCTCACACAAACTAAGGGATCAATTTAGGAAATACTTACACAGTAGATTGAACAACTCCTATAAACAATCTATACTGGGAATAGGGGTTGAAAAAAGCAAAAGAATTTTTTCCCTCATTCTGAGAGGAGTATGTGTGCAAAATCTCAAGTCTCTACACTGAAAAGTGTGATCTATGCAACAGCTTGATATATAGTGTCTAGTGAATACATGAATCCCTTAAACCCAACATTGTTGAAACTTGTTGTCTCTGGGCTGGTGGTGATAAGTTCATATAAAGCCACACTGCGAGGGATATAACAGGGAAAAATTCCTTGATTCGCTCAAAGATTTAAATAAAATCCTTCTTTAACACAAAACTTCTAGAAAATTCCAGAACATTAGGAGATATTTTGTGGATATATTGCAACAATCCAAGTGAGATAAAAGAAAATCCCTAGAATCACTTGAAAATCTAATTGATTCTTCCTCATCCGTTGACCCGCCTTCCACAAAATGTCATTGAAATTCATTGAGAACATTTGGAGATATTGTGGAGATGTACTGACAGATAGGTACAAATGAATACATACACCTCTCCTAATTTTGTTGACAGAGGTAAAATATGTATGTGAGTGTGCGTGTGTATGTGTATATCTGTGAGAAGGCACATGTAAATGAATGGTTTGTATTCTTACAACTCTAATGAACCAATAAGAGGAGTGCTTTGTCCTACTCTTCACTGAATACATCAAACCAGAAATCTTGAAAAAGAATGATGTCTTCACAATAGTGGAGTGACTCAAATTTAGGGAGAGCAATTAGCCGCTGTGTTGCCAACTATGGTTGGCTATGTATAGCTGAAATTGGCGTTACAAATGGCTAAAAACAGTCAGGTATTATATTAGAAACTGTCTATCAAAACTGTCAACATCAACGTGGGTTTCTTCAGTTTTTAAGTTGGTCTGGCTGACTGGTCGCATGGCCATGAATACAGGTGGCACAAATGGAACTAGATGGCTGAAAATTTACGTCACGACTCAAGACATGGATCCCCAAAGATGACATGCCAAACTATGGCAGGTAAAAAATAAGATGGCATGACAAATTTGACTGGTTGTATGTATGTGTTGTGTGAACAGGGCACACAGATGAAGCTAGAAGACTGAAACTTTTAAACATTTATTCTTTATTAGGTCTAGAAAAATTTTTTTTAAAATCCCTCGAAAAAGGTTTTTAGTAGAGGTTTGATTTGCAATGAAAGTTTATCCTAAGTAGTTCCCATAAAGACCTCACTTGTTGGTTTTTCTTAAATTTGGACTTTTTTAAAAATCACCGCTCTCTATAGGTTTTTAATGAGGTATTCAATCAGTAAAATGTAAATTTATGCTAAATTGATCCATTCACATTTGTTTTTTTAGTGATTTCTACCTAATAAAAAGCCATAGAAGCAACTTATTCATTTATCCTTCTTTTTTCCAATTTTTTAATTGATCATCCCCAACATAACATGCTGCCAAAAATGTGGATCATATGTGGGTCATATGATTATTTTTATTAAGTGACTAACCAGATCTGTGTTCTATATGTTTTAAATGTTATATACATAAATACTCATTTAAAACTCATTTGTTAAATCAAATAGCTATGTACTAAGACTCCAAATCAAATTAGATGTTGAACATCTACTAATAGATAAATTACTTCTCTCACTTTTTGTTGGGTAGTGATCACTGAAAAAAGTCTGATTTTTCAGAAAAAAAGCAAGCATGAATGCTGCTGGACCCAAACTCAGAGATCAATTTGGCATAAGTTTACATTGCAAATTGAATCACCCACTGAAAACCTATTATAGAGAGAACTGAAAAAAAAACATTCTTTCCTAGACATTACAAAGAGTAAATATTGAAAATTTCAGCCCTCTAGTTTCATTAGTGCAGTCCGTATATGTGATACATACATATACACATAGCTAGCCAACTAGAAAATTGGAGACTGTTTTGGTTGACATTTTCTAATTATCCAATTTAATCAGCTATTGTAGATTTTTACAGCTAAAGAAGGAAAAAATTAGCCATATCTAGCCAGAAAGTGGCAAAATTGGCAACTGTAATTAGCTGTTGGTCTTTCCGAATCTCATAGCATCCAAAACATAGAAGCTTCGTAGAGGCAATAAGATGAACAGGAAAGAATTAGTACCTAGAAGTTATTTACCTGACAAAGCAACTTACTTATATACTTATATAGATGTGAATAATGGGTAGCAAAGGATAAGTATTGATGGTGTAAAGAGAGATGAAGGAATCAGATATAACAGCAGGTGTTGACTTTCTTCTCTCAATCAGAACCTGCAAAATTGGAGGTGAATACAGGGGCAGATTTTTAATCACCCCCTGGGACCCTAAAGGGAGGGGGTCAAAAGGTTCATGAGTAGTAGTTCAACTGCTGAATTCCTATTAGCATCATACAATAACAAACCTCATGAAATATTAGAGGTAGTGGTGAGCTTCAAGCAGCCAAACACCTTGGACTAGTAACCCTCCAGCTATGCCCCTGAGTGCAAAGCCTGTAGTGTATTATCATCATCATCAGCCTTTTAGCATCCATCACTGGACATAGACCATCACCAAGGTTCGCCAGGCCTCTCTATCGTAGGCGTCACAGAGCTAATACTTTTTGAACTTATCTAGTTCATCACAACATCTTATATTTTGTCGGTCCTGGATTTGCATGTGATCACTGGGGATCCATGTTGTGAGTTGTGATATCCAGCAGTTGTCAGCCAATCTTGCAACAAGACCGCCCCATTGCCATTTAAGTATTCTTATTGATTCTAGGAGATCTCGAACTCCTGTCTTTCTTCTAATATACTTTGCTGTCTTGTTATCTCTCCATGTGATGTTGAGCACGATTCTCTCTTGTGCACTTTGCATGGTTCCCCATTTAAGGGTCAGTCTTTTGATTAGGTTCCATGTTTCAGCTCCATAGGTGACTCTCCCTAAATCAAGAAAATACACATGAATATTAAAACACACATTTCATACTTGCAAAGTACAGTAACTAATTTTTTAAACTTCGTATACAGCTAGATGATACGGCAAATAAGTCTGATATTCCAGTTATTATATCACTTTTTTTCCATTTTGATGTTTGTGCAGCGGCTATGACTTCTGGGTCAAATACCATCATATTTATGTGTTGTATATTATTATATATATATATATATATACACACAGACACACACACACATATATATATATACATGTATATATATAAATATCAAATAGAATTGCTCTCCCATTAATTACTGTATCAAAATAATAACCCCAATCAAAGGTAATAATGAGCTGAAATCGCAAACCATAAACACTCAGTCTAAGTCGGGTATCAAATCTAAGAATAATAGGTCTGGTTAGTCACTCAAAAGAAACCATCACATGACCAACATCTTTTGGCAGCATGCTGTGTTGGGTGTAATCACTGAATAAGTTACTTCCTTCAGCTTTTGTTGAGCAGTGATCACTAAAAAAAGTGAATTTTCATAAAACAAACGTGAATGCTGTTGGACACTAACTAAAGGACCAGTTTAGCATTAACGTACATTGCAAATTGAACCCAAACTTAAAAACTATTTAGGAGGGAATTTTCAAAAAAGAAAGAGTATATTTTTTACAGTCATAATTAGGAGCAAATTTTCAAATTTCCAGCCCTCTAGCCACATTTTTGCAGGGTCAGGCTTCACCCCTACTACAATTCCAATGAAGAGCATCACTGCGACTTTTTTTATTGTATATTTAATAGATAAATTTGCAGGTATGTAAGACTTGTCAATTTGGCTCAGTCAGTGAGAGACCTGACTAACTATTATTTGGCCATGATTTCAAATCACTGGAAGGAAATGTTAATTTAATAAATGTATTTATTGATTTATTAGAAAGAAATAAGCCCTTGTGTATTTCTAACATGAATTTTGTAGATATGTAAGACTAGTCAATTTAGTTCAGTTAGTAAGACAGCTGCCTGACAATTAGTTGGTCTTGATTTCAAATCATGGTAGAAGAATCATAATTTTACAAATTGATTTGGTTTCACACAACAGGACAGACAATGAGGAGTTTATTCCCTTAAATTTAGTGAGGATTGTTTTTGTTCTTGCTATGTTAGAAAAACCAAGTCAACTCTTGACTGAAGTTTGACAAAAACTTTTCAGAATCATTCCTTCTTGGTGGTATCAACTTCTACAATTATTATAAAATGTCACCAAAACTGTCAAAATTGGTTTCTTCAGTGTCAAATTGGTCTGGCTGGCTAGCTGGCTGGCTATGTATGTATATATGTATGTATGTATCATGCATACAGGCTGCATCGATGGAGCTAAAGGGCCAAAATTTCCATCATTTACTCTTTATTATGTCTGTAGATTTATGAAAGTTCCTCCTCTAAATAGGTTTTTAGTGACGGATTCAGTTTGCAAAGTAAGTTTATACTAAATTGGTCCCTAATTGTGCCTGCCTGTTTTTTGAGAATACAGACTTTTTAGTGACCACTCCCCAACAAAAAGCGAGAGAAGAAACATTCATCGATGACCCCTTCTTCCAATATCTCAATTCATCACCCCCAACACTGCATGTTACCCAAAGACTTCGGTCACGTTACAGTTCCTATTGAGTGACTTACCAGACCTGTTTGTATTTTTAATCATACAATTTTGAAAGAAAACATACCAGCTCTAAAATAAGAGAAATCTGTGTACCTCAGTCAGCCACCTACATGGTGAAATAAAAACAAAAAAAAATTTATAGTCAAAATAACTGATGGAATGTTTATTTTTATTTTACCGTTAGATTTTTTTACACTTTGTTTCCATTAGATTTGATATCTGCTCGGTCAGTAAGTAATTTGTTGTGACTGACTCCAGTGTTGCCAATTTTACCCTAAATTTAGAACATTTCTTGTTTTGGCAGTGCAAAAATCACTAAATTAGAGCAATTTTTAGTATCTTTTTTACCATTTTGTTTGGTGTATTCTGGCCATTTTAGGCATTTTGGGTCTTTTTTTTAGCACTTGGCAACATTATGACTGAATGCCTCTACTGCAACTATGATAATTTGGGACCCTTAACTAGGAGATCCCTTTCTGTTCTATCCTTACTTTATTCATATGGATGATTCTAAATTTATTGGGCAAAGGACCTGTCCTTCTGTAGTTCTTTGAAAGTTTTCTCTAAATCAGTGGTCCCCAACCTTTGGGCCATGGACTGGATCTGGAATGTAAATCACATGACAGGGTTACAAGGAAATGATATTATTTGGTAATTTCTTTTTGGCAAAATAAAAAAAAATACATTTATCTGGATCTTAATATTTAATTTCTTAGATAAACCTTTTAAGAAAAAAAATATTTAATATTTTTTGTTTCTTTTAAGAAAAAACAGGGTGAGGAGGAAGGAGAAAGGGCATCAGAATTGCCAAATTAGCCATTGTTCAGCTAGATCTGGCAGATTTTGCCCGATTTAGCCAATAAAAATCTACCATGGCTGAAAAGTGCTTTTTTGGGTCTTAGTGGTCATTTTGGACTAACAATGCTTAAAACTTGTGCTGGTATTTTTTTCAGATAATTTTAGATAAAAGATTCTCTTTTTAGATTATTTTAGATAATTAGTTCTGGTACACACACGGGTGATGGTGATTCATTTATGTGAGTTATCGATATATTTACTTACTTTTTTGTCTGTGTAATTTACTAATTCTCTACCTCTTTTGGCCGTGACTCGAAATCTTATCTTGAAGCTATCATGAAGATCGATGTTCTTATAAATAAGATTTATTTCAGGCATAATTAAAAACTATTGGTTATCATAAAAGAAAAATGAAAGGTAATTCACCATATTTCATTAATGACTAATATACAGAAACCACATTGAATATTCATGAGAAAAGGTCCATTAAATCTAAAAATCTGTTGTACCAGGGTCCATTAATTCAAGGGTTTACTGTACTGGCATAATACAATATGTCTTGAGTTTAGAGTTTTATTGATGGATAATATTAATATCTTCAGAATAGAGAAAGGTCTGATAGAACCAAAGAAACCAATTTCCACTTATAATAATCAATTCCTGGGAATGTTCACTGAAGTAAATCCAGTCTCCCTGTGGATTTGCCAAGAGACAGAAGGTCTTAAACCAGAACAAATGTTACCATTTGATCACAATCTTTCCTACTTGAACATGGCCATTATACTTGTTCCGGTTGAAATACTGACTTATTAGTGGGCAGAAAAGTTTGAGATAACCAAAATGACCAAATAAAGAAAAGAAAAAGACTGATCTGGTTAGTCACTCAAATGAGCATCTTTTAGCAGCTTGCCATGTTTGGGGTGATCAATTGAAAAATTGGAAGAAAGGGTGATCAATGCCTAAGTTACTTCTCCCACCTTTTATTAGGCAGTCATCATCATCATCATCATCATCAGCAGCAGCAGCAGCATCATCATCATCAGTCTTTCAATGTCTGTTGTTGGACATAGACCTTCCCCAGGATTCGCCACACTTCTCTATCATGGGCGTTGCGGAGAAAGTACTTTCTAAATTTGTCTAGCTAGTCTCTCCATCTAACATTTCGCCGGCCTCAGTTGCGCGTGTGGTCTCGGGGGATCCATGTTGTGAGTCGCGATGTCTATCGATTGTCTGCCATTCTTGCAACATGGCCAGCCCATTGCCATTTGAGTTTTTTAATGGATTCTATGATGCCTCTGACTCTTGTCTTTTCCTGGATGTACTGTGCTGTCTTGTGGTCTCTCCATGTGAGGCCCAGCATAATAAGATAGATAGATAGATAGATGGATGGATAGATAGCCAGCCACACAGACAAGCTTGAAAACTGAAGAGAGCAACGCTGACTATTTTAGCAGTAGTTTTTGTTGACAGTTTCTGATGTTTAGCTGCAGAAAACGTAGTGTTTAGAAAAGTGGTTTATCAATAGATAAATATATGGCCATCACGATAAACTATAAGCAAATATATTTCTACATTACCAAGGTATAGATCCAGGGGAGAGGAAGGTCCAGGGGATTTGGATCCCCTCTGTTTGGGCAAAGTACAATTCAACAAATTTTCAAAAATAAATAAATGAGTAAATATGATAAATAAAAGAAATACTGATACATCCATACCTCATATAAATTGATCACCGTAGCCCACACATGTGTCCGAACTATCAAGAAGATTTCCTAAAAAAAATAGATCTTTTATCGAGAATTATCTAGAAAATAACTCTTTTACCTGAAATCATCACAAGAAAATACCTGCGTAAATTTGGAGCATCGTTGGTCCAAAATGACCCTAGAGAACCCAAAGAGCATTTTTTAGAAAAAACGAAAAAATGTTTTTAGATGGTGCCCAGAGGTGTACACATGCAAATTTTCAAGGTTTTAGCCCCAGAAATGTTAACATGTGATACACGCACAAACAAAGCAAGAAGAATCTGTAGCCCATTTGATTGGAAAACCTCTAAAATTGAGTAAAAAACATCTAGAAACATCTAGATCCTCCTTCTGCATTATCAAACCAGTGAGAATGAGGACTCCAAAAAGGTTGAAAGAGCTTTTTTTCAAAAAAATTAAAACAAATATGGCTCTGGTTGTTCAACCCTTCATCATCATGATGGCGACAGTTGTTCAATCATTTCCTTTATTTACAAAAAGTAGTTCCACAAATTGAAATAAATGATGCTGTCCCTTCACTGAAGATGGCTCCTGGGTATACAATGGTAGTGCTTCCCCCCCGCAGAGTCTCTGTATGAAAAGATTTTTTTTTTCAATTTTTGTCTGCACAACTTTTTACAAACAGAGCAGAAAAGTTTTTTCTTCAATTCCTTCAAGTTCTTTCATTTGATCAAGTAAAAATGTTATTTTAATCCAAAATTAACTACTAATAATCGCCAATTAAGAGCATTGACAAAATCACTGAAAGAGATAATGTTCAGAAATTAATATTTCTTGTGTAAACTGTGTACTTCCTCTATCATCAAGTGGCAAATTTATTGATGTACCAACATAAACTTTCTATATATATATATATATATATATATATATATAGTCTGGATAGCTTTACAGCTTCAAACACTAAACATTAAAAAACCTTTTCAAAAGTTATTGTGTCACTTCAGTCACTTATTCCTCAATAATTGTTTATGTAATTTATGTTATTTTCTCTTGTGTTTTTTTTTTGTACTTTGTTTTTAGTGTAGAGCGTTTTACAAGTACTTTGTTATTATGGTACAATGTGTAAATTTTGTCTTGTTGGGATCATCAGTTGTTTACCATTAAACTGTTTCGGGGGATTTCAAAAACAAAACAGTTATATTAACATGGCACTCCAGCAGTGTTGATCAAATACCACCGCCTCTTCAGCTATGTTTTAAATAACCCTAACCCTAACCCTAACCCTATAGCTTGATCTGAAAATTAGTTATAGTTGTATGAATAACTTTCAAAGAATCAAAATGAAACATAACAATAGAGTAATAAGAAATGATAATCATAGAGAAAATACAAATAAACCAAACTGCAATTGTACAGACAGGACCAAGAAAATAAAAAGAATTATACATAAACAACTAAGGTCATGTAAACCTGAGCCCTAACATGGGGTGGGGGTCAGATAAAAGTAGGGAAAGAATACTTCCTGGGAGGAAACATACCACAAAGAGCTGATGAATTAACAACACACTAATAAAGAAACTGTCTGTAAAATCCCAAGTAATTTATAAAAACCAAACATGAATCCACTTCCCCTATGGAAAATAATACAAACACTGACTTACAACTAAACAAGGAAAAAAAAAAACAAGATATATAAAGAGAATGTGAATGAGGTTCTTCACCCAGAGAAATATACAACTCCCCCCGATAACTTTCTGAATACAGATCCAAATAAATCAAATTATTTGCCTGAAAAAGCCCAAACAGGGCAGAAACATAAACATGTTGGTGTCATGAATCTTTTATTTCATGATATATTTATGTATATTATGCTATAATAACTGATAACATTTTGGCTATATCATGATGACAAACCAACAAATAAACAAAATTGAGATCTTTAGGTAATTTTAATCCAAAAGTTACTGAGCAAAAGCTGGAACCATTTCAGTTTAAGTTTTTGTGTTTTTGAATTTGCAACAATGAGAAGATAAAATATATTAGATTTTTTTTTCATTTTCATCAACAAAAAGTTTGGACCACATTATAATCGATTAATATTGAATTAATGAAATCAAGTATTGAATTAATAAACATTTTGTAATTTTAGCCCATTGTATACTTTTTCAATCCATCTGTAATTTGTTGTCAAAGTGAGCTATGATTTCTGGTGGCATATTTTTGTTCTTTCCTTATTAGGCCGTCTGTCAAGCGACTGATATCCTCTTTCTACTACCTCATTTGACTGATTGATAATACTCCAGGCTTGAAATCCAAATGTCATCTCTTTAGGTGTGGCTCATCCGTATGTCATCGGTCTACTAAGGTCTATGTCAGGCGATCGAATTGCAGTCTTACTAGTTTCTTTATTTTTCATAACAGTTTGAAATGATGTGACAGACAATCGTACATCTGCTCAAAAAATATCACCCATAAATATACCAGCATTTCATCATTTCAGGTGGAGCATTATAAAATCAAAATAGGTATTATTAGGTATCATTTATTATTATATTTGCAGCATTGAAACTTAGAAACTAAGAATTTGAATACGTAGCAGTTAAAAAAATAAGTACATCCCTGCAAAAGAAGTTATCTCAAATCAATATTTGTTGTGGCCACCTTCATTTTATAGAATGTTTTTACACTATGTCAGTATGTAGTCTTTCAATTCTGTCTCGTTGGATGATAGTTGTTATTCTACTTAATGTTTAAGTAGATTCCAAAGGTGCTCTATTGGATTTAAATCCAGTGATATGGGAGGCCTATGATTCTGTTGATAAAATGCTATTAGAGCTTATACAACTCCAGATGATGACATTTTCACCACCATGCTTAACTGTTAAGTCCAAACATTTTTCCTTGTACATCCTGTCAAGGCCAAACTTCAGACCCATAAGGATTGATTAATGTTTCATCTGACCACAATATGCTGTCCTGAATCATTGAATTTTTATCTTTATTCTCCTGTGCAAACTTTAACCGAATCTGTTTGTGTCTTGATGTCAGTAGCAGTTTCCTTTGCTGTTGTCTGCCATGTAAGCCTATCTTGTTCAGAGCACATTTGATTGCTGTAACTGAAATTGAAACTTTCATGACGCACACTTTTTTTTACCTGATTAACAACATCCGCAGCTGATTTTCTTGGGTTTTCATAAACCGATCTCCTTATAAAATGAATAGACCTTGGGGTCAGCTTCCATGGACAACCTGTTTGCTTATGTACACCTCTGACTTTTCTACTTTTCTCGTAATTCTGCACAATTTTGGCAACTGTATTTTGTTTAACATCAATCTAATAGCTATTTTTTGGCAGTCATTGTTCTGTTTGTGCAAAGTAATAATACTCTCCTTCAAATAAGGAGAGAGTTTCAACATGGAGTCATTTCTGAAATAAACATCTGTACACTGAAAACTATATCTTTATGAGAACTATTTAAACATTGTGTGCTCTGTTTATATTCAAATCATTCAAATCCCCGACAAGAAAAAAAGTTTGGTTTGAAAATATACTTACTATATAGAATGAAATAAACTTTTTTTTGTAGGGGTGTACTTGTCTTTGGACTGAACTGTATTAATATTTCTGGTAACAGAGTTTCAATGCTGTAGAGTATGGTAATAAATAATACCCAATAATATCCATATTGACTGTATGATGCTCCTTCAGAAATGATGAAGTTCTGGTATGTTTGGTTTAGAAGAAAATGAACTTTTTATAAAAAATTGATTGGGTGCACTTATTTATGAGCGATACTGTACAGACATCAAGTCCAGAGCTTAGAGATAAAAAAAGCATTTATTTTACATAAGTGATTATTCATCCTATATTAAAAAATCAGCTCTGAATTCTAAGAATCTATTAACATACAGCATGCCTGGAACAATTGACTTACTCAACCAATATTTTGCATAAGCTATATTTATATGTTTTTCTTGTTAAACCTATTTGTACTGCTCGGTTTATATGTATTAATAGTGGCTACTTAATCCACTGGCTTCAATCATATCCACACTCACTGACCCTTTTATTCTAACCTGGGAGTAAGTGAAATTCTCGTGAGAGGAATTTGAAACTCAACTCTTTCACTGTTTCCACTCCTATTAGAATTTTAAATACTTTATGATGTTTAATGAAGTATAGCATGGTTAACCAATTAGCCATTGAAATACACTGTATGTACGAAAGAAGTGAATAGGCTGGCTGGCTGGCTGGCTGGCTATCTATGTGTCACATGCACAGGTCAAACCAATGAAGCTCCTCCTCCTCCTCCTCCTCCTCATCATCATCATCATCATCATCGTCGTCGTCGTCGTCATCATCATCATCAGTAGTCTTTTAGCGTCCGTCGTTGGACATAGACCTTCCCCAGGATTTGCTACACTTCCCTATCATGGGCGTCACAGAGCCAGTACTTCCTGAACTTGTCTAGCTCGTCTCTCCATCTAACATTTTGCCGGCCTCGGTTGCGCATGTGGTTTAGGGGGATCCATGTTGTGAGTCGCGATGTCCATCGATTGTCTGCCATTCTTGCAACATGGCCAGCCCACTGCCATTTGAGATTTTTAATGGATTTTATGATGTCCCTAAGTCTTGTCTTTTCTCGGATGTACTTTGCTGTCTTGTGGTCTCTCCCAGTGAGGCCCAGCATTATTCTTTCATGTGCACGTTGCATGGTTCTCAATTTACAGGTCTTTCTCTTGGTTAGGTTCCATGTTTCACCTCCATAAGTGACTATCAGGAGAATGCATTGGTTGTATACTCTTCTTTTTAGGATTAATGGGATCTTATTATTTTTGAAGGTTGAGCTAGCTCTGCCAAAGGCTTGCCATCCTAATGTGATTCTTTGCTTGATTTCTTCTTCTTTTGAGGGTCTCATGGAGATTCGTTGTCCTAGAGAGCTGAAAATCTAAACAAAATCCCCCCCCTAGTTTTTTTGGTGGTGAGTTCAATTTACAATGAAAGTTTATGCTAAATTTGTCCCTTTGTGTTTGGCAGCGTTCATGCTTGATTTTATGAAACTTAAGTAACTTATTCATTGATCAAACCTTTTTCCAATCTTTTAATTGATAACCACCCATAGGAGTATGGGAACTCTTTGGTAAAGGTGGGAAGAGGGCTTGATCTACTTAGAAAATTACACTATTTAGCCGGAATTATACTTATTTTCCCAAAATACACTGATTTATTAGAAATTTCACACTGTTTTACCCACATTTGGGAATCAGCTGCCTCCCACTGGGTCATATGCCTATGATGACAGTTCCTATTGAGTGACTCACAAGACATGTTTTTAGTTCTATTAAGAATACTTCTGAGATTTTACAGTATATCTGTATGTTTTATCTAGGATCAAAGTGTCGCTCCCCACACTTCTGTCTAGAATCGGTATCTATGCCTTCATTGAAAATTGCTACACACAGACCCCCCAAAATATTAATATGGATACATATTTTGTTTTATATATTTGGATTATTTGTGTGTTGTGTCTTCAGTTTTGGAGGTTTATGTTATGCAGTGCCATATCAATCACACTTTAAGGATCCCAAAGGAGGATTTAAGGGTCCCTGAGTGGGTCATGAGCTGAAAAAATTTCCTTTTTTTTTTGCATTAACCCTTTTGCTATGGTGGTCGGCTAGACCCAATTTGAACCGCCTTGCTAATCATCACCACATTTACTGTCAAATTCTCAACCTTTACACCAAGTTTTTATTACTCCCCTTTTTCCAGGTGTGGTTAATCACTCAATATAAAATGTGTGGGGGTGATCAATTGGAAAATTTGGAAAAGGGGATATCAATGAATAAATCACTTCTCCCACTTTTAGTTGGATGGTGGCCACTTAAAAGGTTCAAATTTTCAAAAACTGAGTATGAATGTAACTGGAAGAAAATGGACTGATTTAACATAAACTAACGTTGTAAATTGAACCCATTACTACACACCTGTTTTGGAGGAGAATAGAAAAAACATTTTTTCTGGGCATAAATAAATAATAATAAAGAATGAGTGTTGAAAATTTCATCCCTTTAGCTCAGTGGTTTCGAAACTGGGGTCTACACACCCATGGGGATCTGAAAAATAATGCCGAGGTGTCCGCAGTAGCATTCCATCTGAACTTGACATGGCAAATCTTGTGACAGAGAAACTATAACATCTATAGCACCAATATCAAAAATATATTTATTGTAAACAGACTCATACCATTATTATAGAATCCAAATAAACATAATCCATTTGAAAAAGTATGGTCTTTAAAGGTAAAAAATTGTTGATTATTGTCGTTCATTGATTACAGTCAAATAACTAAATGCTAAAACAAAGGTTTACCAGAATATTTCCTTTATAGAAGAGATCCAAATATTTTTCAAAGTTTCAAAACCATGGCAATTTATCAAGGCCTTATATGGGTATCTTCCTTGGGGTCCCTGGGAAATTGCCCATCAGAAAATCTGCCCATCAAGAAATGGTGTGACGTGCATTATTAGCCAGCCAGCCAGCCAGACTCACTTGAAAACTGAAAAAAACCTATGCTGACAGTTCCAGTTGATGGTTTCTATTAACTAAAGTATGCTTGGAATTTTGGTGCAGCTCTCTGTATGAGCTTGTGTGTTTGTATGTATGTGTCAGTGGATATTTAAATGCGTATGTATATAAGGAGAGTGTATGTCTGACTGTCTGGGTATGTGGGTGTGTTTGTGTGCCTATGTGTGCTAATGGGTTTATGTTTGTGTATGTATGTGCATGTGTGTGTGTGTGTGTATGTGATGATGTGTGTATATCTCCCTCTCTGTCTGTGTATGTGTCCGTGCGCATGTGTGTTTGAGTTAATGGACATGTGAGTATGCATGTCGGCACCTTTCTATGAGTTAAGTGTATGTCTGATTGTCAGATTCTGTATGTGCACATGCTAGTTTTATGCTCGTATTTGTGGGTGTATGTATGCGTATGTGTAAATTGTGTATGTGTCTGTTTGTCTGAGATTGTGTGTATGTCTATGTCTCTCTCTCTCTCTCTCTCTCTCTCTCTCTGTGTCTGCGTGTGTCTGTCTCTCTGTCTGAATTTGAGTTTGTGAATTTGTTTGTCTGTCCGTCTGAGTTTGAGCGTGTGAATATGTATGTATGTATGTATGTGAGTGTTTGCGTGTACATGTGTGTGTGTATGTGTGTGTGTGTGTGTGTGTTTAACTGTTAGATACGGAATGCCAGGGTAGCAATCGTGGAAAAATCCGTTTACGGGTCACATGATTAACAAGCCAAGAAACCAACAGACCACATCAAATGAACCGAGTTCAATGGCATAAAAACCTGTCTGGACTATTTTGCCCTTCATTCTCCTAGCTTTCCCCTGTCTCTCCATTTTGTCGTCACAGTGAGCGGTGAATTTATGACCCGTAACTGTCATATCAGATGTAAATGGAATGATACGGTCTCTGTGTTTCACATCGTTCTAATACTTACTACTTATACTTGGCATTGCAATAACAGGCTTTTGTTCTCTTGGACTTTACCTTTATTTGTTCTGTCACCAAGCCTGCTTCCTGGTGGGAATAACGTTTGAAACAAGAAACGTACATACACAGCGGGACAAAATATTTATGTGCGTAATTGCGTTTGCATGTCAATTAAGAGAAGTTATGTGGAGAAAGAGAGAAAGAAAAAGAGAGAAACAGAGAGATAGAGAGAGTGATTGTTCTAGGTAGGGTTGGATTAGGCTCTACATAAACTACACTCTGGCATAGGGCCCATGACATTCAGGGTCCCATAAATAAATAGTAATATAGAACTTTATCCTGGGGGAAAAGATCAATCATAAATGAAATGATTGCTTAATACATTCAGTATGTGAATAAAAATATCATTTTATAGATAAAATACACCATTCTTAGTTTATACTATGAAATGCCTTATTTTAATATTTCGAAATAACTGTTATTATTACTTTTATTTATTGAATATCTCTTGACATTTTTTACATCATCTAATTATGAATTTTTGAAACTTTTTAAGTATTCTCTCTTTCATTTACATTTTTAAAAATTTCTGCTTATTTTTCAGTATAATTTTTTCTATCAATAAACTACTTTACTATGTTTGTGTTTCAACATAGATTTCTCTATCAATAAACTATTCTTTTACTATGTTAATGTTTCAACACAGATATCTCTATAAATAAACTATTCTTTTACTATGTTAATGTTTCAACATAGATTTCTCTATAAATAAACTACTTATACTATGTTTATGTTCCGATATAGATTTCTCTATCAATAAACTATTCTTTTACTATGTTAATGTTTCAACACAGATTTCTCTATCAATAAACTATTCTTTTACTATGTTAATGTTTCAACATAGATTTCTCTATAAATAAACTACTTATACTATGTTTATGTTCCGATATAGATTTCTCTATCAATAAACTAATAAAACACCATAGCCCCACAAATGGCCCGACCAGCCAGCCAAGTGGTTTTATAGATTCTTCTCTCTTTCAGTGTTTGTGTAAGTGTCTATGTCTGTGTATTTCTGGGAACACATGGTCACATCTTTTGAGGCTACAATCTTGAAAATTTGCATAAGTACACCAAAAGGTACCATCTAAAAAGAGTTTGGGTTTTTTTCGAAAAATGTGCTTTTTATAATCTTGATATGGTGGGTCCCAAAATTAGGTTGTAGGGCCCATTGTGGTCTTAATCCCTGGTTCTGAGTGTTCTAAAACCATTAACACTATAAGACGCCTGTTTGACTGAAAATGGTTCATTCATTTATTTTTCAAGTTGCTCGATTGTTAGAAACCGTCATGAAACATTTAAACATTTGTTTCAGGGTAGCCAGATAGTTTAAGACATTTCTGGCCAGAAACTCGCTGGAAGATTGCAAAAGTGGCTAAATGTTTAAATTGTTCATAAAACATTCCAAAGTTGCTGCACACACAAAAAATAAGAAATTACGAAAGATAAAGCAAAGTCTCACCTCAATCAATCCTATATTTAAAAGCCATAAAGCAGGGGTCTCAAAACATTTCAAACCTTTGAGCCCCAAGTGCAATCCTTGATCTCTCATAAAGACCCCGGCATTTGCCAATGATATTGATAATAACAACAATTAGGTAGGCATAAAGTTTAACATGGTTTATCGTTTAATTTTAGTTTGTTCCATTTTTTTCTGATTAAAAACTTGATCACCCCTTTTTTCAGATTTTTGATTGATCACCACCAACACAGTATGCTGCCAAAAGTTCTCTTTCTTTCTAATCACAAAAATTTGTTGACGATGAAATTAACAGTATTCAATTTGGATTATTTTTTTCCTGAGGTATCAATTTCCAACCAAAATATTTTGTTCATACTTGCATGTCAGCCAGATTCAAATCATCATTGTATGAGGTCTTCATTGAACAATGGACAAGCAGCTGACTGAATTTTCATGACATTTCGTGGAAAGGTGGGCCATGGGATTTAGAAGAATTGATTTAATTTTGGGACAGATGCGGGAATTTTTTTTTCTTATGTGTCCTCACATCTCTATTAGACGCTTTTCAGTTGGTGGGTTGGTTCCAGTTATGTTAAACAATGGAAAAAGGAAGGAGGAGAATCTGTGGAGTCAATAAGAGAACTTTTATTCCGATCAATTCTTTTTAACCATCTATAGTATCATACTACAATGCCTGAGATTGGCATTTTTGGATTTAAAGGCCAAAAGATGCCAAAAATTGACCATCTATGATTTTTATCATAGAAATAATACTTGCAAAATATTTCCTTACTGCTATATTTTACAAGTATGAGAATCAATTGACTCAACGAAACATTATTTCTTCTTCTTCTTCCGCCTCATCCTGCTACTACTACCACAGCCTCCAACATGAAAATCACTCATGTCTGTCTGTTTTTCCATGTAATACCTACAAAAGTTCTCAATGATTTTCAATGACATTTTGTGGAAGGGCGGGCCATGAGCTAAGGAAAAATTGATAAAATATTTTCATGTATGAAAAATCAAAGATTACAAGGTAAACTACCCTGCATCGTAGCTGTATATGAAAGGATTTTCATTCAGTTTTTGTTAGTTTATTGTAATGGCAGATGTATGTGCTCTCCAAGTGCCTCCTAGGTTTTTTAAATTATCATTCAATGGTTCACAACTTGAAATTGATATTCGCTTGGAAAAAATAAACTTGAGTAATTGAATTACAATTTGAATTTGGACATATTCGTGTGTTTACTGAGAAATATGAGAAAAAAATTCCAGAAAAATAGTTATTGGTGATAAACACAAACCTAAAATGAAATAAAAACCATTCATTTAATAATGATACGAACAGGTTTGGTTAGTCACTCAAAAGAAACCGACATGTGACCTATGTCTTTTGGCAGCTATTTTATGTTTTGTTGATCCCAGTTTTGCATATGACATCAGGGGATTCACAATATGAGTCAAAATATCTAACAGTTGTCTGCAATTCTTGCAAACATGACCAGCCCATTGCCATTTAAGTTTTCTCAAAGATTCTATATCCCTGACTCCCATCTTTCCTCAAACATATCGTGCAGTCATATGACCTATGTGATGTTGAGCATGATTCTCTCTCGTGCACATTACAGTGTTCTCAAATTAAGGGTCAGTCCTTTAGTTAGGTTCCATGTGTCAACTCCATAGGTGACTGTCAGGAGGATGAAGTAGTAGATATTCAAATTTTTAGACCTTTACCTACATTGGTTCAGCCTGTATACCAATTACAAACATGCATAGCCAGCCAGACCAACTTGAACACAGATTGAAACCTATGCTGACAGCTTTGGTGATAGTTTTGGTTGACAGTTTCTAACTGTTCATGAACAATAAAATAAATTTTAAATACAATTCAATTTTTCAAATTGTTTTTATCTTATTTCATATATCAATATGAAATGTAGAGAAACTTTTCAGGAATCTTTTTACTCGGTTGAATAGTTTCCACAATGAAACCGTCAGCGGACAACAGTCCTATCCCATGTGTACTCTCTCAGTGTTCATTATTGTCATGAGATACAATAAATACCTACTTTCTTCACTTCATTTACCAAATATCCTCCCCATCCCAGAGCCAAAGAAGCTATCTTCCCCCAACACCCAAAATAAATCTCGAAAAATTACCATCAGGCCAAAGGTTACTTTTTTCATAGACATCTCCTAACCTACGAGGATGGTAAATCTATGCTAGACAGTAATCTGAACTTGTGTATACAGTGTTACCAACTCAAAAAATATTTTCATGCTAATTTGACTTCCCAAAAGTGCTAAAAGGTGCTAAATGAGAATACCCCAAAATGCCACTAATAACCAAAAATGGACAAAGTGTGCTAAAAATGGTTTAAAAAATAGGCACAAAATGGCTAAAAATAACCATAACACTTAAGCACTTCTGTGCTGATTTAGCAATTTTTGCGCTTCTAAAAGAGGAACATACTAAATTTAGCTAAATTGGCCACACTGCCTGTATCTGAACTTTGAATGAAGTATATAAATCATATCAAGTATAAAATAGTAAATGAATAGAAGGATCATAAATAATTCTTTTCAAACATTCGTTATCTAAAATTTATTTCCGGATGGTAGATGTACCAGCAGACTTGTAGTTATTTAGATGTTGCATACCATTAATACTGGTATTTAGCCTCTCCTCAAATGACATTGGCTTAACGGTAACATTATTAATTGATAAAACCATTGCTTGGCCAAAGATTAAACTGTGGAACTGAAGGATCTCAGACTAGGTTCAGCTCTACCATGAATAATTACTAGTTGACTAGATGTAAATTTTGAATGTAACCTTACTGTTTCTGTGTTGTAAGAGGAAAAAAAAGAAACGCAGACTATAAGTGGTCAAAAGGACCTGCGTGTCACCAAGCCACTCACAGAACATTTTGGTAGATTAGGTAAAACAGCTGAGACCCTTATTTTATATATCTTTTATCAGAAAACCTTCATCTAAGACTGTCAACATGGATTTCTTCAAATTTCGAGTGGGTCTGGCTGGTTAGGTATGTGTCACATGTACAGGCAGGAAATTTAAACATTTACTCCTTATGCCAAGAAATAACGATTTTTTTTGTTTTTTCAAAATTCCTCCCCCCAAAAAAGGTTTTATCGGGGGGGGGGGGTCAATTTGCAATGTAAGTTTATGCTAAATTAGTATTTTTCTTCTCACTATTCTCCCAAATATCTTGATAATAAAATCAATAGTATTCAGATTCGGTTCTTTTCCTCAGGTATCAATCCTAGGAAAATTCATTTTCATGACTGCGAATTCAACCAGATCTACATATTGTTGTGCCACCCACAGAACATCTTGGTAAAGTAGCTGAAAACTTTATTTAGAAATCAAAACTGATAACATCAGCCTAGGTTTCTTCAGTTTTTAAGTGATTCTAGCTCACCAGCTATCTATGTATGTATGTACGCATCACAAGTACAGGTCGTACCAAGAGAATTATTCAACTGAAAATTTCAGCATTTACTCCTCATTGGTTGGACAAAAATTAAGAGAAATAACTTATTCATTGATCACCCCTTTAATTTAGGAAATATGATATTGGAAACCGTCATCTAAAACTGTCACCAAAACTGTCATTCCTTTAGATTTTAAGCTAGTCTGGTTGGCTAGCTTGCTGGCTGGCTATCTATGTATACATCAATTACAGGCAGCACCAATGGAGCTAAAGGGATGAAATTTACTCCTTGTAAAGTCTACAAAAAGAGATTTTTTAAAAATTATCCCCCAAAATTGATTTTTAGTGGAGAGGTTCAATTTACAATGTAAGTTTAAGTTAAACTGGTCACTAGTTTGTGCTTGCTTGTTTTCTGAAAATTCTAACTTCTTGTGATTCAACAAAAAGGAACAGAATTAACTTATTCATTGAACATCTTAATTCCGATTTTTTGATTGCTCACCCCCGACACAGCATGCTGCCAAATCATGTTAGTCACATGATGGTATCTATTGAATGACTAACAAGATTGAATAATTTCACCATGGTTTCATTTTCTAAATAGAGTAAATCAAGAGATCAGTGGTGAAATCTAAATTTGAGTAAATCGAGAGATCAGTGGTGAACCTAAGAAAATCAGGTTAGAAAAACATTATCAATTCTTGCTTTCCATAAAAATAACAAAGTAAATAGGAAGTAGAGACAGGAAAATATTCACCTCATCTGGATAGTTTCTTGATTTATGGAAAATATGAAAGATCGGACAGGCTACTTTTATAACTCCAGGGGTGATAATGACTAATTGAGTGAATCACAGCCCATCTATTTACAGAATAACATTTTGGTTTTTGATTCATCCATCTTTCACATATATTTGATGAAAATTAGTAGTCTTCTTGAGGCATTTCTATAGATTTTATTCTTGTTGACCAAATATCTGTAGAGGCATAGCTGAGGGGTAGCAAGAGAATGAATGGGGGTGGGGTGATATTTGAAAATGGCTACCTTCCCCCGTCAGAGACCTTTAAAGTTTTATAAATAGCAGTTCAACTATTGTATTTCCACTGAAATTATACAAATTTCACCAAATATTGGAGGTTGTCCCTCAAAGAGCCAAGCCTTCACCTCCAGGCCCCCAAATCTCAAACCAAGCCCAGCTCATTTTCATTCCATTCTTAGAAATACAACATGAAGGAAATATATTGCCACCTCTACCTAAAAATGAATCCTCATAGCCAAGTTGCCTTATTTTCGTCACAATACCCCCACTGTATGCTAATCTGTCACTCTAGACTTTACTAACCCACTTACCCAACCGCAGTCTTTGGTATAGTGATACAAGGTTACATAGAACTCTACGTGGCTTGGCAAGATTTAAAAGATGCAGACACGCAACTGACTGGAGTTGTCAGTTACTATATAGGAAAAGAGTTTTTTTGAATTAAGAATCAAACCATACTTACTCTCTCTCTCTCTCTCTCTCTCTCCAATACTCTCCTTCTCTTACTATCTCATTCCAACCAAGCTTCCACACTAGCACCTGAATGTCACAAATAATACATCACAGCCGTGGCAGAATGAATGTGTCCGTTTCACAATGGATTATTATCGTAAATTGAGCACACCATCTAGAACCAAGAGAAAAAAGATGAATTATGGACAACCTGTTTCCAGAAGGTATGCACTGGACTACACGTGTAAACTCTCCAGGTTTGAAAAATGTGACTAGGAGCACTGAAATAGGCAGATGAGTGAAAAGGGAAGAATACCTACCCACCATTATTTTTGTTGTTTGGTTGGGTTAGTGATCTACAGTGATTCAACAGTTGAAAATTACAAGAATTTGGCTGACTGCAAAATGAAAAAAAAACATTAATTATAATTCACTTGCTCTCCAATCATTAGGCATGATAAAAAAATAAATGACTTGATGGTGTGGTGACTTAATCAACTATTGTACTATTTGAACAGCATTTTGAGTCAAGAGGCTTGCACAGTTTAGAGATTAAATGAGTGTATATTATACTGCAAAATTAGGAAGATAAGTTTTAAAATAAGCTCACATGAGCTCAACAAAGTTGAAAAAACATAAAATTTCAGCACTGATTGGTGAAAAGTGATCGTTTTCTTGTAAATACAAAAGATATGCCAGTTACTGCTCTTTGCTTCTTTCCACTTGATATATAATACATGTATATATACACATATATGTATATATACTTTGACAGCATATTTTCTTTAATACATCTTTCACTGAAAATGATGGACAACGAATATCTTTTAGTAATCTTTTCTTGTTTTCATATAAGTGAACCAATCTTTGGATTCAATGAATATAAATATTGTACAAAAGATACAGGGATTTTGGCAGCAGACACGTATATATATATATATATATATATGTATATATATATATATATATATATGTACATATATGTATGTTTACAATGGCAATTTATCCTCAGCTATTGGTACGAGGCTCTCTCCCATTCTGCCTCTCACAAAAGCAAGACCTTAAGCTCTAAGCAAGAATTGGCTCTACACTGAATAAGAAGTGGCATAAGTTGGCATCACAATAGAAGAATGCCTAATATGGGTTTTTAACTGTCAATCATGGTCGTCCAATGGGAGGGGGTCCAAACGGAGCATTATGGTACTAAGTGTGAATTTTTCTTGTTGGGATCATCAGTTATTTACTACATAACTCTCTTGGGGATTTAAAAACAAAACAGTCATATCAACACAGCTCCCCACCAGTGTTGATCGAACACCATCTCCCCTTGAGCTATGATTTTAATATATAGCTTTATCTATTATTTTTAGGACCATGTCATAATACATGTAGGTTGTTATTTCATACAGGGTATCATTATGTATTATACATGGATATTATTTCATATCTCATATCTATTAATTTTTCGGAACAAAGGGCTTACTCAAACGTATTACCCAAAAACAAATTTGACAACAAGAGATCAATATGTATAATTATATATATATATATATATATATATATATATATATATATATAGAGAGAGAGAGAGAGAGATAGATAGATAGATATAGATATATATATTTATTTTTTGCTGTTAGTTAATTTTTTATCTTTCATTCATTTTTTAAGTCAATGGTTGTTTCTTGTCCTTCACATTATGTTTGAATTTCAATCTTATAAAATTATTGTTCATCGATTTGGTCTTCAGAAATCGACCTATAAACAGGTATATACAGTACATGTATTCTAATTTCTGGTAAATGTTGATAGATAAGCAGCCTATTTTTCTATTATACATGTGAAACTAAGGGTGTATTTGAATATAACTTCAAAGTCCAAAATATAGTAATGAAATTTTGATAATAAGATGAAAATAAAAAAAGTTACATTAACTTTAATGACTAATTTTAATGATTAATACAAAATTAAATTTGAATAAAATGTACTCTGCAAATCATCATCATCATCATCATCATCATCATCATCATCATCATCATCATCATCATCATCATCATCATCATCATCATCATCATCATCATCATCATCATCATCATCATCATCATCATCATCATCATCATCATCATCATCATCATCATCATCATCATCATCATCATCATCATCATCATCATCATCATCATCATCATCATCATCATCATCATCATCATCATCATCATCATCATCATCATCATCATCATCATCATCATCATCATCATCATCATCATCATCATCATCATCATCATCATCATCATCAGTCTTTTAATGTTCGTTGTTGGACCTTCCCAAGGATTCACCACACCTTTCTATCATGGGTATTGCAGAGTCAATACTTTATCGTCTCAATATCTTGTATTCTGCCAGCCTCAGTTGCACATGTGATCCCTGGGAATCCATGTTGTGAGCCTCAATGTCCATCAGTTGTCTGCCATTCTTGCAATATGGTCAGCCCATTGCCATTTGAGTTTTCTAATGTTCTCTATGATGTGTCAGACTCTTGTTTTCTCCCTGATACATTGTGCAATCTTGTGATCTATCAGTAGGATGCATTGGTTTTTTAGAACTAATGGGATCTCAAAGACTGAGCTTGCTCTGCCAAAGACTTGCTATTCTTGAGTGATTCTTTGCTTGATTTCTTCTTTTGAGGATTTCATGGAGATTCGTTGTCCTAGGTTGATGAAGTGGTCAACTTTCTCCAGTTCTGTGTTTCTGACTTTTGATAATTATGCAGATACTTTTTGTTAATATAGATATGCAATATGACTGATGATATCTAGGAAAATAACAAACTTTTGAGCTAATGTGAGAATCTATCAGAAACTGTCAACCAAAATTTTCAGTTTCTCCAGTTTTCAAGTTTATCTTGCTGTCTGTCTGACTATGTGTATCTATAGGTATCACACTTACAGGCCATACCATTACCATTGGAGCTAGAAGGCTGAAAATTTCAGCATTTACTCTTTATTATGTACAGAAAAACTTTTGTTTTTGTTTTTGGAAATTTCCCCTTCTAAATAGGTTTGGGGGGGGGGGGGTCAGTTTGCAATGTGAGTTTATGCTAAATTGATCCAAGGTTTCTGTTCATGCTTCTTTCTTGAAAAATTAATTTTTTTTCGTTGATCTCCTCATTTCCAAATTTTTTGATTGATCACCCCAACCCAGCATGCTACCAAAAAACATTGGTAATGTGACAGTTTCTTTTGAGTGACTGAGTTGACTTGTTTTGTTTTTATTCTAAATTCTCTTCTATCGAAAATGGAAATTAATTCCTTAAAAAACCCAAAAGCAATGATGAGCTAGCTTAATTCTGAAAATCGAAAAAAAAATCAATACTTTTTTAATCAAAGGAGTATTTCGAAATCAAACTAACCCGCCAATGTTTCACGTGGAGGCAAGAAATGGCTTAACTATTACCGAAACATAAAGTAAAATTGGCAGACTGACTTTGAGTTTCAGCCGATGCTGTTTACATTCCCTTTACACTAATGCCCTTGGCAAAGACATGAATCTATTTCCATCTTCCCCAAGCTATGGGTAAATAGCAGGGCAGTTGGAGCCTCTTAGCCCTGCTATGAAGTCCATCTAAGAGAAGATTACACTGACAGGGAAAAACTCTACAGTTGAGCAATTCCGAGTCCAGGTAGAGGAGAAAGATTTGGTGTGAGCCTAACAACTCCACCCAATAAAACTTCCTTTCTACTGGAACACACAAGGAGGGGGCTAGAAGAAAAAATAAGGAAAAGTTGTTTCCTTAATTCGAGAAGGGGCAGACAGACATAAGGTACAGGGTGGGGTTTCAAAAGTGAGTAGGAACAGAATCATAGCAGTTATTAGAAACTGTCAACATCAACAATGTCAATACAGGTTCCTTCAGTTGGTCTAGCTGACTGGCTACGTATGTGTTGTGCGTACTGGAGGAAAAAAATGGCGATAAAGAACTTGAAATTGAAGCATTTATGCCTTACAATGTCTAGAAGAAAAATGCCTTTTTTCATTTTTTGAAAATCCTCCCAACACACACATGCACACACACACTCACACACACAAAAAAATTGGCTCAATTTTTTTTGTAAGTTTATGGCTAATTGGTCCCTTAGTTTGTAATCGGCAGAATTCACTTTTTGTTTCAGAAAATTAAAATTTTTGATCATTGCCAAGCATAAGTTGAGAGGAGTAAATTAATCACTACTTTTTCCAATTTTTTAATTGATCACCCCCAACACCGCACACCGCTAAAAGATGTTGGTCATGTGATGGTTTCCACTGATTGACTAACCAGACCTGTTTCCCTTTTCTTCTTTTTCTTAAATCATCATATTTTCATTATATCTGGGTCAGAGGTTAGGGTTAGTTCTATTCAATGAGGGAAGTAATGATTCATATTTGGGGTCATGGCAGGAGGTGAACTTCCTTGATTCTTTCCAGATTTTCCTTTTTTCTTATTTCTTCTTTTTTTTTCTATCTGATCCTCAATCAATTATTAAACCTTATTTTTCCATCTGGAAACCAATATTCCTACAAGTGGTCTGCTCAAGGATAGATTAAAGCCACTTTATGCCCTAAGCACAGCCCCGAGATGGTGCCTCCTCCCTAATCCTCCCATTCCTTTACTAACAAAATTTTCAAAAATGATAATATTCCCGAAACATTGATGATCATATTCATTGAAAGCACATCACAATATTAAATAATCATACATTTCCCCACAAAAATAACACTACTTGATTAAACTGAATCATTAAAAATAAAACTTGAGCTTGCACAATGACCAGTTTCCTACAATATAATAGTATTTGTGTGATCTGTTAAATTGTTTGGATATTTGAATTAACTCTATATGTAAAAGGAGAAATGAATTTTTTAAATTCACCTTTTCATGTCAAGTAATTTCATCATCATCATCATCAGTCTTTTAACGTCCATTGTTGGACATAGACCTTCCCCAGGATTTGCCACACCTCTCTGTCATGGGCGTCGCGGAGCCAGTACTTCCCAAACTTGTCTAGTTAGTCTCTCCGTCTAATATTCTGCCAGCCTCAGTTGCGTATGTGATCTCGGGGATCCATGTTGTGAGTCGTGATGTCCATCGGTTGTCTGCCATTCTTGCAACATGGCCAGCCCATTGCCATTTGAGATATTTAATGGATTTAATGGATTCTATGATGTCCCTAAGTCTTGTCTTTTCTCGGATGTACTGTGCTGTCTTGTGGTCTCTCCATGTGAGGTCCATAATTCTTTCATGTGCACGTTGCATGGTTCTCAATTTACGGGTCTGTCTCTTGGTTGGGTTTCTATGTTTCAGCTCCATAAGTGACTATTGGGAGGATGCATTGGTTATACACCCTTCTCTTTAGGGTTAATGGGATCTTCTTATTTTTGAAGGTTGAGCTAGCTCTGCCAAAGGCTTGCCTTCCTAGTGTGATTCTTTGCTTAATTTCTTCTTCTTTTGAGGGTCTCATGGAGATTTAAATAACTTTTAACAATTTTATGCATAAGTTGCTAGATACGTTTTTTGATGCCCTGAATGCTTGCTTAAATTAATGGTTACTCGGGTCCTGGATCTGGTAGATGGAGAAATTAAATCTTAAGAAATTTAATTGTTTTAGTAAAAAGATAGTAAAAAGATTTTGGAGGCCAAGATGGCAGTTCTTACATTTTAAATCCAGTGATTTTTGGCTTTTTTAACTCCATGCCCAACTTCTAAAGCTTAGAAAAATTTGATGTCTCCATTAAAAGGTTGTTGAAAAGGTATCATGATATAATGTTTAAATCCAGAAATTTACCAAGATTGAAAGTTTTGAATTGAAAAGAAAAAAATTAAATCAATAAGAAACAGGTTTAGTTGCTCACTCTACAGAAATCATCATGTGACCAACATTTCTTAGTAGCATGCTGTGTCGTCGTCATCATCATCATCATCATCATCATCATCATCATCATCATCATCATCATCATCATCATTATAGCATCTGTCTTTTGACATAGACCTTCCCCAAGATTCATCAGATATCTCTATCATGGGTGTCACATAGCCAGTACTTTCTAGATTTGTTTAGCTCATCATGCCATCTTACTTTCTGTCCAACACAATTTCGCATGTGATCTCTGGGAAATCCATGTTATAAGTCGTGACGTCCAGTGGTTGTCTCTCATTATTACAATATGTCAAGCCCATTGCCACGTGATTTTCCTAATGGTTTTTATGATATCTTGGTCTCCTGTCTCTTCTCTAATATACTATGTTGTCTTATGATCCGTGGGGATGATCAATTAAAAATTAGAAAAAAAAGGTGTCAATGAACTTCTCTGACCTTTTGTTGGATTACTAAATAATCTGAATTTTCAAAAGACAAGCATGAAAACTGCCAGACACAAACTGAGGGATCAATTTAAGATAAACTTATGTTGCAAATTGAACTCTGCTATTAAAAACCTATCATGGGGGGGGGGTATGTTGACAATTTTGATGATCGATTTTGTTGACAGTTTTTGATATAATATCAAATTCTGAAACTTATCAACCTTCAGAGTTTTTAATCATAAAGAAAAAATTGAATCAATAAGAAATGTTTTTTTAACAAGCCTCTAAAATTTTTTTTATCAAATGACATTCTATAATAATACTGAAGAGTGATCAAATATATGAATTTTCACAAAACGAACATGAATTCTGTTGGACACTTGAAATTTACAGTATCTTCTAAAATTCAAGTATTCATGTTTGGTAATCTGGTGAGACCTTGGCGCCTGATGTTTACAAGAAATTTGTAAAAACGAATTCCTGGATGTGCCCCCAAATCTAATCAATTCTCCCTTAGTTCATGGCCCACCCTTCTACAAATATCATTGAAATTCATTAAGAACCCTGGGATACACTGAGGGGACAAACATGAGTAGATTCATCTAAACATTAAAAAAAAAAATGAAAACTATCTCTCGATCAAAAAAATTTCCTGGATTCACCCCCAAATTTTATCAATTCTCCCTTAGCTTATGGCCTACCCTTCTACAAATTGAATTGAAATTTATTGAGTACTTTCGGAGATATCGTGTGAACAACCATGAGTGAATACATAAATGTATGAAATCGAGAACCATAAGTTCAATGATGTATCCACCATCCATCATAGTAGTAGCAGGGGGAGGAAGAGAATTAAGAGGAGCAAGTAGTCTTTCCTCAAGTCAATTGATTTTTATATTTGTAAAATATTGCAGTATGGAAATATGTAATGAGTACTATTTTCTATAAAAAACATAAATGGCCATTTTTGGCCTTTTTTGAATGCAAAAATACTGACCTTGGATATTCTATTATGACATCATGACTAGTAAAAAAAAAATTGATTGAAATTGTTCTTTTAGTGATGTCATACCATCTAGTGATGTCACACATTGTCTTCCTTCCCTTTTCTGCCATTTAACATAGACTGACAGACCAAAAAGTGTCTAATAGAGATGTGTGGATGCAAAATATCTCACAGTTGAAAAAAATTCCCCGCATCCACTACAAAATTTGACATATTTTTCCTTAGTCTATGGTCTATCTTTTCAGAAAATCTCATTGAATTTCATTGATAATATTCAGAGATATTATACGGGCATATGGCAATGATACAGAGAAAGTCACTGTGAAGATGTGTGTTGATTTGTCCAAAAATTTGATTAATTATTCCTCAGCCAAATGGCCCACCCTTCCACAAAATACCATTGAAATTTTTGAAAATTTTTAGAGATATTGTGTGAACATACAGATAGATAGACTGACAAACAGAGACAAGTGAATACCCCTTCCAATTGTGTTGGCAGACAAAAATGTGAAGCTGCATTCCACAGACATCATTTCTGAAAAGAAGCGGACCATAAAATGATGCCCAAATACATATAAATGAATTTCCTGGGTTGTGTTGGCCACATTTCAAAGACAAGTTAATACTAATCAGTTACTAGTTAACAAAGCAGTTGCTGACATGTTAGATGTCAAGCTAAGGAAGGCACTTAATTCAGTTGACACACATGCTCAGCAAAGGGCAGAACTCTTTATTACTTTATTACTAACCACTTGAGGACAATACTGTAGCCCAGAGGTTCTTAACCTTTTCTGCCCCAAGCTCCACTTTGACAGATAAAAAATATTGACATCCCCCTTAATATGTAATAAAACAAATGTGGTGTTGAGAAGAAGAAGAAGAAGAAGAAGAAGAAGAAGAAGGAGGAGGAGGAGGAGAAGAAGAAGACAAAAAAAAAAAAATATCATCATTCTATCAGACAAGAACATATCTGTAAAAGAGTTTGAGAAACTATATAAATAAAAAGACTTGGAAATTGAGATCACTAGAATGTGGCAACTCAAGACTGTAACAATACCTGTTGTTATAAGAGCCCTTAGGGTCATTAAAAAGGGTGTCAACAAATATCTAGGTAGGATACCAGGGAAACCCAAGAATCCATGAAATACAGAAAATTGTCCCCACAGGCACCACCCATATCCTTTGTAAAGTACTGTCCGTGTAAATATTATTTTGTCTTTTATACAACTAAATACAGTTTCTGCTGTGTAGTCCCATTTCAAGTCTGAAATCTATTTATCACTGCCTACTAAGTCTTTTCAGTATTGCCTGCCCTAAGATTCTGGCTGTAACTTGGTTAGCAATGAATACAACCAGACAGGAAAAACATTTTTAATGATAATAATAATCTACTCAAATTATGAACAGTGTGAATTTCTTGGTTGGCCCATCATAACTCAGAGAGCGCATGTCAACACCACTGTCAAGGGGAGTAATCGTGCATGGAACCGCCCCAAAATTTAATCAGTTCTTCCATAGCCTGTTGTCCGGCCTCTCACCAAATATCATTGAAATTCATTAAGAATTCCTGGAGCTATTACGTGGACAATCATGAAATTTTGGCGATATTTTGTGATTTGGACATAATGCAAGGTATGGGAGATAATTGTGGATGGATCCTCTCCAGAATTTAATCACTTCTTCCATAGTTTATTACCCACCCTTCCACAAAGTGATATCAAAATGGATTGTGAACTTTTAGAAACACTGTGTGGACAGGGAAATATCTCTCAATCAAAAAAAAATTCTATACTGAAGAATGTGATTTTTTTGGTTTGCAATATTAGACTCTCTCACTCAGGGGTACAAATGTTGCTGATAAAAGTGCCTCCTTCTCACTATTCAAAACTATGGACCCTTCTACTGAAACAAATTTGCTTTTATTTTTTCTTAGAAAATAGTTGCATAGAAATTCAAAAATATCACTGGTATAAACTAGCAGTACAAGTAACAGTAATAGTCAATAGAGAAAAAGAATAACCACAACAACAGGGTGGGATAGGCCTCACGAGCCTTGGTTGGCAACCTACCTAGTGTTTATGTCACTAGGATAGCATCTGAAGAGGTAGGCCCCACTAGCCTGAGTTGGCAAACTATCTTGTGATTTTGTCACAATAACAACACATCTTGGCAGTAAGTATAAAATGCAACTTTTTATGCTCATGAGAAAGAAACAAAAACTATACCGGTTTGGTAGTCACCCAGGACATCAAAGACTGTGCTCCCCACACCACCCAGGGAGGGACTAGAATAGGTCAAAAAGCACATTACTGGAACAAGCCTTTTGAGCAACTTGAATTGTCAATTGAGCAGGAACAATCTTAACCCAAGCCCTCCAAAACTCAACAACAGGAAAAACAAAAATAAAATGCAAAAAATGGATGCATGAAGAGTGTACCTATTCTATCACTCACTTGATAAACCATCAGGCATGAGCTGTATGAATAATATTTATAGAATATGGAAAGAACGAGTGGTAGACAATCCCTAAAACCTAGATGAAAGTAAGCTTGCAAACGTAAGAAGGGACTTATTGAAGAACAAAAGACTTATATAGAATTGAAAGAAATCAAACAAAAAGTCAGAATAAATTTGAACATAGAAGTAGAAGATAACAGTAATAAATACAAATGATAGGCTGGTTGAGAGCCGTGCGGTACAAGCAGTGACTTCAATACCTTCAACAGATGAATTTGGATAAATATTTGAAGATTCTACAAATAGATTAACAAGAGGCTAGAGCTACAAAGAAACATGTAAGAGCAACAATGATCGGGAGGACGGACAATTTGTGAGTGAACATTATGATGATATACACCAAACAATATTATGTGAGCTCACAAGGGTAAAAATCATTTACATGGAGGACAGAGAATCACTGAGAAACATAGTTATGAACAACCATAATACAAATAAAAATGGGAAATATTGCCATAAACAACATTCTTGAAGAACTGAAGCCGGATCCTATTGGACTAAATGAAATAATAGTTCCCACAGCAAAAGTGCAAGAAAATGCAGCTTAAATGTAAATGCATAAAAAAGACAGAGAAAACAGAATATACATGAAAAATTTGAGTTGGAAAATAAAGATTGAAAAAGAAATTGAAATAATACAAGGAGAAATATCAATAATGGATGAGCTAACAAGAGCTGAAAATGTTAACAGCAGAAAAGCTAGGAGGGTAAAGAAATAGCATAAATTGAAAACCCCAAATGATATACCATCTATTGAAGAAACATTAAAACAGAAAGTACAATTAGAAGCTCAAAGAATAGAAAGATATGAAAAGAGAACTAAATTTCACAGACAATATAGAATATTCCAAATTGATGAAAAAAATAGATAGCAGTAAAAAATGTACCAACTGAAGATGAAATGAAGAACTTCTGGAAAAATATCAGGAATGATGAATAGACATACAATGAACACACAGAATAGATAAATCTGGATATGGAAACAAGATAAGAGACAATATAAGAAGCCAACTATTTTATATGAATGACCTGAAATTAAATGGCAGAGATGACATTAAACTTGAAAGTTTTTCAAAGACTGTTAAGAATTTACTGATGACAAGGGAATGGAATTTGGCCTGAATGAATGTGCTAAAGCCACATTTTTTAAAAAAACAACTCCCTACAACTAGATATAGAAACAGTAATATAAGAACTAGAATATGAATATTCAGGAATTAATGACAGAACGAAAATCCAACGTGGTCGGGTGAAAGAAAAAAAGATAAGAGTGTTTCAGAAAAGTGTATGCGGTACTGAAAACTGAGCTGAACTAAAAAAATGAAATAAAAGCCATCAACAGATTTGCTCTTCCAATTGACATATAGTTTTAATATAACTAAAAGGAATCTTGTTGAAATTAGGAAAGTTGACACAAAATCTGGAAATTACTTATGTATCACAGAATGCAGCACCATAAATCAGATATTGTCTCTATTTGCTAAGCAATAATAGTGGTTGGGGAACGGTACAACTCAAATTGACATGCAAAACAACAACAATAGGATCACACCAGCATCTTGAAATCACTCAGGACTGGATGTTGAATGTTAAAGAACATGAAAATACAAAAGAAATTGCACTCAATAGTAAAATAAAGTAAAAAGTTTGCAAGAGATCTAGATATAAACTTGGACAGTGAAGAGTATTTACAGAATACTGATATGATAAGGATGAAGTAACATGCAGAGGAGCAGGGCCATAAACAGTTTGTAGTAAAATAGGAATAGAAACCTCTGCACAGACAATGCACTCTCCAAAGCAAAGACATTTATGTAGATCAGAATAAACATCAACCTGTGGCTCTGGAGCAGTGGATTGAAAGTAGAAACAGAGGGATTTATACTGGCTGCTCAAGACCAAAGTTTGCACACAAAAAACCTCCAATCAGATATCATAAAAAAATGATAACAACCCAAAATGCTGCTTCTGTGACCTGCATGTAGAAACAATAAACTACCTCATCTCTAGCTGCTCTGTTTTAACACGTACAGAATTTATCTAGACATGACAGAGTGGACCAATATCTACATTGGAAAACATGCAAGCACTATAGAATACCAACAGACAATAAGTAGTATGAACATCAACTAGAACTAGAGGACTGAATGCTGCGATACCATGGGACTTTGCAGTATATACCAACAGGACCATCAAAGCAAATAAACCCAATACAGAAATCGAGAACCACTATAAAAGAACTCGCCTTTTAATTGACATGAGTGTGCTTTCAAACCAAAACATATCAATAAAGGAGCTTGTGAATCTAGGCAAGTACAAGGACCTGGAGATTAAAATGCAGGAGATGTGGTACTTGAAGGACTAACTGTCCCTGTTATTGTTGTAGCACTGCATATGATTGAGAAAATCACTGAGAAACATCTTGTTGAAATCTTTGGTGACCCTTCACTCTGCAAAATCCAGAAAATAGAATTTACAGGAATAACACATCTGTTAAGAAGTGCACTATGTATATGTACTAGTGTAAACTGCAACACAGATGGAAACTTTTTAAAAAAATGAAATAGTACATCACTGCAACCTTCTTTTACTCCCAAGTTGTTGATAACAATCCCATAATAATTGTAAAAAACAGAATTCTTCTAAAAAAAAAAATCATCATCATCATCATCATCATCATCATCATCATCAACGACAACAACAACAACAACAACTACTACTACTACTATTACTACTACTACTACTACTACTACTACTACTACTACTCTGAAAATTTTAGATATGATGTATATTTTCATCAGTCAGATTTAAATTCACTTTCAAAATGTAAATGGGGCATTCTACAATGAAAACCAAAAATATAATTTGAACATGGGGCATCGAAGTTCCTTTTTCAAAAAAACAAATGATTTGAAAAAGTTGAAAAAGTAAAATTTTGTGTTCATTAAAGGATACCTGAAATATGATTGTACTTTGTATCAAAAATTTTCAGCATAACAATATTATAACTTTTAAAATTCAAAACAGTTTTATTCTTCTTCAAAATGTTAACAAACAAAGCATTATCATTTATTTGTAAGATGATGATGATGATGATGATGATTATGATGATGTTGCTGTCGCTGCACTGCCAGGAATTGCACAAATACTGAGGAAAGTGCGAGAAATATGAGATCTACGATCCCAGCTGTTGGTAGTGGCCAAACAGAAAAGGAAAAAGAAAACAAAAAAAACACACAAACGGTGGTGGAGGTATGAACCACAGCACTGCTGTGATAGGTGAGGGAGAGACTTCAGCCTTCAGTGATAACCACTGGGCAACTGGTGTGAAACTGTAAAGTACAGTACTGCTGTGGACAATGTGAGTGTGAAGAGGAGGCCTGGAGACTTGTGGAGACTTGCTGTCTCTTAATCTCCAGTGGTAACCACCAGGCAACTTGAGTGAAATTGCGAATAATAATAATAATAATGTCACTCTGCCTTCAGTCCTGACTATCAAACATCTGGTGAGAAGGTGCAAACTTCTGGACCGCGAGAATGCAGAGGGCTGGAGATTAGGGTTTGGCTCAGTCTCCTGCGATGACCAACAGACATCTGGTATGAACATGCTGACACATGAATGATGTTATAATTATAATATAACGTTAAATTCAGAAATTTAGTTTTAATTAGTAATTAATAGTATTATATAGTTAGGAATTAATCAGTCAGGCTTCAACAGGACTCAGTTTTGAGTCATGGAACACTTTTTGCTGTTCACACCCAAATTTCCAATAGCCCTTCCATCCCTAATATATTTAAATTGCCCCCCTTGTGGGGCAGGTGTCCCATGTTCAGAATTACAGCTGTAGCCAGTATGCTCATATGCACAATGACATAAGCCAATAATGAAGGGTCATACATGCATACATCTTCTTTCCATTGCATTGCATTGTATAGTTATTAAAAAAACTACATATATGTATCATCAATATAAGTCAACTGTGGGTGTAAGATAAGATCAAATGAGAGTAGAAAAACCAAGTAAATCAGAAGGTTTGAATATAAGTTGAGCTCTAAACATATGAAGTGCTACTAGTTCCCGTAATTTGAATAATAATAGCAAAGCATATGTAGTTCAGCCTCCTGCCAATAGGTGGAGCCAGCAGCACCCTTTTATGCCTCAGTATACCAGTAGCAGTGTGTGTGAGGGATGTATTACTGACTTCAGCTTACATTTGGAATGTCTTATTTAGGTGTTTTTTGCAATTACTTTCTCATGAAGCAAAGAACTTGCATCAAGTTCTACTTCAAGATCAACAAGACGGCTGCAGAAACTCACCGGTTCCTTCAGGAAGCTTTTGGTGACAGTGCTATGTGCCGAAGCAGGATATTTTTTACCAGTATAAGCGTTTCGAGGGAGGATGAACATCCGTCCAAGAGAATGATGGTTTTGAATGACTATTGACAAGCACAACACCAGGAAATATTGAATAGTGCACCAGGTTATCCTTGCAGATTGTAGACAAACTATCCATGATGTTTGTGATATCACAGGAGCTTTCACTTTTCATTTTGTCAGCCATGTTGTGCATGAGACGTATTGCTGCAAAATTTGTACCTAAACTGCTGAGTTGTCCGATTGTTTGTAGCTTCTAATTACACAGTAATCATTTCCAACTTGCTCTATTCTCCTGATCTTCTCCTGGTCCCGCAACTTTCTACTGTTTCCCAAGCTAAAATCCTGTCTGAAAGGGCGTCATTTTGATTTGATTGAGGAGATCCAGAAAGAATGGTAAGTGGTCCTCAAGACCATCACAATTGAAGCCTTCCAGGGATACAAATTTCTGCGACCACTGCACACATGCTAAAGGGGACTAATTTAGAGGCGATGGTAACTAAGAGCTAGGGTAATCTGTTTTCTTGCAATCCCCAAATTACTGGAAATTTGGTGTAGCATTTTCAACTTGAAAGTGGCATCATAGTCCCAGCATTTCTTATTTTGACCAGACATTGTTGGGTTAGCATCTGACTTGTGCTACATTGTAGTTGGATTATGTAAGGGGAGAAAGATGCAAGAGAAGAGGACAAGTTATTGTGGCTAATTTTCATTTTTTTTTGTTCAAGTTTGTTGTTACAAGTTGGCCATTTTTGTTTTGGGAGGGAATTATCATTACTGCTTTAGGAGCCTGTTATTGCACAGAATTAGACTTCACCTAGATAGTTTTGTCCTTTCTTAATGACTGACTGGACTTTGTCCTGGTGATAATTTCAGGCTACTTTTTGGGCAAAAAAACTTGTATTCAAAGATATATGGTAATTTTCTTTCTTCTTATTCACATCAAAGCTTCTCTATTCCATCAGTTTTACTTGATTGTTATGCATAAAATATCAGGGTTTATACATTGTAGAGAATAATGATAATAGTAAAAGATTATATGCATGATACATACATAGCCGGCCAGACAGCAATACCAACTTAAAATACTGAAGAAACCTATGTTGATAGTTTTGGCAAGTTTTAGTTGACTATTTCTAATATTATTATTGGTAGTTTATGAACCTTTAATAGCAATGGTTTCTACCAAAGAAGTTAAACTGATTTTCAAGGATGATTTCAAATAAGGACATAATGTTGCTCAAGCTGCTGATAACAGCAAGAAATCATTTGTAGTGAACACTACAACAATGCAAACTGTTCAGTATTGGTTGAATATGTTCAGGTCTAGAAGAATGGATACTCATAATAAACCTTGATGGAAGCTTGAACCTGTTTTTAATTAATGATGAAGACTTGACAACAATGACCAACAACCAATGAACAATGATTTGAGCACTCACTAGAGATGCTAGGATTTTGACAGCAACCATATCATGTCATCACAAGACAAACCAAGGTTAAAATGTTGGAAAAATTGGTCCCACATGAATTGAATGAAATACCCCATGATAGAGACAGATATCATACCTCTCTGTATTTGAGCTTTGAGAATTGGGATATGAAGTCTTGTAATATCCGCCATATTCATCTGTCATTTCTTCTATAGATTATCATCTTTTAAAGCCTTTTGATATCTGTAATAAAATGTTCAATAATAGGGAAGCCATAATTCACACTTTTACTGAATTTGTGATCGCTTAATCGTGAGAATTCAATAGAGATGGTAGATTATCATTTGAGGATAGTTGGAAAAGGTTTATTGCTTCAAGTGGGTCTTATTTTAATTAAATATTTACCGTTTTCCATTGCTTATATGATCTTTCACCCAACTATTCAAAAGACAACATTTTATAAGTGGCAACCAAAAGAATAAATCTCTTTCTCTTTGATTAGATCAGAACCTCTCTATACCATCAGTTTTGCCTTCAAAATATATCTCAAATCACAATTATGGCTACAGTGGGCTAGACATTCTTAGCTGCTTGGTCAGGTGATTAGTAAGGTTATGGACAAGGGGCCGCACTTTTCAGGTATGGAATCAAAACTTTCCGTCTCCCCAACTGGTTGCCAACCAATGCTATTTATCCATAGGTCTAGAGGGGGAAAAAAGTGATAGATTCATACCTCTCCCAAGATCATATATGCCAACTGTTAGAGTTGGTCTGCCGATCAGTGATCCTATTCAAGAGATTTTTCCATACCAAAACACTCTAACAAACACTGTTAGTCTTTTTATGGACATTTTTGATAGCTGAGAATAGCTAAATTTGTCGCAAATGGCTAAAACATAGCTAAAAAGTAGCTAAAAACAAAAATATTTGATTTTCACACTGCCAAAACAAGAAACGCACTAAATCTAGCATGAAAAGCTCCAAATTGGCAACACTGGTGCCAATTCCATTATCCATAATATTAACTGTGAAGCCACCTGCACCTAAAACTGTATTGGATCGTTATGTAAAATTCTGCCGGACAAGTTTTCCATTTCACCCAACTTAATTATGCATCCTCTTGCATGTTGATTTCTCTTATGTTTTGCTCAAAAGATTAAATTTTGAATGGATTAGTACAGATTATAATTGATGGATGAAACTTTCTTTAAAAGCCGCAGATTCTGGAATTATTATGTTGTATTTTTGATGACGACTGAGATTTGAACATAGAAGAGATTTAGATTTTTAATCCATAAGACGAGATTGACTCACTTCTTTGACAAGGATACACCAGAAAAAAACGAAGTAAAGAGAAACTGGTCTGGTTAGCTACTCGATAGAAACCATCAATGTCTTTAGGCAGCATGCTGTATTGGGGATGATTAATCAAGAATTTGGCAGAAGGGGTGATCAATGAATAGGTTACTACACTTGCATTTTTGTTGTGTCCAATGATCACTAAAAATATCAGAATTTTCTAAAAACAAGCATAAAGGCTGCTGGACACAAACTAGTGATCAAATTAGTGAAGACTAACATTGTGAAAACCTATTTTGGGTGGGAGTTTTGAAAAAATTTTAGAAAAGTTTTTGTAGACTTAATAAAGAGTAAATGCTTAAATTTTCAGCCCTCTAGCTCCATTTGTGCAGCTAGCATGCCTGAAACATACCTATATAGCCAGCCAGTTAGATCAGCTTAAAAATTGAAGAAACTCATGTTGACAGTTTTAGTTCATGTTTTCTAAAAAAACATATCTTATTATACTTTAGAAGATAATACTCTTTAAAAAAATTAAATTTCCAAGCATAAAAATATCTTTGTCTTGTTTTCATGTAATCTAATTGAGTGGTCCCCAACCACCAGGTTGAGGACCAGTTCCAGGCTGCAAAGCATGTGTTATCAGGTTGTGATGAAACTACATGATTTGGCATAAGGAAATGATACGAGTCAGCAGTACCTTTCCTTATACCCTGTCATACCTACCATACCCCAACAAAGAAATATATCCTTACCGCACATAAATAAATCACTGCTGCCCACGCAGGTGCCAGAACTAACTGATGAATTATCTATAAACATCTTTTAAGAATTTATCTTTATTCTAAAATTATCTAAAAAATACCAGCATAAGATTTGGGCATTGTTGGTCCCAACATGACCTCAGAGACCAAAAAAGCTCTTATTTTTGAAAAAATAAAATAGTGATTTTAGATGGCGCTTAGTGTACACATGCAAATTGTCAAGGTTGTAACCCAAAAATGTAACCAGAGACATGCTTATACACACACATACATACACAAGTAAAGAGAGAAGAATATGTTGCCCATTTGGCTGGTTGGTCAGTTGGGCCATTTGTGGAGGTACAGTGAATTGTTTGGACAAAGACATTTCAGTAGTCAATGAACAAGCATTCTTTTAGAAATGAATTTGAAATTTTCCCCTCTTGTGGTCAAATGGATCTTAATATCAAATTCATTAGACAAACATTTCAGAAACAAAATTAAGTGTATCAGCCACTTAGTGACTTATCACTTATATCCTGATGGTGATTAACACCGTCCCTGTCAGCCAGTTTGCAACAATATTTTGAATGTTAAACAGGCCAAGAGTTCAAAAAAAGGTTTGCGATCCTTGATCTAGATCAGCGGTTTCAAAACTCTACAAGGAAATGTTCCTGCGGACCCCTTTTTCTACCATTTGGTCTTTAGATTGTTATCAATGAATTACAATAATAAACAATTTTTGGCCTTTAAAAATCCTATTTATTTTAAATGGATTTTATCTTATTGAATCTTAATATATGGTACAGGACTATGTACAATAGTTATGTTTTTGATGGCTGTGCAATGGATGATGATGTTTCTCTGCCATAAGATAGCAATGTCAGGTTTAGAGGGAACACTGCTGTGGACCCCTAAGAATCATTTGTCAGACACTCATCAAGATACATTGAGGCCATGATGTTCAAGCATGGACTGTGTGGGCATATTGCAATTGAATAACTGGTTCTAGTTAGATTACTGGCATAATTGTTTGTTGATTCAAAAAGAGCAACTGGTTTTTTATAGGATGGTCTAGACCCACTCCTGCTCGAGATATAAAAAAAATTCTATTCTTGTATTTAACAATTATTTTGAAACTAATCAAAATGAAAATGAAATATTCATAAAATTATGATGTCCAATTTAACTTAAGGTCCTTTATGGATCAATAATCTTTCTCTGATGTGATAAATCCTCAAACAAGTTTAGTTAAGATATATTTTTTTTTATTGGCAAAAAAATACTCAATATCAAAATATTTTCCAAGATATTTTTTATGGTCCCTATAATCTGGGTCCTGAACAAAACCCTCAAGGACAGAACCACCACACCTAAAGTGAAAAACAAGACAAAACTCTCTTGGTTCAATTTAAGCATGATAAAAATTTACAAAATCAAATATGTCCCCCAACAAGCACAGCCTCAAGTCAGACATTAGTATGTTCTCTTTTAAAGGGTTTGACTGGAAAAAATTATTTCAATTACTTTAGAAATAATTTTGAATAAGTGAGAACTGAAAACAACCATTAATGTATTTTTATTGTAAGCAGTTGCTGTTGTCAAGTAAGTACTTTTATTATATGCAGTTGTCTGGTGAGTATTTTTAATACTATATTTAGTCACAGCTTTTGAAAGATCTGCCAACTCAGCAAGCTCACGGACCTCCAATGATATCTTTGATGACTGACTCCAGGTTGGGAATGGTTGGTCTGGAAAGCCCTTCTCTCAGGAAATGGCCACCCCTCCCTGCTCTTAGAACCCTATAGCAGAGGGCTCCCAGAGCAGGGAGGGTGCCTTGCCAAGAGGTGAGAGGATCTGGACCCCTGAGAAAATTTCCATAACATATATACATATAAGAGAACAATAATTAAATATACAACTAACATGTGTACATGTTTTTATGTACCAAGTTAATCTCAGTCGAAAAAAAAAAGCACTCAATACTATTAGTAGAGCAGTTATAAGATGAGTAAAGATTTTTTTCAATCGCTCATTATAGATTGTAAAAATCTTCCTTAAGTGAAACAACGTACAATCAGTAATGCTCCATTGAAAAAATCTTTACACATTTTATACATATGTATATAAATAGTCATATATATATTTGTAAATGAAGTCATGTGAACTTTCCATTTTTTTATTGCTGAAAAGGAAAATTTTATTAGTCAAATTTTATGTAGTCCCAAAGTATCCACAATTACATGCTATACAAGTCATACAAAATCCGATCAGTGATATTTCAATGTTTTCCCATTACTATTTTTTATTAAATTTTAGGATCTTGGTACATGTAATTCAGTTATATTTTTCATTAATATTTGGGATTTTATTTTTCATCATCCATTTCACCATGGCCCTGTGTCAGGAAAATTATATACATATATACATGTTTCTATTGTGAATGTGAAGTGATGCGACAGAATGTAGATGAAAATGACAATTGAAAGGTGAAAAGAAAAAGTCTAGAGATAGGTGTCACATCTCAAAACAAAAAAAATTTCGGAATGTAACCCCTATCTCTTGAGTTGTTCTCTTTACCTTCCAATTGTCATTTTCATCAACACACACACACATATATATATATATATATATATATATATATATATATATATATATATATATATATATACCATAGCTTGACTTTACAAACATAGACTTTGGAGGGCCTTCCACATTTGTTGGTACTCAGGTAGCCAGTTAGAGGTGGGAGAAGCAAGCCTTTCTGCCATGGTTGCAGGAGAAGATCTGATGGCCAAGGGGAGCTCTCACCTTGCAATGCTGCCTTTTTTTTCTTCTACTTTTGCTCTATGGTTTGCTTCATTGGTTGTCAGTAATCAATCCCTCACTTAAAAGCAAGAAGTGTGGTGGACTTTCTAAATAATCTGTAGTTGTTGTAAAGAAAATCGTCTAAATAAACGATATATCTTGTTTGATTTTGTGAGGAGAGTTTCATCCTTTTCTCTCTCATGGATTTACTGATGGTCGTTCATTTGTAATATCCTGAGAAGATGATTTCCACATGCAAAACTATGGCCAGCAGGATATAAGATGGTGCAATGGACTAGATAAGTTCACAAAGTATTGGTTTCGCGATGTCCGTGATAGAGAGAACTGGTGAATACTGGTGAAGGTCTTTGTCCATCAACAGTCACTAAAATGATGATGATGATGATGATGATATTTGATCTTTTTGATGATTATGTGCAGATGTCTAATTCTAAAAAAAATCTAATTCATGTTCTAATGACGTAATAAAAACAATGAATTTAAAGAATGATAAAAAATTTTTTAGATACAAAAAGTGATGAAAAGTTGTTTTTCTAAATTGATCGTGATCAACGCAACACTATTCTCCAAGCTGACTGCTATGCAAATTTCTATTATCCACATATATATGAAATACAATGTGTGCATCCAAATATTTCATATATGCCATCATTTTTGGCGGCACTGGTGAACCAGTTTTCCTATAATCTATAATTCAGCATCGCATATGAAAAGGATTTTCTGAGTGTCAAGTACCAATGCAGTTCTTGATTGAACAAAATCGTTTTCGTCTTTACAAACTCACATCTACACATGTACTCACGGATGAAACACCTGCAAATACAATCATGTACAAACATACAGAAACACATGCAAATACACACATACTTACACAAACTCACCCATACACACTTGCACAAGAATTTATACACACCTGCACACACACACATCCACACACATACGCACAGATAAATATAACAAGCCAGAAAATCATACCATAGATTCATCGGTTATTTCCTTGTGTGAAAATCTAACAACTTAGAAGATTACATCTAAAATTGGAGTCAAAAAACATCTGAAGACACTTTGAAACATTTACATTATCCAGATATATATACTTAAAATCTTGGAAACATATTACATATTTTCAAAGAATTGAAAGTTACTTTATTTTTCAACATTTATTTTATCAAAATACGACTCATTTTATCATTATCATTATCAATCTTTCAACCTCGGCCATTGGTCACGGGCTTTCCCTAAGATTCGTCAGATCTCGATGGTGGGCATTGCGGAGCAAGTACTGTCTAAACTTGTCTAGTTCGTTAAGCTAAATTATTTTTTGATGGCCACAGTTTTGCATATGATCTCCACGAATCCACATTGCAAGTTGTGCAGTCCAGTGGTTGTCTAGCATTCTTGCAACATGACCAGCCCCTTGCCTTTTGAGTTCTCTTATGGTTTCCATGATATCTTTGTCTCCTTTTTGTTCTCTACTATACTGTGTTGTCTTGTGATTTCTCCACATGATGTTAAGTATGACTCTCTCCTGTGCACATTGCATGATTCTCAGTTCGAGAGTCAATCTAATCGAATTACATAATTCTAAATTCGAGAGTCAATCTAATTGAATTACTATAATATTAAGTAGAAATATTACTTATTCTATTGAAAAATCATCCAAATAACGATATCTGACATCTAGACGCAAGCAAGAACATCTAGATTGGCAACATTGAGCAAGGGACATAACTCACATTTCGTGTATAACACTGAACAAATGTACATCAGACAGTGATTGCAATCACCAGTGTAGATATTAGCGCAGTGTTGGGGAACCTTCTCACGTTTGAAGGCTTCTTATTGTCTCCTAATGAGTTGGCACGTACACTATGCCTGGAAGAAGATCAAGTACTAACTGATGATAACTAATGATAATGACTATACTTTGAAAAAAATTTATTCCATTTAAATAGATGTGCAAAACCTTAAATTAGTGACTATTTTTCATTTATAATCGCCGGTATTATGAATTATTTATCATCATAATCATCATTAATTTTCATAGAGGAAATTCAGAATTTCCCCGACAAAACCATAGAAAGTTGCGCATGATGATCTCGAAGGTTACATGTGACCTTAAGGTTGCAGGTTCCCCTACTCCCATGCTTGTGTATGTAAAAGAAAGAATAAATTTCTATATTAGGGAAAGTACTTTTTTTTTGATAATCTATAATTCAACATGGCCTATAAAAAAGATTTTTTTTCTCTGTCAAGTAAGATTGCAGTTCATTAATTCATGTCAAATGGAAATGTTTATACAAAAAAAGAAGAGAGAGAGAGAGAATCAAAGAGAGAGACAGAGAGACAGAGAGAGAAGGAAATGGTAAAGGCTCTACTGAAAAACTGATGCAATTTCTGAATATGACAAAAGATTAATTCCTAATCCTGGGAAGAAAAAATGGAAGACACAACAGGTCTGATTAGTCACTCAATGAAAACCGTCAAGCGATCAATGTTATCTGGTAGCATTCCATGTTGGGGATGATCAAATAGAAAAATTGGTAAAAGGGATGATCGATGAATAGATTACTTCTCTCGCCTTTTGTTAGGCAGTGATCACTGATAAAATTCCAAATTTTAACAAAATAAAAGACCTATATAGTGTAAATTTACAAAGCAAACTGAATCCTGCGATGAAAACAGAATTCAGAAAAAACATATTTGTTATGCATATTAAGAAATGATTTTTTAGATTTCCAGCCCTCTACTTTATTGGTGTGGCCAGAACATACAACATGTGACCAATGTCTCTTGGGAGCATGCCTTGTTTGGGGTGATCAGTTAAAAATTTGGAAAATGGGGTGATCAATGAATAAGGTAATTCTCTTGCTTTTTGTTTGAGCAGTGATCACTAAAAAGTCTAAATTTTCAAAAACCATTGGGTACAAACAAAGGGATCAATTTAGAATGAACTGACATTGTAAATTGAAACTCTACTAAAGCTTATTTAGAGAATTTTCATAAAACGTTTTTCTAGACATAATGAGGAGTAAATGTTAAATTTTCTGCTCTTGAGGCCCATAGCTATGGCCTGTACGCAAGCCATCCAGACTCACTTAAAAACTGAAGAAACCTGCATTGACAGTTTTGGTGACATAATAAGGAGTAAATGTTTGAATTTTCAGCTCTCTAGCTCCATTGGTGTGGCCTGTACACACAATACACAGCAAGCTAGCCAGACTCAATTAATAACTGAAAAAACCAATGTTGACAGTTTTGGTTGACGGTCCCCAATAAAAGATGTAACTGAGCAGACGTGAATGTATTTTTGAGAAGACATATCAGTAAGAGCAATGGATTTTATTCAACCACTTAATTCATCTTCCTTTTTCTTTTCCAAACATTATTTCAGTTGTTAATCTCAAAACTTTGTCAGGCGATGCTTTTAAAATCATTAATGCCATATAGCGTATTCAGTAGTTAGATGCATGGCGCTGTACACACCTGTTTTTCAACCCCCCTCCCTGTACACACCTGCCTTTCAAATTCCCCTCATGCACACATCTCTGTGTCAACCCTCTACCCTACCCAAGATATAAAGCTTTCTACGATAAGCAGCTAATTCCTTCCTTTTTTAAATTGATTTTATTTACCTTTTAAAAAATGTATTTTTATTAATTATATGCATACACTTATAGACGCATGCCTTGATTAGTGCGGTTAATTTGTTCCAAAATTTTCATATTGTTCAAAACCGCACTTTTCAAGGTCTCACAATTCAATGTGTTCTAACCAGCTTATACTTAGTCAAAACAATTTATGCAACAATATCTCAACTGTACTACATCAAAACCTATACTAATCAAAACCGCACTATTCTAAGAATGTCTGTTTATACATATCTAGGTTTCTTGCCGCGACCTGAAAGTAGAGCATGTTAATGATCAATATAACAACAGCTCACTATCCCAACAGAGTTACATGCCCCCGGTAGAGAAACCGTAAATAGCCTATTTCCGCTAAGTAAAGCACTCACTTAACCCAATTAACAGAGTGTTCCTATGAAAATGTTTTGTAAGCCAAGAGAGCATAAAGTGAAGAAGATTTTCATTTGTTTCCAGATCCAAAATAGTAATGATCAAGACTGGATTAAGGCCAATTAATGCCCTCAGCACAACCCCAAAATGGTACCTCCCTGCAACCTTCTGATTGCTTAATTGACTTGATCAAGACTTGAAAAATTCAGGTTTTATTCAGCTTATTTTAGTGCAGAGTGAATTTTTTTCTTACTCTTTGTGGGTGGGGCTCAGGTGTTGTTTTTTTTTCATAAATGTACCTGGCTATGTGATAAATATGAGAAATTACTGCAAATGACGATGTCATCAATTCTGGTCTGTCAGTTACCAATTCCATTGTTGAAAAAAATTGGCAACAATTTTTTTTTTAGATTTGCTATACACATACTTTGATACTTCAGCAAGATATTGATTATGATAAACCCTCAATGTATCAGCAAAAGAATGTCCTTCTAACTTTTTTTACTTTGGCGTAAATGTTTTTCACATGGTTTGATTCCCAAATTAAACACTTTTGAACATTTGACCCGGTTGACTGGGGCCATCTTGAATTTGACATATCATGGTCCTCAGAGGTCAAATATGACTTCCTCCACATCTGAAAAACAATGGTATGGTATGTACCGTATTAGCATTTTATGCTTTTTTCAAAAAGTGTACAATTGGTCATAAAAAATGCTGAACTGATTCTTTAGATTGTGCCAGCTTGTTTTTTTTTTAAATTCAGACATTTCAGTACTCGTAGCCCAAACAAGGGACAAGAGAAGTAACTTATTCATTGATCACCCCATTTCCCAATTTTTTTTAATCGAGCACCCCGAACAAGGAATGCTGTCAAAAAATGTTGGTCACATGACAGTTTCTTTTGAATGACTAATCAGACTAGTTTTTATTATTCATTTAGATAAATTGTTATAGGAGTCAGAGTTAGACGATTTAAGATCCCTCAGAAAGCTTTATGAATAGTACTTCACTTACTGCATTTCTTTTAACATTATACAATAAAAAATTCACACAAAATATCCCTCCAAGAAGCTAAGCCCCTCGCTGGGGTCCTCAAATCTCTTGGTATGTTATTGTTTTTGGGAGCACCGCTTACTCAACAATGGACGCCAAGCTTTTGAAATGGTCTGCCCACAGCCCCCAGTAATACCTTTGTGGACACTCATGGATCTGTTGCCACCATGTCGGGAGCCACTGCACTAAATGTTGGTGAGAGAGGACCTTCAAAGAAACAAGTCCTCCCCCAGGTTCCAAAATCTCCAGCTACACTAGCGATAGGAGAGTACCATGCACCACATGGTTAGGCAAGGTCACATTCAGAGTTTTTCCCACCTGAATCCCAATTTCAAAAGTTAGGCAAATGATGGAATCTTTTGTAAATATGATCTGGTCACTAAACTTGTGGTGTTCCCTTCTTTTTTGATGCCCTAAATACATGCTTATTTTTCCTAAAGGTTAATCCATTCCTTGTGATGATGGTATGTTGGGCTGAGTTCTTGGAGGTTGGAGTGATGGGCGGTGGAGGAAAGATAGTTTTAACTGATTAATTTATGCCGTTTCAATTTGATCAGAAGTTTATTCAATCAAAACAAGAATATAAAACAACTATTTTTTACCATCAAAAAACGTTCATCTTATCAAAGTGAAATCAAATTTATTTTTACAAAATATAAGTAAATTTTACCAATTAGGCAATTATCTAATTTGATATAACATACATATATGAAAATTACTTCTGATTTACTATTATTCATAAATATGATATCATAAGTTTATTTGCATGCAGTCTGAGATTAAACTCAATGTAACTGATTCAATACAATAATATAAACACTCGACAGGAGTGACATTAATCCAATTAGTCACCTCCGTCGTTACACTTATTGATCTTTCATCATGAAATTTACGGTTTTTTGGAGGGAGCCTATGTAAGGAAGCCCTTTCTTTCAAAATATTAAATGATATGTAGTATAATTAACATCCATGTACAATACATTATAATGTCCTATATCAAATAATGAACTACATGTATCATGACATAGCCCTAAAAATGACACAGCAAACTGAACATAAAAAATCAAAGCTTTAAGAGTGGATAAGTTAAATCAGCACTGCTGGAGAGCCATGTTAGTATAACTGTTTTGTTTTTAAATCTCCAAAATGGTTACATAGTAAACAACTGATGATCCCCACCAGAAAAATTCACATATGATACAATGATATCTAATTCGTTATAAAACATAAAACCCTTTGAAAATCATAGATTAACTGTATTCACAGATACTTGGAAATAATTGACTGAAATGACCTGAAATTAAAAATAATTCTTTCACATCTTTAGAGTTTAAAGCTGTAAAGCCTTGTAGACTATGTAGATAGATAGATAGATAGATAGATAGATAGATAGATAGATAGATAGATAGATAGATAGATAGATAGATAGATGTAAATCAATGAAGCTGGTCCCCCTCAATGTCATGATGGAAAACAAATAAAAGATGTTATTTCTTATTTGTTTATTCTGTTGCAAATGTAGAAGCTCTCTAGATTATGAACAGAAATCTCATTAAAAAAATGATGGGGAAAAGAGCAAAATATGTATGTTAGTTTCAAACAATTGCTTAGGGTTAGGGGTAGGATTACAGTTAAGGGTCTAAGTCAATGTCATAACAGTAAAAGGTACAAAAATAAAGTTAAAACAATACTACAAGCTCTGCACAATGGACCACAATGTTTAACTTGTACCAAGCAGACCCATTCAAAACCAACTCAACAGAAAGCAATTTTTAATAATGCACTTGAAGAATAGTTTCTGAAACTCATACCAAGGCTCCAAATGAATATAAATAAAATAAACATTTGGAAAAATGGTACCTTTAGATCAAGAATAAAGATATTCGAAAGTTAATAACTCATCAATACATTGTATATTTTTACTTTTTGGAAATTTTGTATGAGTTTTTAGAACATGCACAGTTACCTGGAAATAAAATCCATCCTATTTTAGCAATTTTTTAAAGACCTATCCACTTTTCTTTCAAAATGATGGATTCAAATAATGGCCGTTCTCCTTGTACATTATTGCCAAGATTATGGAGAATGATAAAATAGACCTGCCAACATTCCTGATTTTAACTTCTTCATCCACTCTCCTGATTCCTTGTTGTTATCTTCTAGAATTTAAAAATTTGATCATTTTCTCCTGTATGTAAAAACAAAATAAATTGATGTTCAAGTCTATAGCTAGACAGTACATTATCTTAAATTCTTGCAATGAACTCAAAATATCCCGAGTCAAACATACTATGTCACAAGGGGCAACCAGGGAAAGAACTCTTGAAAGAAGTAAAATCTGCCACTACAAAGTTTCTTTACAAGTAAAAACTGTTTATTTTCAGATTTTTTCAAGCTTTGTTAAGAGGAAACATACTGTTTTGTGCTTTTAATACTTGTACATTTTTTTCAGAAACTTCCCTATTTTTCTTCATTTCTATCTCCTATTATGTCTGACAAAAAAATCAGTTCTCTCTATTTGATAACTTCAGAGGTTGGCAGGTCTGAATAATGAGGAAAAAAAATACAGCCTTCAAGAAAAGAAGAAGCAATAATGATTTATCATTTAAAAAAAGACATCCCCACCAAAAGATGAACAGAAATAAACCTTATTTTAACTGAAGAGGAAAAATAAACGATTGATTGCACAGAAGTTGTTTTTAGCTGATGATAACGTAAAGTTATTAGGAACCGTCAAACAAAACTGTCACTAAAGCCTTCTTCAATTTTAAAGTCAATCTCATTGATATGTATGTATTTATGTATCATGTATATACGCCATACCAATGTAAATATAGAGATGAAAATCATTTTTTTCCTAATTTATGTCTGAATTTTCTAGATAAGAGATTTTCATTACATAAAGTTTTGTTTGAACTTTTGTCCTTATCTTTGCTTATTTCTAGAAACATCTCGACAGTCAAAAATACACCCATTCACCACCCAAAGACGGCCGTAGGGTTCAACAGCAAAAATGTGTTCAAGAAATGAACCAATATGTGGACTAATGTTCTAACAAAACTCTATATAGGTTTCTCCATTTCTTCAAGTTGGTCTGGCTTGCCAGCTGGCTGACTATGTATGTATGTATTTATGAAATGGAAATCATTTGTCCTTATTTGTATGTCATTGTTTGTATGTATATATGAATCATGCATAAAGGCCCCACCGACAGAGCTAGGGGGCTGAAAATTTTAACATTTACTCCTTATTATATCCACAAAAAAAGCTTTTTTTGTTTTTTCAATCCCCCCCATAGTTTTTTTTGGAGGGGCTTCAGTTTGCAATGTAAGTTTACACTAAATCAATCCCGTAATTTGCATCCACTTGTTTTTTTTTAAATTTCAGATGATTTTAGTGATCACAGCCCAACTGAAGGCAAGGGAAGTACCTTATTTATCAATACCCCTCTTTTGCGATTTTTTCTAATTGATTACCCTCACGACATGGCATGCAGCAAAAAGACGTTGGTTTCGTGATGGTTTCTCTTGAGTGACTAACCAGACCTATCTTTTATTTTTATTTGCTACAATTTTTGTAGTGTTTTCTCAATTCATTAAATTCAAGGAAAAGCATTTAATTTTCATTCAATTTTTTTTCTTTTCTCACAATACAATAATAGAGTTTTTTCCTGTTTTTCTTTCTTTTTATGCACTTAAAATGTACTTCAATCATTGGAGTCTTGAATAAGAGAGTAAAAATAAAATAGTGGATGGAAGAAATCACTGAACTTTTTCATGATCGTGACAGCAATGAAAGGGTTAAACAGAAAAGAATGAAAAAAAAAAAACTATCTGTGCCATGATCGCATTGCTACACAAAAATCCACAATACGGAAAAATTGCACGCATAGAAGAGAAGTTGAAAAAACGGGGAGGGCATGTGAAACGTGTCGTTTGGGAAAGTAACAACTGCTCTACAGTGGGACTATGCCATATGGGATAGATTACCGGAATTATATGTAGTGCTTTCAACGAATGTAAATGATTTGAAAAAGAATAACCGTACTTAACATGAATGAATTGCCGTAACCCGCACACATACCAAAACTAATTACCTGAAAAAATTATCTAAAATCATTTGTAAAAAATGGATCTTTAATCCAAAATCATCTTTAAAAGAAGCAGAAGATTTGGGTATCGTTGATCCAAAAAGACCATAGAGACCCCAAAAAACACTTTTCAGAACCCCCCCCCCCAATAAATATTTTTAGATGGTGTTTAGTGGTATACCCATGATAATATTTCAAGTTTTTATCCCAGAAAATATAACCAGGAGTGCCCGGAGACACACACACACAGTCGCACATCCTGAATCCATCCCTGTGCCCTACAGTTTGAGGAGCTCATATGCAGGGGTGATGCTGAGAAGGAGGGGTTATTTTAAACCGTCCCTGAGCCTCCCTAAATTTTATGAATAGTTCATCTATTGCGACGGCTCATGGACACCCAGGCCTTTGAAAGATCTGTCCACTGACCAATTTTGCCAACTCACAAAAATTATTTGTGCCAAATCAACCTTGGAAAAGTGTTGAAAAAAGGCCACGACACAATGAAAAACACTCAGCCATCTTAGGCTGTAATAGCTAAATGTGATTGGATTTGCCTAAAATAGCTAAAAATAGCTAAAGATTGGCTAAAAATAACTTTTCATGCTGCCAAAACAGGGAATGTGCTATAATTTAGAGCAAAAAGTGCTCAATACACAACATTACCACTGACCTCCAGAAATACCTATGATGACCCTGCAGAGGTCAACACGCCTGCAGTTTGGGAACAACTGCAGTAGATTTTAAAGGGAGGGTCCTGTCAAGATGAACCAAGCCCCCAGGGCCCCCCAAATGTCCAGCTACACTACTGCTGATATTAAGTTTTCAGTTTTTTGTCCTAAAACAGCACTTTATGAAAAGGTGAAGTCATTGATCAAAAAAAAAAAGGTTGTTTTTGTTGTTTCCTTTCTTAAAAACATTGATTCAATGTCTCGGCAAAATGAAACAGAAAAAATGCAAAACAGTTACACCGAGAAAGGAAGAGACGAGTCATCATGCAGTTGTTGTTGTTGTTGTTGTTGTTGTTGCAATCATACTGTTGTTCATTTCGTTGTTGTTTTTTGTGGTTTCCTTTCAAACTTTGTTCATCGTCTCTTTTCTTAATTTGCATGCCTTTTTTAAAAAAAATTAAATTGTATATAATTATAAAACAATAATTTTGTTTTAATTTCGTCTGATCTCATTGTTTCTTTATGTCAGTGAAATAAACTATCTCTTCGTATCTAACTATCTTCATTATCGTTCATATCCATCTATTTGTTCATACCTATTTATTTATCCATCTATCTATCTATCTATCTATCTATCTATCTATCTCGGTTCATATCTATCTATCTATCTCAGCCCATATCTATCAATCTATGTTCATGTCTATCTATCTATCAATCTCTCTGTTCATATCTATCTATCTGTCTATCTATCTATGTATCTATTTATCTCATTCTTTGTATCTATCAATCTATCTATCCCTGTCTGGGAGAGAGAACGAGAGAAAGAATCTGGATTGAGACACAGGAGAGTTCCAACTTCCAAGTGCTGAAGTAGGATTGAAATAGCCAACACTTTTTATTTATCTATAATAGCTCCAATCAAAGACTTTTTTTCCTGAGTTTTTGAATAATGAACCTTTAACACACTTTTGGCTACTTTTATTGCTGACCAAAAATTTTGACCTGCCACTGCATGCAATCCTAATCACAAAATTGTTGTGTGTTTGAATTTCATGATTGTGTTGTCATGTCAATTTCAGTAATACTTGAACAGACACATAATTCAGAGGCTTCCAAAGTTACTAGGTGCAGAAAATCTTGGCACTCTTCTGAAAGAATGCAGAGTGCTAAAGATAAAGAGCAATCTCTAATTTAACAAATTTTCATGATGGTCCCAAGCAGATACCTTTTTTTATGTTAATGGACAGTGTGTGGACGAGTTGTGATTGGATTAAGATGAAAGATGAATAAGGCAAGAATCAAACGTGTTTGGAAAGAAGAAATGTTTGCTACTATATTGTATGTAGTTGAGGTGATGTCACAGTAAAGGGATGTAATTGTCTTTTTAGTGTTAGTTCTGTTTGTTGTTTCAGTAGCAGCTTTATCGATTAGTAGGAGAATTAATATGAATATGTAACAGATACCTTCTTAGTTTCACTAATTTTATAAGTTCATGACAGACTGCAAGTGAATCAGAGGGAAAAACCTTTTTCATATTTGAATTCATTCCCTGTCTTTCCTTGTCTGCATAAATAAATTAGGGGTTCCCAGCAGGACAGAGATCATCAACTTTAGTCATTTTGTGGCAATATGCCCAACACTTAAGATGGACCCTTGGACTCTTTGGCATTCATTCAAAATTAGCTTTAAACATCAGGGGACCCAAGCTTTGAGGAGCTGTTAAAATCCTCTTTTGGCACAAGTTCAAAGAAAATAAGACTGGTAGTATCAAACTTGGCAAGAATTTCAGACTATGAGGCCCTAAGTAGTAGTTTGCGACTTAGTCTAACTAGTGTCATCTTATCACATGGGCATACTGATCAGTTACCCAAGGGCTGCATAATTTTACTGGCCACCAAAACTCAATTTGAGAAATAAAGATGGAGGTTCATCTCATTAAATAACAGAAATAGAGAACCTTCACTAAATCTAAATTTCCTGCAATTGAATGCACCGAATTTCCTTATTGAAAAACCTATTTCTAATTTCTAAGGGATTAGGAGCTTATGGGCCTAAGTACATTGCTTTACCCGAGGGCCTCAATTATTCTCAAGACTAAAATCTACCCTTTCATTTTCTATTAGTATCATGCTGTCCCTAACAAGTACTCCAGGGGCCGAACCAGGATTTTGAGCAGGTGGGGATGGGTTTAAACGAAATAAATATTTTTACAAATAAATACAAGAAAAAGAAAACAAATTCCAGACATCATAAACCAGAAAGTCCATAATATGTGATCCAGCATTTTTCACTTACATTTGAATCATAGCTTTTCAAGACTTGGATCGACAAAAGAGTAAAGTACAAAAAATTAATCAAAGGAATTTGCCACGGAAGAAATAAGTAAAAAAATTATAAAAATAAGACTGAGGACAGCTTACTTATATCAACTTATATTAGAGGATAAACAAAAAAAAATAATTTTTTGTTTTTTGAATAATTCATGATTACTTGGGATTATTCAGATTTTTTAGGTAATTTCTTTTTTTTAAATTTTTATCTGTGCTTTGCTAAAGCAGGGGTTCTGGACCAGTGAACTCCACCCTGCTAGAAGTAGGAGAAAAATGGCGCTAGAAAAAAATTCATCCTTAAAGTGCCAAGCAGGACAAATTGTCCCTTGTGAGATTAAAACATGACAAAACATTTAGTGATTGGTGACAATATGAATGATTTTCTACAAACCTCATTATGTAAACGTATATATATATTATTAAAAGTTTTCTGCATTCATTCCAAAAATTAAAAAACAAACTACATGGTATCGAATTCTGTTTTTATAAGACCTCAAATTCTGATCACACATTTTCAAAGCTTAACTTAATTTTTTGGTATCCAAAATTTTTGAAAATGATTGAAACAGTTTTATATTGCATTTCCTGTTTTTATTTTCAGTAAATCTTTTAGTTGCACAGATTGATTTCCTTTAAAAAAAAAAGGTATCATGGGAGGGATTTTTGGAAAGCAGAAAAAAAACTTCTTTTGTAGACGTAATAAGGAATAAATTTTGAATGTTCAACTCTTGTTTAAATTTTCAGCTCTTTAGCTTCATTAGAGTAGCCTGTACACATGATACATATATAGCCAGCTAGCCAGACCAGCTTGAAAACTAAAGAAACCTATGCTGACAGTCATCGTTGACAGTTTCTGTAAAAAATTTCCAATTTGCAAGTTGATAATTGGGCAATTTTTTTTTTTGATTCTATTGATTTTTGTATTTTTTCTTTTTTGTCGTAATATCATTAATTTCCTTCATTTTTTTCATACCCTTTTAAGATTATTGGAATCCCTCTCTCCTCCTCCACCTCTATCATTTAACAGAGGCATGGCTGAGGGAGGGCCAGTGATTGGAGCTTTTTGAAAACGCCCCTGCTTCCCCCCAGGCCCATAATGGGGGGGAGCCACTAAAAACTTTACAAATACCTGCTTCACATAAATGGATCACTGTAGCCCGTGCGTGTACCAAAAACCAATTATTAAAAAATTTAATCTACAAAATAATCTAAAATAAATAGATCTTCTATCTAGAATTGTCTAAAAAAAAGATTTGGCTATTATTGGTCCCAAAATAACCATAGAGAGACCCTGAAAAGCACTAAAAAAAAGATTTGGCTATTATTGGTCCCAAAATAACCATAGAGAGACCCTGAAAAGCACTTTTTTGAGAAAAAAAAAGTGTTTTTAGATGGTGTCTAGTACTCATGCAGATTTTTATGGTTGTAGCCCAAAAAATGTAACTGGGAGAGTCTAACGTCACACATAGACACATAGATAAACATAGACACTCAGAGAGAGAAGAATCTGTTGCCCATTTGGCCATTTGATCAGCCATTTATGGAGCTATGGAGATTCAATTGTTGTTCACTTAATACATTTCTACTGACATTAAACAATAACAAGAATGTATTTGTACATACATGAATTGCAGCCTCTGAGGTTGTTTTTCACCAATGTAGTGATTATGCATGTCTATTTATTGCGAACTTTCCTTTTTAGATATGTCCACTCATCTCAATAGTTGCTTTACGGTCTGTTACTCAGTTCCAGTTATGTTAAACAATAGAAAGATAAAGAGAGAGAGTGAGTGACATCATTAAAAGAACATCTACTCTGATCAATAGATGATGTATCGACTACTGGTTTTTTAAAATGTGGTCAAGTATCGTTCATTATTAATAGCTAAAACTGTCTTTAAAATTGGCTAAACTTTACAATTTTGAGCTAACTTTATAGCTAAAATGTTATATATACTCATTTAAAGGCCACTTTTCAAATAAAATAACCATACACTAAGATTACAGAACAAACTATTGATAAAAATAGTACACTTACTTTAATTTAAACTAACTAATTGTTTTTTTAATTCCTAGAATTTCCAGATGAACCCTCTTTACTTCTCTCTTCCTCTTCCTACCACAACTCATAATGCTACTACTACTGCTTCATTTAGAATCTCTTTGAAATTGGGAATCACAGTTATGGACATACGGATGGTGGACACATCAGTGAACTTATGGTTCTTGTTCATTAAATTACACTGAATGTTAGTGGGTCCTCTCGAAGAGCAAAGATCCCCCCTACCCCCCGGCCCTAAAATCTCTAGTTACACATCTGCCTTTAACTCTTCTTTTATTCATGTGAAACCTGATGATCTTTTTTATCTGAAATTGTTTTTTTCTTTTCCTTTTTTCTAATATTTTGTTTTTTTTGTTATTCTTCTTGTTTTCTTTTTAATTTCCTGCTTTAAAAATTATGTGTCAGCCATATTGGGATCTCGACCATGTTGGATCTTCCTTGAAAGATTTCTCCTCTCTTTGGAACTGACACACAGTTTTTATTTCATCAGACAGAAGTTCTTTAATATGATGGCATCTAGAATAAAAAAGCAAAGTTTGTTTCTTGAGTTCAATATTGGCTCTATCTTATCTCTTTCTCTCTATCCTTCATATCTGATCATTGAAACCCTGCAAATGGCCTGACCAACCCAGCAAGTGGGCTACAGATTCCTTTTTATTTGAAAGTCTTTCTATCTATCTACCTGTCTGAGTGTGCATGTGTGTATGTCTCTCTCTCTCTCTTCAGGTGCTCTTAGTCATATTTTGGGGGGGCTACAACCTTGAAAATCTGCATGAGTATACCACTAGACATCATGTAAGAATGTTTTGTAGGTTTTCAAAAAAGTGCTTTTCTGGTCTCTATAGTCATTTTGGGACGAAACAATGCCCAAATCTGGTGCTAGCATTTTTTAGACAATCTAGGACAAAAAATGGTGATTCATCAATAATTCCATATTCTTCTAAATTATTGTCAAAATTTGCGTTACAATATTGCAATAATAAAGATAAAAGATAAAATAATTGTAAAAAAGTAAGTTTTTAAAAATCAACCAGACCTTATGCTAATAAATGATTTTGCTATCAAACTCAGTGCCTCTGGATTAAAGTGACAAATTATGAAAAAATTGGAAATTAAAATGAAAATAAAAGTATCAGTACATTGCATAAATGAATCACCATAGAACTAATTAACTAAAAAGTTATCTAAAATCATTTGATTGATAATAGGTCTTTTATCTGAAATTAATCTTTAAAAAAATACCAGCACAAGATTTAGGGATTGTTTGTCCGACTAATGCGGGTATATACATATATTGATAACAGTCAAATAAAACTGCCACCAGAACTGCTCGGCATAGGATACTTCAGTTTTTAAGCAGGTCTGGCTGGCTGGCTATGTATGTATTGTACATACAGGCCACACCAATGGAACTAAAGAACTGAAACATTTATTCCTTGCATGAAAATTCATCCCTAAAAAGGTTTTTAGTGAGAGTTCAATTTGAAATATAAGATTATGCAAAATTGGTCCCTTACTTTGTGTCTGGCATACTTTTTACTGAATGCTGCCCCACAAAACCTAATAGAAGTAATTTTTCCATTGATCATTGCTTTTTCCAATTTAATGATTGATTAAAGACATGACAATCAAGATAGAAAATGCAGAGCTGGAGAAAGTAGACCTCAATATCTACCTAGGACAGTGAGTCTCCATGAAGTCATCAAAAGAAGGAGAAATAAAGTAAAGAATCATACTAGATTAGCAAGCTTCACTTTCCAGAACAAGTCCTAAAAAGAAGGGTATACTACCAAACTATCCTACCAATAATCACCTATGAAGCTGAAACATGGCGCCTATCCAAAAGATTGACCCTCAAACTGAGAACTATGCAACATGCACATGAGAGAAAAATGCTCAACCTCTCATGGAGAGATCATAAGACAGCACAGTATATTTGAGAACAGATAGGAGTCTGAGATATCATAAAAACAGCTAGAAAATTCAAATGGCAATGTGAAATTGTGATGGACAGAAAGTAAGATGGTCTGGTGAATCCTGGGGAAGGTGTAAGTCCAACGACGGATGCTAAAAGCCTAATAATGATGATAACCCCCAAAAAGGTATACTGCCAAAAGACTTTGGTCATGTGACTGTTTTTATAGAATTCACTTAATGGCATCATTGCCGAATCAGTTACCCCACAGAAGAGTATCTGTTCACAAATGTGTAGTCAGGTCTTCTCTGGTAGGTTGCCTAGTTACAGCAAGGCTGCATTACTGATTCTCTAGATGTACTGAACTTTTGTTCCCTCACTTATTCATGAAGATAAACTCATTTCTACACCTACCTCCTTATACATACTCATAAAAACAGGCCTGGTTAGTCTTTCAAAAGAAACCATCACGTGCTCTGTCAAGAGTGATCAATTAAAAAATCAATCAATAGATCATTGGATAAGATACTTCTTTTGCCTCTTGTTGCTGCTAGACATAAACTAAGGGATCATTTTGAAGTTACATTGCTAATTGAACCCCCACACACACACTCACAGAAAAACCTATTGAGGGGATGAACTTAGAAAAAAACAAAACAAACTTTTTTTTTTACATGCTATGAAGTAAATCTTGAAAATTTCAGTCCTGTAGCTCCATAGGTATGGCCTGTTTACCTGGTACATACACAGCCAGCCAGCTGCACCAACTTGAAAACCTGAAGGAACCTATATTGACAGTTTTGATGACTTACACACTGTCTATTGTCCAGTGCAATTCCAGACGGCATTGATTTACACACTTCATCACAGCCTGCTGATTCTCCCCCGCCCTCTACTTTTCACTTTGCACTGTTTTATACAGTCAGAGGAATAATTGTCAAGAAACTAATTTCAGGCATTTAAAGGTCACTGACTTTTCAATTCTGCTCTTCAAACTTGCAACAGATTAATCGACGAATCTTCAAACATGGTCGCTATCCGACAAGGACCAATCATCCTATGACGATAAAAGTTCTGCCGAAGGCTATTAGGACAATACGATAGGTGCTTAACCTTTATTGCCATAATATTTGAAACTTCTCAACAGGTTAACTTGTTAGTCACTCAATAGAAACAGTCACATGGTCAGTATCTTTTGGCAGCATACTGAGTTGAGGGTGATCAATTAAAATGTGGAAAAAAAGGTGATCAGTGGATAAATTACTTCTCTCACCTTTTTTTGGTGGTCACTAAAAAAAGGTCAGTTTTTAAAAAAAAACATGCATGGACACAAACTAGGGGACCAATTTAGCATAGAGAACATTGTAAATTGAATCCCCCCTCTCACACGCACTATGGGGGTGTATTTTCAGGAAACATATCAAGGAGTAATTTTTTAAATTTTCAGCCACTGGAGCATACATAGATAGAGACACCCAGTTAGCAAGAGCCACTTGAAAACTGAAGAAACCCATGTTGATGCTGACAGTTGTGGTTGACAGTGTCTACTAATAACACATCAGGAGAGATCCTTCCCCCACCTTACACCTACCTAAGATCTTTGTGCCTTGTGGATAATGAAAGTTTCGAAACAGAAACAGTCATCATGGTAATTATAATGTCCTAAAAGCACTCTAAATACTGAGAGAGTGTCTTCAAGACATTCTTGGTTGCTGCAGGGTCAAATTCCACTCCTATTTTCTATTGAAGATGATTACTGCAACTAGTATTGTATATATGATAAATAAAAAAAATCATTGAAGTATAAAACTTTTTAGTATAAATCCATCTATTCATTATAATGGAATAAGCCCTTGTATTTTAAATATGATAGATTTCGTAGAAATGTAAAACTTGTCAATTTGGCTGAGTTAATAAGAATCCCACCCTTCAATTGCTTGGTCATGATTTTATTCATGCCAGGGAAATGTTAATTTTATAAATGTATTTATAAGCCCCTGTAAATCCATAGGATATACTCTGTAGATATGTAGGACTTATCATTATTCATTTATTTACAAGAATGAAATAAGCCCTTGCATATTTGTAACATAAATTTTTCTGGTTATGTAAGACTTGTCAATTTAGCTATGTCACTTGAAGACCTACTTCCTACCAATTTATTCTTGATCGCAAATCACTGTAGAAGTATGGCAATTTTTACTCCCTTAAATTTGGTGAAAATTGTTCTTGTTGTGGTAGACAAAGAAAGTCAACTCCATGTATGAACATGACAAAAATACCATCATATTTTACATGTGAGGTCTATCTGGAAAATGTCCAGCCATTTTGGATATCTCAAGAACAAGTTGTATGACTATTTTTTCATTAATACTAAATAGCTTGATACTTTCCAGACAGTGTATGTATCAAGTCAGAAAGGTATTCGAAACATCCGCTCTATTGGAACTGTCACATGACCAATATCTTTTCACTGTATGCCATGTTGGGGATGATCAACTGGAAAATTTGGAGAAGGGGTGATCAATAAATATGTTACTTCTCTCACCTTTTATTGAGCAGTGATCACTTATTATTTCAAAATTTTAAAGAAAACACATGAATGCTACTGGGCACAAACTAAGGGACCAATTTAGCATGAACTCACATTGCAGACTGAACCAGCCTTAAAACCTATCATGGGTGGATTTTTAAAAAACAAAAAAAGCTTTCTCTCCATACATGATAAGGAGTATGTTAAAAATGTTTTGCCCTCTAGCTCCATAAGTACAGCCAGCACTTATGGGCATCCATAACCTCTTTTCCTGGGAGGGGGCAAAAGGACATATCCCAGGTGTGGGGGGGAATATATCAGGAAATGGAGCACACAGATATAACCAGATGGTGGTTGTCAAATAAGGGATTACAGAGTTCTTAAGCTGTGATAAGACCTGAGATCTGATTGTCCTTTGCATCCTCTCGATCCCCAGTCTCTAAAAGGCTCCATCTCTTAAATACTCTCATCTTCAGTGAGAAGGCTTGATCCAGGAGAAGGCGAATTCTCTGTTTTTACCACCCAGCAGACACCCATGCCTGTACACTTGATACATACATACATACATACATACATACATACATACATATGTAGAAGCATAACCAGTCTGCCAGCCAGACCAACTTAAAAACTGAAGTTGACAGTTTTCGTTGATGGTTTATTATATCATTATTTCTTACATATGAATTTAATACATTCCTGGGCAGCAATTCTGATAACAGTGTTTTCAGCCATATTTATGATTTACTGTTTAAATGCTGACATATAACTTGATTATGATGATGAAAACCAGGGTTAATAAATCTCTGATGCTTATCAATGTCAATTCTTTATTTCTTCCGATAAATCAATTCAATGATGAGGTCTGTCTGGAAAGTACCCAGCCATTTCGAATACCTGTGTCGATACTTTGCATACATGAATCACCATAGCCCACGGGGGTATCAAAACTAAGTATCATAAATAACAGCACAAGATTTAGGCATTATCGTTCCAAAATTACCAGAGGAACCCTAAAATGCACTTTCTTGAAAAAAAAAACATGGTTTTTAGATGGTGCCTAGTGGCATACTTGTGAAAATTTTCAAGATTGTAGCCTTAAAATATGACCAGAGGCTTTCAGAGACACACATGCACATACACATGTATGAATAGACAAGCAAAGAGAGAAGAATCTGTAGTTACTTGGCTGGTTGGTAGGGCAGACTATTTGTTAGGTTACAGTGATCTAATATTATTGGACTCCAATCCAAGTCAGAGGCTTTGTTTTTACCCCAAGTAACAAGAACTAAAACAATTTTCACCTAACTTAGGGAAGTAAACTCTTCACCATTTGTATGTAATGTAAAGTTAAAACAAACTGATGCATAAAATAATCTTTCACAATCAAGTGATTTGTAGGTGGCTCTCTTGCTAACTGAGCCAAACTGACAAGTCTTACATATCTATGAAAATTTATGTTACAAATATGCAAGGGCTTATTTCATTCTAATGAATAGTCAAATAAATAAATATTAATACAGACCATGAATAAACAGTATGAAAATCAGGAGTTGTAACACTTATTTGAACCTTTGCATCACTGGCAGCTGTTTAGCTCAATGGTAAGAGCAACACTACTTTGGGGCAGCTACGCTATCGGTCGCAGGTTGGAATCCTGCAGCAGCCCCAGTTTCTTTTCATTCTCTCGGCCAAATGATACATTCACCGTCTAATAATAGGAAATCATTTCAAATAAGAGTTTTAATATGATATAATGCAATTTATAAGGTCCGCCCATGGACCCCCAATAAACTTTTGTAGATCATCAGGAGTCTGCAGCCCCCAAGCGGCACTCTTGGAGCTAAGCTACCCAAACCTTTAAATCTCTTCTTTTTTCCACAACTCCTGATAAAACCATCAGACGATAGCAACATCTAGTGCTTACAACGATTCCTGCAGTACCGAAAGTGTTAATGTGTATAATGTCATCACCTGGAGTGGTTTCAGGAAGTGCCACTCGAAGGGCAATGCTAATGGGAGCCATATTGGAATATGTATGAAATGGAGACAGCCATGTTGGATAACACTATTTTAGTGAATGATTGGTGAAACTTGTCGAAGAGAAAATGAATGCTTTCTTATGAAGAACCTAACAGTTAGATAGCATGAACAGGTGGAGATAAAAAGTGAGTATATATAGCAGAAAGTTCAAAGACATTTCTCACCTTTTCATCACTCATTCTTCACCTACCAAACTATATAAAATTTAGATATTACTTTATTCAGGTGTTTCATCTTTCATCTTCAACTTGTATTAATTGCAAAGTCTTGCTTATTTACCTCCGTCAATAAGGATAGTGTATGATTTGGGTTATCTGTTTATATATTCATTTATCTCTTTGTCTGTTGGTTCTTCTATCCACATGATATCTCCAAAAGTACATAATGAATATTAATATTTTTTGGTATGGTGGGTAACGGTATGAAAAAGAGATGATAAAATTTGGGAGCGGATCCAAGAATTTTTTTTTTCAATTACACTTCTCATGTGCTCATGACTGTGCAAACAATATCTCCAAAAGTTCTCTATGAATTTTAATGATATTTTGTGGGAGTGTGAATGATATACTATGTACAAAAAAATTCAAATAAATTTTTGAGTGGATTCATGCACAATTACCTCTACTACCCTGTAATTTTATGTCCAAACAACAGAATATCGCCAAAATTCCATGTCTGTTTATTCAAAAAAGTGATAAATTAATTCTTTACAGAGTTTTGTCGAAGGATGAAAATGGGGCAAGAAAAAAAAAGATTAAGTTTTGGGGTGGATCCAAGTATTTTTTCTGATTGGCAGGTATTTTTCTATTTTTTCAAATTACACTTTTACGTACGCTCCTTGCTGTTCACATGATATCAATGCACTTCATTGACATTTTGTAGAAGGGTAAGCAGTAGGCTACAGAGAACTGATTAAATCTTAGAGCAGATCAATCCATAATTATCTCCCCTACGTCATAGTTATAGAGCCAAATCACATAATATCGCCAAATTGCATGTTTGTTCGCACGCTATGTCTAAATGTTCTCAATGATATTTTGTGAAAGGGTCGACAATAGGCTACGGAAGAAGCGATTAGTGTTTTGGATGGATCCTTGCACAGTTACCCCCCCCCCCCGATTATGCCGCTGGCAGAGGTATGCGCTCTCTGGGTGCTTTCTAGTTACAGAAAGGTTTTCTTTTTAATTCAATGATCCTCCTATTATTCCTACTTCCCATCATTATTAGAAACTGTCAACTGTCTTCAGTTTTTAAGTGATACTGGCTGGCTAGCTATGTATGTTTCATGCATACAGACATTACCAATAGAGCTACAAGACTGAAACATTTACTCCTTATTACGTCTAGAAAAGATGCTTCTATTTTATTTTTTTTAAATTTCTCCTTAAAATAAGTTGCGGGTTTTTTTTCTTGGGGATGGGGGCAATTTATCATGCAATTCTATACTACAATGGTCCCTTAGTTTGTGTCAACATAGTTTATACTTGTTTTCTGGAAATCTAGACTTTTTCTAGTGATCAACACCCAGCAAAAGGCAGGAGAAGTAATTCATTCTAAATGTTTTCCAATATTTAAATTGATCACCCGGACAAGGTATGTTGCCTAAAGACATGACAGTTCCTATTGAGTGACTAACCAGACCTGTTGTTATTAACATTATTATAATTATTATTATTATAATTATTATTATTATTATTATTAAATCTCACACCAGTTGCCTGGTGGTAACCGCTGGAGTTTGAGTGACAGCAAGTCTCCTCAAGTCTCCAGCCCTCCTCTCCTCGTACTCATAGATCGCAGTAATTCTGCGATTTACAGTTTCACACCGGTTGCCCAGTGGTTATCGCTGAAGGCTGAGTGACAATAAGTCTCCCCAGGTCTTCAGCTAACGTCTCCTCTCTCTTTCGCATATCATGACAGAGCTACGCTTCGTTGCAGTCCTTATATCTCTAGCACCTTCCTCAGTATCCGTCCAGTGCCCAGCAGTGCCGTGGTCTGTACGGTCTCTATCCTCCCCCTAATCCCGATCTCCTCCAGTCTCTCCCTCAGCGTTTTGGGGACAGTTCCTAGTGCGCCCACTATGACCGGTACTACCCTGGTTTTCATGTTCCACATTTTCTTTAACTCCCTTGCTAGGTCCTGGTATTTTTCCCTTTTCTCACCCTCCTTCTTTTTTACTCTATGGTCTGCAGGTACAGCAACGTCTACTATTTGGCAGGCCCTCCTTTTTTTGTCTACTATTACTAAGTCCGGCCTTCTTGCCTGGATGAGGTGGTCAGTTTGGATGTCAAAGTCCCACAGTAGTTTGTGGTTGTCATTCTCCAAAACTGCCTCTGGCTTGTGCTGATACCACTTTTCCCCATGGTTGAATCCCATTTGTTTACTTAGTTCCCAGTGTATCATCGTTGCTACTCTATCGTGTCTATGCTTATACTCCTTCTGGGCGAGTTGGCTACATTCACTAGTTATGTGGTTTACTGTCTCATCTCTTTCACCGCACATGCGGCATTTGCTGTTTGTTTATTATTATTACTATTATCATTATTATTATTATCATTATTATTATTATTATTATTATTATTATTATTATTATCATTATTATTATTATTATTATCATTATTATTACAATAACAACAACAACAAGAGGTAGTAGGAGGAGGAGGTACATATTGCTTTTCAACTACTCTACCTCAAGCTGTGTTTGGAATCAGTTTATTTACACAATAATTTGAAAGGTCAATGCAAAGTATAGTTAACTGAAATTCTTGAATTCATTTTGTATCAAACATGAAACAATCAAAAAACTGGTTGGCCTTGGGCTTTATTGACATTTTTTTGTACTGAGTGCTTCTTATTCATAATCCTGAAGGGAAAAAAGTCTGATGTAAAAATAATTTTCTCCCATTATATAGATTCTGATTTAACTGTTTGGTTCAATATTTATTGAGATGTCATAAAACTAAATAGGGGTGAGCTCTTTCAATGGAAAAAATATTTACACCAATTCTATTTTACAGAGTAACATTTTCCTAAATAGATTCAGTAATCAAAGAGTAAATATAAAAAGCTTTATTAAGCAAAATACCTGTTGCTTTACTTATGGTATACCAAGAGGTAAAAATTTAAAGCACTGTAGTATCTGATAAAAAACTCATAGGTATGTTAGAGACAACAAAGCCATATTCAATAGAATGAAAATATATCAGAAATTTATTTGATATAAATTAATACATTGCCAGCTAAATAACATCAGATGTCAGTGAGCTGACCTCATTCAGACATTTAAAATCATCTATGGTATAAATGGAGTAAAGTATGACAGAAGACGTCGGATATATGGAAATAGCATGTTAAACAAAACACTCAGCACATGAACCAGGGAACATGAATGGAAATTACCGGTAAAACACCAACCAGAACGAAGGAATTCATTCCTTGCAGCCGAAGTCACGCCAGCTTGGAACAGCCAGAGTCAGAAATCAGTAAAGCACCATCCATAAATACATTCCTAATCAGGCATGTGAAGGATTCAAAAAATAAGGATTTGCAGTACAATTACTGGTTCTCATTTTGAGCTCTAAAAACAATTGGTTAAGGGTCTAAATACCCTAATCAGGTACCAAATGACCTTTACAAAAGGAAAATAATGAAAATAATATTGACCTAAGGAAGATCACTCTGGAAGCAATTATGCTAAGTAGCGTCTCTTGGTGTAACAGACAGACGGAATCATTACAAAGTATAATATAGATTATTACTATTATTATCATGCATTTCTACACCAGTGATGGGTACCATTGGAGACTGAGTGACAGCAAATCACCTCGAGTCTCCAGCCCTCTTCTTCTCTGTCCAGAGCAGAGAAGTGAATTACAGTTTCACACCAGTTGCCTGGTGGTTATTGCTGAAGGCTGAATGAAAGTAAGTCTCTTCAAATTTCCAGCCCTCCCCTCCTATCATCCTCATCTATCACAGTAATGCTGTGGTTTGTATTGTCTCCATGCCTTTTCCATGGCTGTTTGACCATTACTAACTGCAGTAGGTCATAGGTCTCATATTTCAAGCACTCTCCTCAGTATTTACACGGTCCCCAGTTGTGCTATGTCTGAATTTTTGAGATGATGAATTATCGATACTACACAATACTTATTCAGATTAGTGTCTTCATCTTGTTGTTATTGTTCCAACATTTTGGCTGCTCTACCCTCCAATCATCTTCAAATGTTGCTTTATCCTTGTAGGAATTTCAAACTAAAGCCTTTGTTCAATCCATGGAGTATATTGATCTCATTCCACTGTCCATGCCAGAGGAAATCTCATATAAGGTAGTTTTGGTTTTTTTAAACCTTACTTTTACTTTTTTCATTGAACCAAAATGTTTGTTTAATATCTTTGTATCTGGGGATTTCTTCGTACAATATTCTTCACCCTGGTTCTCTCTCAGATCCATGTTGATCTTTTTCTATCGCTAAGAGTTATTCCTAACATTGCTCTTTCTATTCCCTTCAGTGCTATTCCGAATTTGTTTACCAAGTGGTCTTGTAAGATTCCAGGTTTTTCACCCATATGCCATAGCTGGTATTATGCATAGATTGTGAGCATATATGTGGTTTACCCTTTGGTATGTTTCTATTTGTAATCAAATGCTTTCCAGCCAATCCTCATACATCATATTTAATTTCTGAGTACTTTCTCAAGCTATATCACGTGACCTAGGTAAATGTATTCTTCAACTTCTTCTTACACTCCACCATCAATTCTTTGGATCTTATTTGGGACTTTATCAGTGAATATTATTTCCATCTTTGTTTTGTTCATCTTCAACTCTGATTTTTTGGCTTTCCCTATTAAGCTCAATTAACATGTTTTGTAGATCCTCCGCAGTTTCTGCTATTAATGCATTATCATTTCTGTACCTTAAATTGTTCAAATATTTTCCATCTTTGTTTACTTCTACATTTTCCCAGTCTGTTTTCCAAAAGGTATTTTCAAGGCTCACTGTAATGGGATCAGTGATATTATATCCCCTTGTCTCACTCCTTTTCCAATCTTTATTTCGTTATGGAGTCTAATCATTGTAGTGTCATTTCTGTATATGTTCTCATTTATTTTTAATCGGGCAACAAAAATGGAGATGGGCAGGGCAGTAGTTAGAAGAAGGGAAAAAAAATGGAGCAAAATGCTAACCGGTTGCTACTTGTTGGACAGTAAACGCAGCAGAAAAAGACCAGACATGAGACATGGCAGAGATTAATGCAATTTTGCTCATCATGGAAGGCGATGGGAAAGGCCTTTGTCCAGCAGAGGACTTATAATGGTTGGTTTCAACTGTCTCATTCATACTAATGTATTTCATTTAACCGTTTAATTTATATTAGAAACTGTTAACCAAAATTGTCTGCATAAGTTTCTTCAGTTTTCAAGTTGGTCTGGCTGGGTATTGATCATATATATAGGCTGCACCAATGGAGATAGAGGGCTAAAAAATTAAAATATTTATTCCTTATTATGTCTAGTTTCTTTTACTTTTTAAATAAGTTTTTCATGAATGGTTCAGTTTACCATGTTGATTTATGCTAAATTGCTCCCTTGGTATGTCATGCTTGATTTTTTTTCAAATTCAGATCACTGCCCCAAAAAAGGCTAGGGAAATAAATCATTCATAAATCACCCCCTTTTCCAATTTTTAATTGATCACCCCCAACACGGTGTGATATTGGTCATATGATGGTTTATATTGGGTGACTAACTAGACCTGTTATTTTTATTGGTGTAATTGTTATCATTATTATTATTATTATCATCAAATCACTGCAACCTCACAAATTGCCTGCTCAACCAGCCAAGTGGGCTACAGATTGTTCTCTGTGTGTGTGTGTGTGTGTGTGTGTGTGTGTGTGTGTGTGTGTGTGTCCAGGTGCTCCTGGTCACATTTTTGGAGCTACAACCTTAAAAAATTTGCATGATTACACCACTAGGCACATCTAAAAGCTTATTTATTTGTTTTTTTCTAAAAAGTGCTTTTTGGGGGGCTTCTATGATAATTTTGGACCAATAATGCCCAAATCTTTTGCTTGTGTTTTTTTAGATAGTTTTAGATAGAAAAAAATCTACTTTTTTAGATAATTTTGTGTAATTTTAGATGATTGTTTCTGGGCTACAGTGATTCAATTTTGCGAGTTATGGATATCATATTATTATCCAATACCAATTTCTATTTCTGAATTATGCCTCTGATTGCAGTCCATGGAAAAGATGATTTGGTGCTACTGTCCTTTTTGGCATCGCATTTCCGTTTTTTGATGTCCCTGCAGGCATTGTCAGTGTCATATCTTAATCTTTTGTAAACACTTAGATTCTGCTGCACTGAATGCCTACTATAATACACCAACCATTCAAAACAAAGTGGACAGAAGAGATTTTCATCATCATTCGCCTTTTAACATTTCCCAGAATTTGCCACACCTCTCTATCATGGGTGTTGCAGAGCCAATACTTTCTGAATCTGTCTAGTCCGTCTCTCCATCTTGTATTCTGCCAACAACAATTTCACATGTGATCTCTGGGGACCCATGTTATGAGTTGTGATGTCAATTAGTTGTCTGCCATTCTTGCAACATGACCAGCCCATTGCTATTTGACTTTCTTCATGGATTGTATAATGTCTCGCACTCCTGTTTTCTCCCTGATAAACTGTGCTGTCTTGTAATCTCTCCATGTGAAGTTGAGCATTATTCGGTCTTAAGCACGTTGCAAAGGTTTCAGTTTGAGGTTCGATATTATGGTTAGATTCCTTGTTTCAGCTGCATAGGTGATTATCAGGTGGATGCATTAGTGGTATACCTTTCTTTGTAGGATGAATGGGATTTCCTTGTTCTTGAAGGTTGAGCTTGCTCTCCCAAAGGCTTGCCATTTACAGCATATTAAAGATGTACCTCAAAATGACAGTTCTTGCAAAACCATCAACCATAACTGTCAGCATAGGTTTCTCCGGTTTTTAAGTTGGTTTGGCTTTGTATGCAAATAGCACATGTACTGGCCACACCACTGGATCTAGATGACTGAAAATTGAAACATTTACTCCTAATTATGTTTAGGGATGAGACTTTTTCTAAAAATTAACCCCTTGACTAAGTTTATGCTAAATCAATCTTTTAGCTTGGGTCCGGCAGCATTGTTTGTTTTTTTTAATTCAGACCTTTTTAGTGATCACTACCAAGTAAGAGGCAAGAAAAGGGATTTATTCATTAATCAACCTTTTTTTTAGAATTTTTTAATAGATCAACCCCAACATGGCATGTTGCAAAGGGATGTTGGTCATGTGATAGTTTCTAATGAGTGACTAACCAAACCTATCTTGATTTATATCAATAATCAAAAATGAGGTTTTCTTCTAATTATCAGGAACATTTTGACTAACATCAATTTTTCCTAAATTACAATTAAGAAAAATATTCAGACTGTTCTGGTCAGTCACTCAATAGAAAAGGTTATGTGGCCACTGTCTTTTGGCAGCATGCTATATTGGGAATGATTGATGAACAAGTTACTTCTCTTGCCTTTTGTTTGGCAGCGATCACTAAGAAGTCAGAATTTTCAAAGACAAGCCAAGCAGATATGATACACAGATAGAATCACTGTAGCCCTACAAGTGGCCAAACCAACCAGTCAAGTGAACTAAAGTTTCTCCTCTTTTTGCAGGTCTATGTCTGTCTATGTACTTATGTGTGTCTCCAGGTGTGTCTGGTTATATTTATGGAGCTACAAGCATACAAATATGTATGAGTAGGCACAATTGAGAAAAGATTTTAAAAAGAGCTGTTTTGAGGTCTCTTATGGTCATTTTGGAACCAACAATGTCCAAATTTAGTGCTGGTATTTTTTTAGATAATTTTAGATAAATGATCTATATTTTCTTTGGATAATTTTTCTAGATAATTACTTCTGGTACACGTGTAGGCTATGGTGATTCACGGTACGGATATTTGTATTAGCTGGCAATCGAAGGCAGTCACATCAGGATGTAATGTCAGATTTCTATGTTCAGCATCACTTTCAGTAAACCGAGAGCCCCAGTGGAGCCTAAGGGGCATTACCTGGTTGTTGACTGTAGCTGATGAGACAAGATGTAATGACATGTTTTCTATGAGAGAGCCGTGAGGAAATATGAGAGAATGACAATACATAATGTAACGAATGGGGTTTAAGGCGACAGAAAAAGACAATGAAACCAGACGAACTTGAGGCTGGGAGAATGTGAAGAGAGAGATGATTGTAATCATCCAAGCAAGTCATGATTATTGCACATCAATAGAAAAATTGAGGAATCAGAGACCATTAACCAAAACTGTCAACATAGGTTTCTTCAGATTTTACGTTGGTCTGACTGGCTGGTTGCCTATGTATATATCATAAATACAGGTCACACCAATGGAGCTGGAACATTGAAAGTTTGAACATTTACTTCTTAGTGTGTGTAGATTTTGCTTTTTAGTCTCTTCCCACGAGTGGGTTTTTATTGGGGAGGGTCCAATTTATAATCTAAGTTTATGCTAAATTTGACTCTTAGTTTTTGTCTGCTAGTATTGTTTCTTGAAAATTCATGAATATAGACTGTGCCAATGGAGCTAGAGGGCTGAAAATTTATACATTTACACCTTATATCTACAAAAAAAAATTTTTGTCTCCTCCCAAAATTCCTCTTGGATTAAGGTTTTTAGTGAGGGGGGGTCAATTTATAATGTACGTTTATGCTAATTTTGTCTTTTAGTTTGTTTCGAGCAGCATTTAGCTGTTTTGTTTTCAGTTCTCTCCTTTTTAATGATTACAGCCCAACAGAAACCAAGAGAAGTGACTTATTTATTGATGAGTACTTTTCCAATTTTTAATTGATCACCCCAAACAGGCATGGTGCCTAATGACTTTGGTCCCGTGACAGTTTCTATTGAGTGAGTAACCATACCCGTTCTTTTAGTTATGTGATACTTTCCCTCCCAATCTTTCATCTTTTCCTTTGTCCAGTTATGACTGTCATTGCCACGGGTAAGAATCTACCTATCTGCGCACACACACACTCACTTCAGGGAATATTCTTGCTTTCAGTAAGAACTGTGTGTAGATTCCATTCTATTGATTATAAGATAATCATGATTAAATAAAGTATACAGATGTATATAGATAGATGAATGGATAAAGAGGGATAAAGGGCACACATACACATGCACAACTGCTGTATATGTGTGCATTTGCATATATGAGTACATATATATATTTTTATATTTGTGTATGCTTGCATGTAAAAATATATCATATATGTTATACGTGAGTGTGCATGTTTACAAATGTCTATTCAGAGATATAGATGAATATATGTATCTATATGAATATACATAGATGAACACACACACACACATACATATATGAAAAGATACAGGTACTCATATATATGTGTGTGTAAATATATACACATAAAATTGATTTGATATGTACGGACTGAGAAAGATTTGTTAAAATATAGGTGCTGGATGGATGGCATGAAGCCACAAAAACTTGGGTCCCCAGTAAAAATAGTCACTATACATGTCTACGCATGTAAGTGTGAGTTTGTTTACATTTTCACTGCTTGACTATATGCTTGTGTGTATGCATTAGAGTGTATGCACCTGTGTAAGTAGACATTGAAAAGTGTCTTTGTCTTTGACTGCTGTGTATAACTGCATGTATTGTTGTCCTTTTCTCCCTCTGCTGGTTGAAAGGATCAAGTTTGAGTTTTTGTACCAGAAAGGTTAAGGGTTTAACCTCATTACATATCAGCTTCTTACTTCAGAATTATTGTCTGTGATACAGCCATTTGAAAGATTACCCACAGGCCTGAAAGATTTCTGGATGGGGTATCTTAATTATAGAAAACATTAAGTTTTAATTAGCACATGGCCAAATTATATGTGTGTGCATGTGTGTTCTGATGTTATAGTCAATATACCTACAATGTACTGTGTCGATATATATGTGTGTTGATATGGTAAGCTAATAGGAAGTCAACATGCATTGAATCGAAACTAATATAATCATTATTAGAGGTGATTTTTTGTCTGATTGTCCCTTTCTGAAGTCATAGGAACTTGGGAAATAGTGAGAAGAGAAGGACAATAAAATTCTAATGCTTATTTTTTTTTAAAAGACTTTTTTGCATCGATTAACCGGTTTTTCTCTTCACAGTTACACGGTTACTTTCTCAGCTTTGTTCCCAACTGTCACTTTGTCCTTGACTTTTTTTGAAACAGAGCAAACTTTTCATTTGAGGATGCATGTGCAAACACTACTGGTAAATAGATGGCGTTTGACCAAGCAAAGTCATATCTACAAAATGCAAGTGGCAATGCACCCACTTCACCACAGATAGATATGAATGGACTTTGATAGATATACAAATGGACTGAGATGGCTAGATAGATATGAATGCACTGAGACAGATGGATAGATATGAATGGACTAAAATAGATAGGTATATGAATGGACTGATATAGATAGATAGGTATGACTAGACTGAAATAGATATATGAATGAACTGAGATGAATAGATATATAAATGGCCTGAGATGGATAGTTAGATAGATGAATGGACTGAAATAGATACATGATTTGACAGATAGATAGTGAAATAAATAAATACAAACAAATAGATAGATGGATAGACAGATGGATATGATCAGACTGACATAGATAGTTGTGATCAGACTGACATAGATGAGATCAGACTGACATAGATAGTATTGATCAGATTGACATAGATAGATACATAGATAATTTTCTCAGAAGAGAGTTTTCAAATTAATCACAGAAGTTTGTTATCAACTTTAAACTCAAAAAAAGTTTCATGTGTGCTGTTTGGAGCTGTGTGTGTGTCTTCAAAGGTGACTATTTTCTTATTCAATTCTGAACTAATAACTCTTTCAACAAGCACTGCTTTCTAATATCATGCATCGTAGTAGATTCTGTATTGCATCACAATGGATTCACAATTGTGTAGGTCAAAAGAAACACAAGTAACAGCTGTTATTTTTTATTGGAAATCTTGAAGCGAGTTGAATCCATTCAGCAGTGAGCAGTAAACAGACATGAATGCAAATATCATGTTCCCCCAATGTAAACGAGAAAATTTCAATACATTCAGTATATAAGGAACAATAATCAACCACAGGTCTGATTGGTCACCCAGCAGAAACTATCGTGCAACCAACGTCTTTAGGCAGCATGCCGTGTTGGGGTCGATCAATCTAAAAATTCCCAAAAGAGCTGTTCTACAAATAGATTATTTTTTCTTGCCACATCTTGGACTGTGATTGCTGAAAAAGTCTGAATATACAAAAAACAAGCATGGATACAGCTTGACACTAAGTGAGGGATCAATTTTGCTTGATCTCACATTGTAAATTGAACTCACTCTAAAAACCTATTTCTGGGGTGAATTTACAAAAAAGAAATTTTTTTTCTAGATATAAAGTGCAAATGCTGAAAATTCCAGCCCTTTAGCTCCGTTGGTCTGTCTTCTATGAATGACTCATACATAGATTGCCAGCCAGACTCACTTGAAAACTGGAGAAACCTATGCTGGCAGTTTTGGTGAACAGTTTGAAATAATCAACAAGAAAACCGCTTGAATCAATCTGTAAAGATTGTTACAACTTTATTAATGTTCCTTTACTCTTTTTGAGAAACCAGAAACCAAAACTGCCAACAAATTGACAAAATAGATTTCCTCAGTTTTCAAGTAAGTCCGGCTGGCTATGCTTGTATGTATGTATCACATGTACAAGCTACACTAAAGGAGCCAGAGGGCCGAAAATTTAAATGTTTACTCCTTATTATGTCTACAAAAAATGTCTTCATTTTTTTTTTCAAACAACCCACCTAGATTTTTAGGGGGGGCTTCATTTTGAAATGTAAGTTCATTCTAAATTTGTTTCCAATTTATGCCTGCTAGTTATTTTGTAAATTTGAATATTTTAGTTGTTTTTCCACAAGTTTGTGTCGACTCAGAGAAAAGCTCTCGAAAAAATAGCTGCCATGGCTTGCAATGCATTATGGGATTAAAATCAAAATGTGTGCTGATAGTCAACACCTTATAAAAAAAAGACAACTTCCAAATCATATGAAATTTAATTTTATTATCATAATCTTTATCTCATTAGTAAAAGCAAAGATTGGAGAGAAATCCAAGAAAAAATTATACGTGTACACTTCATTAAATCAAAAATATTTAAAAAAGAAAACAACACATTAATCTTGGCTAAAATTTCAGGATAAACAAACTAGGCGTCTGCTGTTGCAATAGTTTTTCATTTGCAATAACCTTGACGCACAAACACACCTAGATATTCTAAAATTACAAAACATCAACTATTTATTGGATTTTAGTAAAAGTTTCACTACTTATGTAATGGATGACGGAATTTTTTCCATGTTTTGTTTTCAAGTTTGTTATAATACTACTGTTTGATTCCGCGGTTTATCTACAAGTACCACAATGCAATGCATGGAAAATAAGAACGGCGACCATCTATTCAGCATACACCAACACAGAAAATTGAAATCCACCCATGAAACTTTTTTTAGGGGGTATTTTTTCAAAATACAAAAAAATGTTTTCTCGGCATAACAAGGAGTAAATATTTGAATTTTCAGCCCTCAACTTTCATTGGTGCAGTCTGTACATTGCCAGACAGACAGACTCATTTGAGAACTTGAGAAACCTTTGTTGACAGTTTTGTTTGATGGTTTCCAATATTTTCATTATTACAAAGCAAGAAAAGTGTCAATTGAATCAACATAGGTTTCTTCAGTTTTCAAATAGATCATGTACTCAATCCTTGACATATTACGCAATCCGAGTACAATACGAAAGGACAATTAGAAACCATCAACGAAAACTATCTCCAAAACTGCCAATGTAGGTTTCTTTCAGTTTTCAAGTTAGTCTGGCTGGCTCTCTCTATATATGTGTGTGTATGAATGTATCACATATACAGGCTGCACTAATAGAGCTCGAAGGCTGGAAATTTAAACTTCCACTCTTTATCAAACCTAGCAAAAAATGCTGTTTTTGTTTTTTTCAAAATTCCCCACCTAAAAACTTTTTTAGAGAGGGTCCAGTTTGCAAAGTAAGTTTATGCTAAATTGATCCCTGACTGGGTGTCTGCTTTTTCAAAAAATTTGTACTTTTTTTATTGATCACTGCATAACAAAAATAACTTATTCATTGATCACCTCCTTTTCCAATTTTTTTTTAATCGATTACCCCCAACAACGCATGGTGCCAAAAGACATTGGTTCAATGATGGTTTCTATCGAGTGACTAACCAGACCTGTTACCTTTATAATAATAGTGCTCCAGTTGGTTCATTTCACACTAATGCTGTTGGGAAAGGCATGAATCCACTTCTACCCCCAACCCTCCACCTAAAGCTATGAGTAGATAGCAGGGCAGTTGAAGCCCTATAAGGCATTCCATCTTGGGAGTCAGGCTAGCATCCCAGACCCCGTAAAAAACCCACAACAACTTACAAAAAAGCAATTGGGCCTCTATGGATTGCTCAAGAACTTTGGTTGGGGCCCCCCTCTAAAATTCTGTGGCATTTGATGGAAGAGGAACATTTGCAATGAATTGGCATACACTATGGCTGAATTATTATTTATGCAATTCATTTAAGTACAAATATATCCTGTTTTTTTTTGTAATGTCAATAGAGCTTTTGGGGGCCCGGGGTGCAGAGGGTCAAAAGCACCCTCCCCCCGTTTCCCCTCAGCTACACCTCTGTTCAGATGCTAAACATCCTACCTTGTGTTATTCTAGGTTAGACAGAGCAAGGTTTAACACATCTCACCCAGGCTTTGCATAAAAGGTCTCAGAATCATACGAATACATCCAGGTAAACCTGAGTGAAATCATTGTAGCTGTGTTTCAATTCCAGACTGTAATACAAGTCAATGTATGAGTTTTTATTGAATGCATTTAAGTGATTTTGTTCATAATGGTGAGATCCTGGTTGGTCACACACTATTAATTTATTATAAATAGTCGCCTAGAAATATTGGTTTATGGATCTTATGGTAATTAGACAGACTTTTAGGACTTATTGTATCCGATACAAGATCACTTTATGATTCTCTAGCAATTGGCTAGACTATTTAGTCTCTGTTCTGCAATAAACAATGAGAACCAAGTTTTATATAGAGAACTTTTGTATTCGAGGAACAATTGTGATACTGCAGTATAAAATATACATGGGGCCCTTTAAGAGGGTAAATATAGAGTAATAAGGGAAAGAGAATCATAAAAATAATAAAAAAAATAATGGTCATGGAAAACCAGTGAAATGAATGTAATGAATTTTAATGGTAGGCCAACCATAGTCTCGATGTCTCTTTTCAGGTTTTATGTACTTGGTGTGTAGCCTTAATAAGAATGGTTCATCATTTCTGTGATTGCTTATATAAAGAAACATATTTAGTTGGACAGAGACCAACCTGTACATCTTCAGCTGGAGAAAAAAAACAGTATTCCAACTAATCTTCATCCACTTTTTCACCAATGTTTGATATGCTCTCTGCATGAAAAGAATGAGTGAAGCAGAGTTTAAATTCTGGCTGAGACAATTAGTGTTCAGTTCATGCTAATTCCCTTGGGAAAAGGATGAAGCCATGTTTTATTTTACCAGCTATGGATACATAACAGGGAAGACCCTGGCTATGGTTGGCAACCAGTCTCGAAGATGGACAATTTCCATTCCAAACCAGGAAGAGGGACATCTGGATGCCAACTTCAGAGGGGAAATCTCCTGGGAATCTCTGAACACTTTACTCAAGTTTGTACCCTGAAGGGATCATCTGAGTGTCGTTCTATTGTCCATCAAGATCAAAAGAGGACTTCATGTACTAATGTGCATGTGCATTTACAAGGTGTCATATGTATGCATTCTTCTACTTATATAATGAACAGTGTGATCTTCTTCGTTCTCTGTCCATATCAATGGACTCTTCCACTTCAAGGTAATTTTCACTTTCCTTTAGACTACATCAGCAAGTCCAAGAGGGAGATTGTCAACTGAGCACTCCAAGATCTAGATTGACAATCTACATATCAATCATGAACCTATGGAGCTAGAGGGCTGAAATTTTGAATATTTACTTCTCATGTCTAGAAAAAACTTTTTTTTTGTCTTTCTTTTAAATTCCTCTGCTATTCAAGTGTTATGGGGTATTTTCAATTTGCAATGTAAGTTTATCTTAAACTGATCCATTAGTTTAAGTCCATCAGCATTCACATTTGTTTTGGGGAGATTTGAACTTTTTCACCGATCACTGCTCAACAAAAGGCGAGAAAAGTAACTTACCCAGTAAACACCTTCTCTTCCAATTTTTTAATTGATCACTCCCAACCTGGCATGTTATTGAAAGAGGTTGGTCATACAATGGTTTGTATTTTCTGAATTTGTCTAGCTTGTCTCTCCATCTAATATTCTGCTGGCCTCGGTTCCGCATGTGATCTCGGGGGATCCATGTCATGAGTCACGATGTCCATCGGTTGTCTGCCATTCGTGCAACATAGCCAGCCCACTGCCATTTAAGCTTTTTAACGGATTTTATGATGTCTTTGATTCTTGTCCTTTCCCATATGTACTGTGCTGTCTTGTGGTCTCTCCATGTAAGGCCGAGCATAATTTTTCATGTGCACATTGCATAGTTCTCAGTTTGTAGGTCTGTCTCTTGGTTAGGTTCTATGTTTCAGCTCCATAAGTGACTATTTGGAGGATGCATTGGTTATACACACTACATGTTTAATGTCTGGTCTATGGCAGCCATACATTTTACCCTACGTTCTTCTCATGGGATATTTCAACACTTCCAGACAGGACAAACAGGTATGTGGAAGAAAAAATGTTAGAATCCCTGAGTTAGTATGTAGGTTAAGGTAGGTATGTGTAAACATGTATATTCATATGGAAGTATTTATATATGTTTACCTGTTTGTGTGCGTATGTAAGGTGTCTGTATTAGAAAGGAAGGCAATGTATAGAGTGTAAATGAAATATATCATTAATGTATATATATGGGTCAATTTATACGTATACATATAAATATTAGTTTGCATACTGGTGAATATTTTGAATGTATTTGTACGAATAGTTTATCTCATATTACTTACATGGTAATATTAGAAACCTTCAACCCACACTGTCACCATCTCTTTAGTTTTCAAGTGGGTCTGGTTGGCTGGTTATGTACGTGTGTACTGTGCATATATTTTAGGCTGCACCAATGGAGATAGAGGGCTGAAAATTTGAACATTTATTCCTTATGTCCAGAAAAAACATTTTTTTATTTTTTTGAAAATTCTCCCCTTAATAGGTTCTCAGTTGGAGGTTCAATTTGGAAATTAAGTTTATGCTAAATTAGACCATTACTCTGTGTCCAGCAGCTTTCATGTTTTTTTTTTAAATTTAGACTTTTTAGTGATCACCACTCAACAAAAGGCAAGAGAATAAACTTATTCATTGATCATCCCCTTTTTTAATTTTTCAATTGATCGCCCCCAACACAACATGCCACTCAAAGATGTCGGTCATGTGACGGTTCCTATTGACTGACTAACCGGACCAATTTGTACATACACCAATACATCATTTCATTTTTCCTGTGAGAACAAAACCTCGTTATACTGAAACTGAATTTCATTCAACTGCAAAAGATCGCTGAAACAAATTTTAGTTGCTCACCCATCCCCAGAATTTCCAGCTTAAATTTGAGCACTTTTATAAGGAACCATCCCATTGCTTTGTTGGCGTGCACAATAGAAAGCAATCAGTCACCCAGTCACACTTGGTTTGCCTTTGGGAGTGCTCGCTCATGCTATACATCGTATTGCTCGGGTAGCAATTTCATAATTTTTTAGAGTGCAACGGTTTTTCCAACTCATTCAGGCCTGGGTTTTTCAAGTGTTATAAAGCAAGGGCAGCAATGGATGGATTCAAGTTTTCTCATTTCCTAATAAATCCTGAGAAGTCATACATCATTCTGAAGGTTATAAGATGTGAATCCCATTTACAGCAAATTATGAAAATATAGTGGTCATGTGACCTCATTATGTATTCAAAATTGCCACGGAATTCAAAGTGCACCTACGTAGCTTATCTGCATAGCAACTATGAGAAAAACCATCAACCAAAATTGTTACCATAGGTATCTTCAGTTTTCAAGTTAGTCCAGCTGGTGTGTATGTGTAACGGGTACGGGTAGCACCATTGGAGCTAAAGGGATGAAAGTTTTAACATTTACCCCTTATCATATATAGAAGAAACGTTTTTCTGTTTTTTTTAAATCCCCCCTTCTAATTAGGTTCAATTTGCAATGCTAAATTGACCCTTCAGTTTGTGTCTGGCAGCATTCATGCTTGTATTTTTTTGAAAATTCTGATATATTTAATGATCACTGCCCCAAAAAAGGCAAGATTGATTCAGTGATCATCCTTTTTTCAGATTTTTTTTATTGATCACCCCCAACACACTATGTCATCAAAAGACGTTGGTTACATAATGGTCTCAATCAAGTGACTAACCAGGCCAGCTTTGAATTCCTCTGATAACATAGTTTCTGATAGCAGAATAAAAGAGTGGAACATATTTAACGTTCCACTCTTCCCATTAATCGAGGTATTGATGTAAATTTACGAAGCTACATGAGCAGTCACCCAAGGTGCCAACCGTTATGGGGCACTAGTCATGCATTTGAGACTGAGGGATTTCCCAAATAAATTATCTAAAATTTTCTAAAAATATCAGCATAAGATTTTGGCATTGTTGGTCCAAAATGACCAAAAAGACCTACTATTTGTGTGATCATGTGATTGAGAATATTCACATAAGTGTTTATATGTATGACTGAGTATGTGCCTTTGTATATGCTTGTGCTCAGCATATACATATTTTTGTGAATGTATATATGTGTGTGTGTGTGTATATATATATATATATATATATATATATATATATATATAAAGAGAGTATGAGAGAGGGTTTGTTTTTGCATATTTGTAGGGAATACATATTGCTTCCCTTTTAAGAAATTAATCATCAAAGGCAAATAACAATGATTCAATAAAGCAGAGTTTGTAAGACTAAATACAGCCATGTTGAAGCAACAGGCCAAGTTGTAACATAACCCATACAATAAAATTATCAATCTTGTATATATATATATAGATGTATGTATATATACATATATATATATATATATATATACATGAAATGAAAATTTTAGAGGATATTCACCTAGTGTATGTCAACATTCCATGCCTCATACACTTTTCAGTAACCGGTAATATGTTTTATTCTTGTGTACATGAAAAGTATGTTATAATAGGATAAAACCTATTAGGCACGAAATGTTGACGTACACCAGGTAAATGTATTCGTAAATTTTTATTTAATGCATTAATAGATCTATTTGCTTTCATCAGTATTGATCCCCATGATTAAATATCACCAACCAGAGAAACTGTTTCTTTATTGTATTCTTAAAAAATTGCCAAAGACATCATGAACTCTGTGTGTGTGTGTGTGTGTGTGTGTGTGTAAAAAAGCTGAGCTTTTACATTTTTGGAATTTGTAAAATGTAAATATGTCACATGAATAAAGGACGAGGCAGACGTCATAGGGAGGTCAATAACATTACGCAATACAAAGCAACGTTATACAGTATTGTCAATTCTTGCATACAAATTCCTGGGAACTTACGTCGGGAGGTGAGCTACTTAAAACGAGTCAATACATGCATTGAAACAAATGATCAACATTTTGAACCAATGCTGGTATTGAAGTTTTTTCTGTCTCATTCTGCTTCGAATTTTAGAAACAAAAATGTCAACCAAAATGTTAACATCGATACAGGTTTCTTCAGTTTTGAAATGGTCTGGCTGACTGGCAGGCAATCGATGTATGTGTCACTGACTGTACCAATGGAGCTAGAGTGATGAAAATTTAAACATTTACTTTGTGTTGTGTGTAGAAAGAAAAATGCTTTTTGCTTTGAATTCCTCTCCTGAATATTCTTTTTTTGTTATTTGAAACCACATCCAGGCTTTCAATCGATCGGTCCTCAAAATGCTTGATAAATATAACTTCACCTACTGCATTTCTAAATGTCTGAAGGGACTCCTTAAGAGGCCCCCTGCCCCCATTTCCAGCTATGCATCTGAACATGGGTTTTTACTGCCCCTGCTAGTCACTGTCGGGGTTGACTGGATGTAACAGCAGTTACAGATATTACAATATGTGAATATGAAGAGAGTGGTTCCCAAGTAGGATGTGCAATTTTTAAATGAATTTGTTTAATTGATTTGAAAATCAAATTCTCGACTTGAATGTTATTTTATTACAATTCTTTGATATACATGAAGTTTATCATCATCAGTCTTTTAACATTCGTCTTGGACATAGACCTTCCCCTGGACTCGCCACACTTCTCTATTGTGGGCGTCACGGAGCCAATACTTTCTGAAATTGTCTAGCTTGTCTCTCCATCTAATACTCTGCTGGTCTTGGTTGCACATGTGATCTCTGGGAATCCATGTTGTGATTTACGATGTCCATTGGTTGTCTGCCATTCTTGCAACATAGCCAGCCCATTGTCATTTGAGATTTTTAATGGATTCTATGATGTCCCCGACTCCTGTCTTCTCCTGAATGTATTGTGCTGTCTTGTGGTAATGAAAAATTTAAACCAAGAATTTCATTTTTGATTTAATTAAACACAATCTTTTTTTGAGTGGCACTTATCTCGTTTTGGAACCCAGCTCTACAAATGTATATGCGTATGCATGTATACGTGTCAAAAATAGATGGAGAGTCCAAACGAACACACCAGGATGAAACAGCCTTTGTAGGTATGTCTCTATGTAGATGTGAGGAAGAGGAGAGGACATAAACTAATTAGGTTATATGCTTTTATATAAAGGCTTTGTGTCTCGGTGGGGCTTATAGGTAGATTTAAACGGGATGTACGAGTTACATAAGTGCTTTGAAGAATTTTTGGAATGTGGAATTGAGAAAAAAAAAAAGAACAACATTCATTATTTTGTAAGGTTTTGTGTTACTTGTTGACTAACAAACAAGCACAGTGAAAGGAAAGCAAGTGGAGATAGATAGATATATACACAGGTCTGGTTAGTCATTCAATAGAAACCTTCTCGTGACCAACATCATTTAGCAGCATGCCATATTAGGGGTGATCAGTTGAAAAATTGGAAAAAAAGGAGGTCAATGAAGATTACTTCTTTTACCTTTTGTTGTTATACACTGTTCACTAAAAAGTCTGAATTTTCAACAAAAAGAACAGGTGGTCACAAACTAAGAGATCAATTTAGTATAAACTAACATTGTAAATTGAGCCCCCTCTACAAACAGATCCTTGGAAAAATTTAGAAAAAAACGTTTTTTCTAGACATAAAGAGTAAATGTAAAAAATATCAGCATTCTAGCTCTATTGGTGGTGCTACATACATAGCTAACAAGACCTACTTGGAAACTGGAGAAACTTTTGTTGACAGTTTTGGTTGACTCTTTTTAGTATCGGTAGATATGAACAAACTGGAGGAGATAGATAAATAGGTAGATAGTGATGAACAAACATAGATAGATAGATGGCCAGTTCCTGGCAGCTTTTAGTTCAACCCAATATTATTCATATTAAATACAATCAGTTCAAGGGATGAGGAATTCATTACACAATAAGAAAAAATATGACCGTATAGTTGAAATTTTCTTAAAAAATGCTACATACCTATCTCCAATTTTTCTGCTGTACAAGAGATACAGTCTTGCTAGATACACCATCAGAAAGCAGACATAATTGTTGATATAAATATATATATATACATATATATATATATATATATATATATATATATATATATATGTATACTTCCATCAGGAATTATCCTAACAGTTCGAAGAAATAGAATTGTGTACTTTCCCTGAAAAATGCTACATACCTAGCTTCATGTGTTTCGTAGTAACTTTTCATGCTCAAAAGATACAAATTGTGTTGATTAAGAATTATTTTAATGGTAGAATTAAGTGTTTTTTGAATTCCTCAGGTTTGAAAACTTTCAGCCTTTTAAAGTACTCTGATATGTCAACTGCAAGACAAGGTATGAAATTCTAGATTTTTGGGGTGGCAGCCATTTTATTTTATGCAAATGAGATAGTTTTCCACCGATTCTTTTCTTGGGAATTTCTTTTTCTAAAAGAAGACATTCTAAGGAACAATTTGTACCCTATTTATAGAGCCCTTGAGGCAGTATGCGCATAAGGGTCCTTCCTGTTTGGCCCCCAGATTATTTTACCTGATAGTATTACATGCCTCGGATAAACCCACCTTCCCCTTACCATAGATCCCTGTTTACTATCACATTTCTGAATACCTAATTCAAAATTTTAACCCTGCCTCAGGTGTTACTCACCTTAACTAGACACTGGGTTACCAAGTTTTGTTGACCTTTGATTCAGCCATCTGTTATTATTTCTCAAATTTAAATTAGTCACTCATACATTGCCCTTAAAAATCATTCAGTACATATAATCCTGTTTTCACACTATATTTAGTTAGGTTGCAATCAAATATAGATTATAAAGATCTTTGTCAGTGTTCTGAAAATTTATTCACTCTATTTCATGCCAACACAAAACCCCAGAATCAAACACAGAGAAAGGTATCCAAAATTATGTATATATATATATATATATATATATATATATATATATATATATATATATATATATATATATATATATATATATATTTATATATATATATATATATATATATATATATATACATATATATATATACATATATATATATATATATACATATATATATATATATATGTATATATATATATATACACACACACATATATATATATATATATATATATATATATATATATGAAGATGTGTGATATATCAAGCCCAGTATAAATCATCAAGCAAAATATTTATCCTTTAATATATCTATATATAGATATATTAAAGGGGGCTATTTGTGGGCTATGGGGATTCAATAAGCACACGCTTGGGATATCAAAAGAGAAGTGAGCTCCATGGGGTTTTTGCAGTTTCTCCGCATTAAATTATCATAAGTTGTTTAAATTGCTCAACATGAAAGTTTACATTCAAAATTCAATTTTTTCTCTTATATATAGAATTAATTTGAACTTTCAGTCGTCAACACAAATTCTGTTGTGAAAACTGATCATTTTGAAAGCACAAGATTAGTTGGTAAAGATTTGGTTTAGTGAAGTCAGCTATTCTTGCATTTTGATGTGATTTAAATGAATATAACCTTCATTTCTTCCAGAATGTTTCATTTTTGAAAATCTTGTCAGTTGAGCAAAGTGGGAGGCATATTTTTTTGCTGTGCTTTGATCCTCTAGTGGCTTTAAACTGGCTCTGGATCTCTAGGAATCGGTATATTAATCAATGCTACCCACAGCAGTCTGCTTCAAATACTGTTGCTGGGTTTAGGTCATTCATGTCTTCTGACACATATGTATCTATATATCTTTGTATCCGGACTTTGCCCAGTTCAATTCATTCTTAGTAAAAATACACAAACTTCCTTTAATGGATTGGGAAAATATGATTTATTTTTTTGAAAATTCTTCCCCAAAATGGGAGGTGCAATTTACAATGTATGCCAATTGGTCTCTCAGATTGTTTCCATCAGCATATTTTTTTTGAAAATTCAGATATTTTTTAGAAATCACTGCTCAACAAATGCAAGAGAAGTAACTCGTTCATTGATCACCCCTTTTTCCAATTTTTTAATTCATGACCCCCAAAACAGCATGCTGCTTGAAGACATAGGTCACTTGACATTTTCTATATTCTAAATGCAAAATTAAGCACTGATGCAACATTACAAAAATTCTCTTGAAATGTTAGTTACAAGCCAGCAACAAAAACTGTCTATGAACTTGTCAACATAGGTTTCTCCAGTTTTCGAGTCACTCTAGCTGATATTGTATGTATGACGTGTACAGGAGTTGGGGGACTGAAAATTTAAATATTCAATCTTTATTATGTCTAAGACAAAACGTTTTTTTTTGTCTTTTTTAAATTCCCCTCCTAAACAGGTTTTTAGTTGGCAGTTCAATTAGCAAAGTAAATTGATCACTTATTGTGCTCGCCTGTTTTTTGATCACTAATAGTGATCACTACCCAAACAAAAGGCAACAGAAGTAAGTCATTCATTGATCACGCCTTTTTCCAATATTTCAATTGATCAGCCCCAACAAGGTTGCCATCAGAAGATGTTGGTCAGGTTACAGTTTCTATTGAGTAACTAACCAGACCTGTTTTCCCTATTTTTTTCACAGATTAGATCATATGTATGCAGGTATACAATTACCAATGTCATAATGATATATAACAGTTCTTGTCAATATGTTCATCAGTCTATGTAATAAACAGTTTGATTTTCCGATTGTTTTCCTGTCGATGGATACATTCACTTAGAGGTAACAATTCTGCTGATGAAAATACCTCCTACCCAGCATATGAAACTGCTTGAATGAGTTCAGTCGCTGTTTTATAAAACCTTGTATAAAATTGATTAAGCATCATCATTAATCTATTTATGAACAGCTTTGAAGTAATGAATTAATAAGTCCAAAAGTAAATAAGAGAATGGGGAGAAACCTCTTAAACTCCGTGGAAACTCAGGTAAATATTTTTACTGAAGTCATTACAGCCTCTAATATATATATATATATGTATGACAAAAAAAGAATTACAAGGACATATACCCAGTGAATGTTAACATTTCATGCCTATCTCACTCATCATATTGGCAGTTACTGATGTATGCTATAGACACAAAATGTTGATATTCACAGGGTATATGTCCTTGTGATTCTTATTTCTTTTATACATTATTAGCTCTATTTACTTACTTGAATATTGAGTACTGTGATTAGACATTTGCTAGAGATAAAATCTGTTTTCATTTGTTTTCTTTTTGTATTTTCACAAACTGAGAATATATATTATGAACTAAATAAATATATATATCTGCATTTATTTTTAAACTAGCTACAATCTGCCAAATATTTTTATTGAAGTCATTACAGCCCCCAATATATATATATATATATATATATATATATATATATATATATATATATATATACACACATATATATATATATATATATATATATATATATATATATACATACATATATACATATATATATAAGAATTACAAGGACATTCACATCTTTTCAAGTGACTAAACTCCAACGAACCAAACGTCTATTTTTTCAAATGATTATTTCATAATTTTTACGTTGAAATAGTCCTGACTGGTTGAAATATATCCATTATCAAAACATGTTTTAAGGAGAAAACTAGTTTGATAAAGACTAATAAAGTTGAAGTTGAACGTTGCAAATTACAAGTTGTTTTTTTTCAAGTTCTTTCTTAATGTGGAATATTCATTTTTGATATAAGTTGTTCCCAGGAATATTCATATGGATGTTTTGCTTAATAAATGAATAAATGAAAATTTCAAATGTAAAACCAAAATATTGAGCACTGTGCATTTTCAACAAATACATTAATAACACACATACAAATATAAAATCATCATAACCTCACAAATGGCCAGACCAACCCGTCTAGTGGGCTGTAGATTCTTCTCTCTTTGGCTGTCTGTCTCCAGGCATTCCTGGTCACATTTTGTGGGCTTCAGCTTGGAAATTTGCACAAGACACCATCTAAAAACATTTTTGTTATTTCAGATAAGTGCTTTTTGGGGTCTTCATGGACATCTGGATCAACAATTCCCAAATCTTGTGCTGGTATTTTTTAGATTATATCAGATTTTCTTAAAATAACTTTTTAGATAATCATCCTGGTACATGCACAGGTTATTCTTTTACTTATGTTGGAAACCATCAACAAAAACTTCAACACATATTTTAGATAATTAGTTCTGCTACATGCGTAGGCTACGGCAATTTACAATTTAAATTTTTTTTTCCTCCTAAAAATATCATTTCATAGAATTTTAAAATATCCATTTATTTTTCATGGTGAATAACTGGTTGGTTGATAACAATGTTGACAAACCTTTTTATCCTAGCGTGTCAAAATTTCTTTTTTCATACGAGTGCTATTTACATATATTTTAGTTTTAGATAAATGTATATAGATAAGAGGCCTATTTTCTTATACATACATAAATCTATGAGTTTCATAAAATATAACTTATAAATTTGAAAATATACTTATAAAACTGGGATAATGAAATAAAGAGGGAGAATCCATCCAAAAGTTCATTGCGTACCAATGCAAACAGGTATGTTGCTGATTCGCCATCAGAGGTTTATAGTGATTAGACAATATGTATTTGATTGAATGGCATTTTATGTGTGAGTCTGTGCATACCAGAGGTTCTCAGACTTTCTGACATCATTGCCCACTTTCATATGGAAAATTTTTCCGGACCCCACCTGTATAGTAAATGTTCAAAAAGGGTATGAAAATATATCTAACTCTTCCAAAATAATAGAAAAAAAGAAAGTAATGTAAAGTAATGACATCAAATGTTTGACACGCTTGCAAACTGCATTTAGATATTGTCAATGCGATCCCTGTGTCTGGTAATCTTTCAAGAGTATTACACATATATATGTATCTCTGAATAGTGTAATACAGACATATGCACAGCTGCACAATCATTTACATTTCTTTGCACTCTTACTTAACATGTGATGTCACAGTGTTACTTGGTGAATTAATAAGGGAAATTGCTGCAGTTGACTCATTTTTTATTGTCAATTACAGACTTTAAAACTCAAAATCCTATATCAACCACCATTTTCCGCACTGTTGCTCAACACCACTCAAGAGTTGTTATCATCCAGGTTGAGAAACCCTGATGTATACTGTATATTTGCCCTGATGTAATCCTCACCCTACTGCGTTCTCCTCTCCAATAACTCTTTTTCAAAAACAGAGCTTTTGTTGACCATGCAAAGGTATGACTCAGTAGAACCTGTTGCAATCTTCAACTCATTGCGAGAGCAGCGTATCAACAAAAATTATGTGAAAGTTGATGAAAACATACACGGGTAGCATTCCGTGGGAAAATTATGAAAATAATGCAAGTATGGTTTGAACCATAAATTTATGGAAAAAAAAAATGGGTCTGGTTTGTCACACAATAGAAACTGTCATGCTACCAATGACTTTTGGCAGTATGCCATGTTTGGGGTGGGTGATGAATTAAAAAATTTGGAAAAGGTTTGATCAGTGGATAAGTTATTTTTCTCACCTTCTGTTGGCCAGATATCAGTAAAAACATGAATACTGCCAGACACAAACTAAGGGACCAATTTAACATAAACTCACATTATAAATTGACACACTCCCTTAGATCCCTATTTCATTAAAAAAAGTTTGTATTATAGACATGATAAGGTGTAAATGTTTACATTTTCAACCCTCTAGCTCGATTGGAGCAGCCTATACACCTGATGCATACATAGTGAGCCAAACCAGCTTAAAAACTTAACAAACCTATGTTGACAGTTTTGGTTGATATCATTTGAACAAGAAAAAACTCACCATCATAGTCAATATTTTCAACAAGGTTTTTGTCAGCATTAGGATAGAATGTTTAAATTTTCTGCCCTCTACGTGTGATTCATTCATTAAGGTATTATGAAATTTAGGAAAATCTATTTTGAATGTTTCATCTATTTGGTTTCATCAGAAATAATGTTGAAAATCTAAAGTTTAAAAAAATAGCATTCAGCTCTCATTTTGCATTCATGTGATTATGGGATAAGGCAGATATCATTTAGATTCCATCACCTTTATTTTTTTTTGCTGTGGCGGTTACAATATATATATATATATATATATATATAGATATATAGATAGATATATATATTTATACATATATAGATATATAGATATATAGATATATATATATTTATACGTATATATATATGCATATATACATATATATATATATATGTATATATATATATATAGATATATAGATGTATATATATTTATACATATATATATATGCATATATATATATACATATATATATATATGTATGTATACATATATATATATATATATACACATACATATATATATATATATATATATATATATGTGTGTGTGTGTGTGTGTGTGTGTGTGTGTATGCATTAAGAAATGGATGTAACAGATCCAACAGAATGAATATGATTTGCATTATATCATATAGGAACTCTTATTTGAAATCATCTCCCATTGTTACACAGTTAATGTATCTCTCGGGTTAGACCATGTAAATAGAATAAACAATTAAAAAAAATGGAGCTGCTGAAGGAATCAAATCTGTGACAAAAAGAGTGGCCGCTTCAACATATTTGGGGCTTTGCTCTACAGGTGGCTGTTTAGCTCAATTGTAAGAGCAATGCTACACTGAAGCAGCTACCCGATGTTCGATTCCTGCAGCTTCCTCATTTTCTTTGATCTCATGCAAGATCATTTCAAATAAGAGTTTTTATATAATATAATGCAATTTAGAATCATATGTATATAAGAATAATCTTTATATTGAAATACTGTAGTTCTGTTTTGCTTTCTCTGTCAAATCACTATAGCCCCCCACACCCCAATTCACATGAGCACACCGATAGGCTCCATCTAAAAACTTTGGGTCTCTCTGGTCATTCTGGGACCAACGATGCCCAAATCTTGTACGACTATTTGTTTTTAGATAATTTTAGAGGACGAATCTATTTTTTTAATAATTAGTTCTGTGCACTGGCTTCAATTATTCATGTAAGGATATTTTCTCTTTAAGATACATACATATATAAATAGCGAGCCAGCCAGAATCACTTGAAAACTGAAACAAACCTATGTTGACAGTTTTGATGATAGTTTTGTTTGACAGTTCTTGATTGTTTAACAGTCATTTAAAAACTAAAAAAAAGTCACATTCAGATAAATTAATTATGCTTGATTACTTGAGGGGATTGTTTTTATTTTCAAATCAAACTGGCAAAAACTTTTCAAAACTTATAAATGGTTGAATGTTACTCACTTTAGATATGAAAGCATTAAATCAACAAATGCAACCTTGATGAAACATGTGCAATTGAAAAAAAAAAGCTGATATTGGTGACTTGCAACAATAAATTATAGTGATACTTTTACTTGACTGAATTCAGTTACATTACTTGCTGATACACCCAAGGCTGGTTTAAAGCCACTCGATGCCCTAAACATAGCCCAGAAATGGGGTCCCCCACCTCAGCCCTCCCATCGCTTAACAGACAAGATTTGCAAAAATGAAGGTTATATTCATTTATAACACATCAAAATACGCATGAGAAAATATATCTTCCCACAAAAACGTACTACCTCATTAAACCAAATCTTTGCCAACAAAACTTGTGCTTGCTTAATGACCAGTTTTCTACAATAGTCTTTGTGTGGACGATTAAATTGTTTGAATTTTTGAATTAACTCCATGTATAAGAGAAAAAATATACTTTCCCATCGAAATGTACTAATTCACTTACTAAATCTCCACCAACCAAACTGGTGCTGCATTAATGACCAGCTCCTGCAAAAGCATTTGTGTCAATGATTGAATTATTCGAATGTATCAGAGAAAAATTCAATTTCAGATTTAGACTTCCATGTTCATTTGAACAACTTATAATAATTTAACACAAAGAAACTGCAAGAAACCCATGGTGGCCCCTTCTCTTTTGAGACCCTAAGCAGAAGCTTATCATACTGAATTGTGGATCCATGGATAAAAGCTATAACTAGAATTGTATGAAACATTTGTTTGTCTATTCCCGAAGACTACTTGTGGAGCATAGAGCTGTAACAATCATTAGATTGATGATGATCTGGTCTCTGTAGCAAGAGGTTTGACAGAGGTTGAGTTGTTAGTCCAAGCTTTACTTTCCTCCTTTATCTAGATCCAAGTTGTACTGCACTGAAAGTAAGATGGTATGATGAGCTAGGTAAGTTCAGTAAGTACTGACTCCCTGAATATCCCTAATAGAGAGGTCTGGCAAATCTTGGGAAAGGTCTATGTCCAATGACAAATGCGAAAAGGCTGCTGCTGCTGCTGCTGATGATGATGATGATGATGATGATGATGATGATGATTATGAAGAAGACATTTCTGGTTAGTCAATCAATGGAAACTGTTACATGACCAATGTTTTCTGGCAGCACGTCATGTTGGGGGTAATCAATCAAAAATGTGGAAAAAGGAATGATCAATGAATAAGTTACTTCTTTAGCCTTTTGTTGGGCTGTGATCACTAAAAAACGTCTGAATTTTCAAAAAAAAAACAAGCCTGAATGATGCCAGACATAGGCTTAAGTTGGACTGCATTATAGGACTAAAGGGCCTCTACAACCCTGCTTTTTACCAATAGCTGGGGGAAATAAGTGAATTCATGCCTTTCCCAAGGATGTCAGTTCAAATTGAATGTGAGTGGCTATGGCTTAAATTGGTTTGCCAACCATTTTTTTCTTCTACATCACCCCAGTCTTCCACGCCTCAAACATTGTAAGGTCTAAATTGTAATTTGGATCTTTGAATTATGTGGTAAAAATTGATTATTATGTGCTGAAAACTCAAGTCAGTACTGTTTATTCTTTAATGCTACAACCTTCACACCATTCAGTCACTTCAACTTTGGTCTAGAACTTTGTGAACGTGTTGTGATTTGAAGATCCACAAAGATCCTTAATTGAAATATCTCCACTGTGCAGGGATGCTGGTTACAAACCCAGGAACAATAGGCACTCAAAATGATGAAATAACAGTGACCAAACGGGCTCAAAAAGGTTGATGACAAGGTTACAAATTCAAGATGACTCTCCCTGTTGATTGATGAACCATGACAGATCAGGCAATTTTTGCAAACATATGTTCTATGAATGTGCAGTGGCAAGAAAAACAGATCTGGTCTTACATTGGGAAACTATCTTTTAACTTTGTCAGGGAATTGATTCATTTCAAGCCAGAATCTACTGAGTTTGGTTGTTGCAGGGAGACAATTTGTTCTCATAGCGTTGGGTCGCACTACCGGCAAAGAACTGAACTGATCAGACCCCCAATTTTGGGTGTTTCTATCGGGGACTCTTAATCAAGTGGAGTTGTTGAGGGGATAATTGGTCCAGTCTGGAACCAACAATTCTGCAGAATCGACCAAACTGTGCCCTTTTACTCCCAGCATACAATCTGATTGGCTGAGAACTCAAAAGAGTATTTCCATTTCTTTGTCATGATCAACCAATCAGTCACAGTAACTTGCCACACCCAGCTCCTTATTATTAGGCGGGACCACTGTACCTTTTAAGCATGACTATCTTCCATTTTTATCTTTCAAACTCAGTATCTTTCTATCTTCAGCATCTTAGACTTGACCAATTTAACTCCAAGAAAGGTCTCTTGGAGCACTCATAGATTAAAATAGTAAAAATATATCTCTCCCCAATTCTCTTGAGTGCATCTCTAGAATTTTTCCAAGCTGATAATTTAAATTATTGTTTTATTTTTCTGATTAACTGAATCAGCTGTGATCTGTTTGGTCTCAATTTCAAATGGTTCATGACTAATTTTCTTTACATTGCAAATCTTTCAGATTTTTTACATCCAAAAGAGATCCAAAGTGTCCAATGACCAGACAGTTCCCAAATCTGTAAAAATTCACCTCTCTAAATTTCTCCAGGTTGATAATTGAATGATCATTTTATTTTTCCTTAACTTTTCAAGATATAACTTGAGTGGTCTTGACTCCAGATGGATTGGTACTTGAGCTTAGCAGAATACTTTGCTAGATAAGACTTGGCTCTGTCGATCAATTTGGCCAATCCAAGCCAATCAAAATTTAATATCATCTTTTAGAAAAAAACATTATTTTGTCACATTATTTTTTTTCTTCAAATTCTTAACTGTGGTAGTTCTATTTGACTTGTAAAATCGAAAATGCTCAAACTTTCCCATTGTGTCTTTGTAGAATTGATTCATGAAATTAACCCTCTCCAGACCAATCATACTATTTCGATATTGACATGAGCTGTTAATGAAATATCTTTTTATAAGATGGCTGAATAGCATTCTGAAACCATATGCGGATCACCAATCAATCTTGCCCAAGCAGACAGACAGATTAGGACTGTGTTATTATGAAAATTGATAGTTGAACTTTGAGTGCCAATATCCTTCAATAAATTGTTTTTGAGTGCATTGATTGATTCAGAGGAAATAGACTCTTCTCTGAGAGCATTCCATTATTTGGTCACTCAAGTGGAGAAAAAATTCTTTCTCAGCCTGGAGGATATCTGTACCTGGAGTTTCTGACTATGTCCATGGGTTTTTTTTAGATATTGATGCAGTAAACATGTGCTTTTCAGGATACAAAAAGCAGTGACAGTTTCGGTCTAAGGTGTGGATGCTATTTGGAATTTAGTAGACGTCCAATAGATCAGCACACTTACATGAGATTCCAATTATCTAGATTGAGTCGACTCAGACTCTGTGTATGACAAGTCTTTGATTTTGGGAACAATGCTTTGGACTCATTCTTTTGCATCAATATTATACTTCAAGTGAGATGACCTGATGCATAATGCAAACTCTAGATGTGGGAGGACAATAACTTCGTAAAGGAGTAGGAAGTTTTCTTCATCTATATATTTAAAGGTATGCCGAATGTAGCCGAGCATTCTGTTAGCAGTGTTAAATTTCCATTAGATATGCATTATAAAGTTGAGGCTATTGTTTACATAAGTCTCACCCCACTTGAGTCTTCACTGGCATATATATTGAACTATCAATGTTTCTCATTTCATAGTTTTGTCTTTGATCTACATAGCTCTGTAAAATGTTGAGATCTTTCTGAAGTTGTAGGGTTGAATCAACAGACATCAGTGGGCAAAGGAGTTTTGTATCATCTGCAAAACATGGTTATGTGAGATCTTAATTTATTTGGCAGGTCATTTACGAACAGTGAAAACAATATCGGTCCCATTACGGAACCCTGCTAGAAGCCACTTATAACTGCTGACTCCATTAAGTTGACCCCTTTGTCTTAAATCTGTAAGGAATGATTTTATCCACTACAATATTCAAAAGGAGTATGTATATGTGTTTATATATGTGTGTGTGTGTGTGTGTGTGAGTATATATATATATATATATATATATATATATATATATATATATATATATATATATGTATAGAAATGTGTGTATGTACGTATATGTATGTGTGTATGTAGGTATATATATATACATATATATATATATGTGTGTGTGTATATATATATATATATGCGTATATGTATGTATATGTTTGTGTATATATATATATGTATGTGTGTTTGTATGTATATATATATATGCATGTGTATGTGTATATATATATATATATGCATACATATATGTTCATATGTATGTATATATGTATATGTGCATGCATGTATATATATATGTGTATGTGTGTGTGTGTGTTCATATCTGTCTATATATGTGTGTATATATCATTAGATTTGACAACATATGTCACAATTATCACATATATGTGTGTGTATGTATATGTTCATATATGTGTGTATATTATACGTGTATAAATATATATATATATATTGTATATGTATATATGTGTGTATATGTATATATATGTATATGTATATATATATATGTATATATATATATATATATATATATATATATATATTGTATATGCATGTATATATATGTATATTGTATATGCGTGTATATATATGTATATTGTATATGCGTGTATATATATGTAAATTGTACATGCATATATATATATATATATATATACGTATATATATTGTATATGCGCATACATATATATATATGTATATATATATTGTGTATGTGCATATATATATATATATATATATATATGTATATGTATATATATATATGTACATGTATAGATATTGTATATGAATATGTATATGTGTATATATTTTTTTGTCACATTCTAGAAATTTCTCACTGGCATATGGCAATATTTACCTCGCTAAACGATAAGTAGCAATGTTTTCAGTCTTGTATAAGCTGTCAGACATCCTGGAACATGTCGACCTGACTACAGCCCTTTGACAACAAATCGTCAAGATGGAGACTGACAGTACGTCTCTCTCTGCTGTCTTAAGGGAGCTGATCCAGTCCAAGAGTATAATTTTGAGAGTTTTGAAATTGTACAATTAAGCAAAATCTTTTTCTTCAACAAAAAAGCTGTTCAACCTTTCAAGACAAACTTCAAGGAGAACAGAGTAATTAAAAGACGCGTCATGAATGATCTCTTCAACACAGCAGCAGGGATTCCAAGACATATCAAAGCTGATCTCGACAAGGAGGTGAGCTATTGTACAGTGGTCTGCAAATTAGGATTGAAAGCTTGTTCTGCAATTACTGAACCTATCATAAGTAAAACAAATCAGAAGGCCAGACTTGAATATGCTGAAAAACATGTTTGGAAGGAGGAGAATTTGTCCAAAGTTAATTTCATTGATGAAAGTAAATTCAGTTTGATTGGATCTGATGACAGACAGTTGGTTTAACATTGTACAGGCAATAGACTTGAAGCAGACTGTCAAAAAGCATGTTAAATGTGGAGGGGGAAGTGTCATGGTATGGGGGGATGTTTCCCTCTGAATGTGTTGGAGCTATTGTGAGAATTAACAGACAGTAAATAGTAATATGCATCTAACCCTAGTGAAGCAATGTACCATTCCTCCTTTACAAGCATTTCCCAACCAGCAAGCCATTTTTATGCAGGACAATGTCTCTATCACACCACTAAATGAGTGAAAGATTTTCTTTTGAGGCTGAGAACATGAGGTCATGAAGTTGCCAGCACAAAGTCCTGATTTAAATCCTATCGAGAACTTGTGGAAGATAACGAGCAACAAGTTTAGGTAACAAAACCCTAATTCTGTGATGATTTGTCGGAAAAACTGGAAGATGAATGGGAAAAATAACTCCAGATCTGTGCAAGAAACTTGTCATGTCCTGTGAGTGTCAGTATGCCTAAGTTATCACTAATAAAGCTCTCTATACTCCATACTAATTGTTTTTAGTTAAATTGTTAACTAACATTCAATTTTTATTCTGCAAACTTCATCATAAAAATGATACGGAATAACAGTTCTCTTATTTGGAGCATTGCATTTTTTTTCATACAAAAGTTTTCCTTGAATATCTTTTTTGTCTTAACCACTTTCGATTAAGGCCTTTTGTGCATGAAGTATATACCAAGAGCTATGATTTCTATAAATTTCAAGCTTCTGTGACAATTGATATTAATGAGAATTTCATTTGAATAAATTATTCTCTAATTTTGACTGCTACAGTATACATGAACGTACGTAAGTATACATCTATTCAGATTTGATTTCTCAATCAAGCATCAGACTTTTATTGTTTGAATAGTTTAATTTTAAAAAAAGAGAAAATTCTTTGGCGTAAAAATTCACCAGAATGTTGCAGGTGCTTCACATCCCAAAACCATTCCAACAGACCCTAAATTACCCAATTTGCCAGAAGACAAAGGAAATTAACAATCGACGTCTGCACTTAACTCAGTTATTTTAGTCCAAGAATTTTCAGGATAGAAAAACAGATGTTGATTTGAATATCTAATCAACTTCATTGTGCAAAAGGAGACACTGAGAAACTTTTACATCAACCTATTATCATCACTAATCCACTGAAAAGATTGAAATTTCAAATTTTTACTTGATGATCATAATCAGAGCAAGAGTGAATCTGTGCTGTATTTCAATCTATCTTTCTATCTATATGAATGTACATATATATACATACATACATATATCTATCTATATATATATATATATATATATATATACATATATATATATTATTAAGAAATGGATATATGATCCGACAGAAATAATTATGAATTGCATTATATTGTATTGAAACTTGATTCGAAATGATCTCCTGTTATTACATGGTGAATGCATCATTTGGCCAAGCCAATGTTGATAGAATAAACGATTAAAGAAAATGGCCAAATGTCTAGCCCAATTCACTGTGTAACAAGAGGAGATCATTTCAAATACAGTTTCAAAGTAACATAACTCATTTATAATTATATTTATATGAGTGTGTGTGCGTGTGTGTGTGTATGTGTGTATATATATATATATATATATATATATATATATATATATATATATATATATATATATACATATATATAGTCAAGAAAGCTTTACTACTTTAAATACTGAATATATAAGAGAAACTTTTTTACAAAAATTTATGTCATTTTAGTCACTCACTTCCCAATATCTATTAATGTAATGTATGTGATTTTTTTTCAGTTTTTTTCATGTTTTACACAGAATTAGATATCATGGTGCTATGTGGGAATTCATCTTGTGGGGATCATCAGTTGTTTATCATATAACCGTTTTGGGGAATAAAAAACAAAACAGCAGGAATGGTCAAAAAACACCTCCCCTGAAACTATGGTATTGGTATATGGTTATAGTATTGATGTATATCTTTATTTTATTATTTTTAGGTTCTCTCTTTTCTCTCTTTCTCTCTCTCTCTCTCTCTCTCTCTATATATATATATATATACATATATATATATATATATATATATATATATATATATATATATATATATATATGTGTGTGTGTGTGTGTGTGTGTGTGTGTGTGTGTGTGTGTCTGTGATTTTCGAATGGATAAGTTGTATCTGACATAAATGACCTCACATTGCAAAAAAAACCCAAACACCCAAACGTGATGTTACAAAAATAAGCGTAACTCAGCATCATGCCCACTCATGCATACAGCCATTGGTACACAAACACACCTTTTACCTTTTAACCTTTTCACTACCATGCCTCCACCCAAATAGTTGGACCCTGACTCCATGCCCCCACCACTTTATATCATCACACAAGAATTAAAAAATCCCAACTGAATTGAGAGAAAGAGGTGAAAAACAGTGTTTTCTGTAATATTATTGAATAAAAAATACAAAGTATATTTAACCAGTGACTGTTGCTAAAATAGTAAATCACTGTAGTAGTTCACTATAACCCTAGCAATCAATTTTTTGCTACTTTTTTCTCTAAAGGGGTTGCCGGATTGAAGACGTTTTCTGGATTGTAGGATTAAAGAGATTGCGCGATTAAAAAAACTAAAGGTAATGTCTACAAGACCATGATTGTCTGTTGGCATAAATCAAACCGTCATAAAAACAGAATGAAAACTTAAAGACAGGATTTAGGTAATGAAAACTAACCTGGAAAAGAAAATTATGTAAAGAAAGTTATATGGTAGAAGAAGGAAAAGATTGATTTTCAGGTATATATTGAACTGCTTACACGATTCATATTACCTATTATTTTTTTACCTACCAGATTTCGAATTTGTGGTTGAATTCCTGAGAGAGAACAAAGCAAGTCCCTTTCAATATTCAACTTCAACAATATTCAACTTGTTCCTGTACTTGGTCTTGACAGCAAAGCTGTTGAGAACACCAGATGTATAGAAATATGTATTAGCAACTTAGTGCAGGCTAAAAACTGCCTATCAGAAAAGGTGAACATGGAAGAATTGTTTGCGCTGTTGGATCAAATACGACAGGTTGATTAACCTGGTTAGCTGCAACGTATGGCACTTTGCCATAGACTCTTAAACCAGGCCTTCTCTAAGAATAAGCTTATATCCCTTGTTCATATTTTTAGTATTGAAACTCTTAAGACACTGCCATCTGCAGCTGTTGTTTTGGGTTCTACTCCAAAATGACATAATCTGGCTGCTCTTCTTCTTCTCCAGATTCCATCTCTTTTGACATTGGATGACACAGTAGTCCTCCACTTTTTAAAGTGTCTAAACATTTCTATAAGATGCTTTTTGGTCAGTTGGTCAGTCCCAGTTATATTAAATAACAGAAATACGAAGGACATAAGAGGTGTGATATCATTAAAAGATGTGATGTAATTAAAATAGTATGATATCTATTCCCATCATTTTTCTTTATGATGTCATAATGGAATGCCAAAGGTCCACATTTTCGTACCTTAAATAAAGCCCCAAATTGCCAAAAAGGGCTAAATATGCCCATTTATGATTTTTATTTTTAATACTTGCAGAATATTGCCATATTGCAATATTTTACAAGTATGACGATCAACTGACTCAACGGAAGACTGCTTGCTCTTCTTCCTTCTCCCACTACTTACATAGACAGTGGATGCATCATTTAACTTATGGTTCTTGTTCCTGTCCATTGCTGTTCTCACATTCATACTGTAATCCAGTTCATTTTTTGATACCAGTTATACTTTGGCTGACTTCTATTTTTCTTTCCATTAACATATCCTTCTGGTACTCTTCTGTAGATGTTATTAGTCCAAAATACCTAGTTTTCTTTTCCTGAAGATGCTGATCAATTTTCTCTTTTCATTGAATCCTCGAAGCACTACCTCTTGAAAAAGCCCTTCTGAAGGGGAACCTTCCCAACTTAATTAGTAAAATAGAAGATGATCAAAATTACAAAATAAAGAAAATGAATTGCATTATTATTCTCAAGAATCTTCCAGCCTTTTCTAAAATGCTTATGTAGATGACAAGTATATAAAACAAGCCTGACTACTGCAGAGTAGAACTCCACTCCTACTCCTGTTTGGACTGAAGATGATTACTGAGAGTTTTGTATTGTGAATATGATAAACCAGAAATTGAAAAAAAATTATTAATTTTTAGAATGAAATAAGCCCTTGGCATCTCGCCCACTGAACCAAACATACAAATCTTACATAGATACAATATATTGTAATCTTTTCTGGATATTTAGTTGTTCATAAATTTTCACTAAAAGCAGAAGATATCTTACAGAAATATCCATCATCTGAATATTTGAGAGATATGTCTGTCATTCAGATTATGAATGTTGGAAACCATGAACCAAGACTGTCAACATAGGTTTCTTCAGTTTTTAAGTTGGTATGGCTGGATATCTATCTATCTATCTATCTATCTATTTATGTATCACACATACAGACCACACCAATCAAACCTGAGAGCTCAAATTTAAATATCTATTCCTAATGTCTAGAAAAAATAGATAATTGATTTTTCAAAATTCCTCTCCAAAATAGTTTTTTAGTATGTGGAAGGATGGGGAGGGTCCAATTTACAATGTAGGTTTATGCTAAATTGGTCCCTTGGTTTTTGTCTGACAAGCTGGTTCTTCAAAATTTCGCACATCTTAGTGATCCCACAAAAGGCATGAAAAGTAACTTATTTGTTAATCATATCTTCTTTTCATTTATCACGATGGTCATGTGACATTTCTATTGATTGACTAATAAGACCTGCATCAAATATTTTGTTCGTTTATGAATTTTCAGTGGATGAAAAAAGATATTTTCCAGAAATAAATATCCGTACCCCACAGAAATTAATCACTATAGTCTGTGTATGTACCAGAATTAAATATCTAAAAAAAAAGATCACTCATCTAAAATTATCTAAAAACAAAAATAGATCTTTTATCTAAAATTATCTTTAAAAAATACCAGCGCAAGATTTTGGCAAAGAGACCAAAAAAAAGCATTTTTTTTTTTCTAAATTGGAGAGACATTTTTAGATGGTGCTTTGTGGTGTATTCATGCAAATCTTCAAGGTTGTAGCCCCAAAAATGTGACCAGAAGTGCCTGAAGAGTCATACAGATTGGCAAAGAAAGCAGAATCTGTCGCTCACTTGGCTGTCTGCCTCTCTGACTGGTTGGTCGGTCAGGCAGGATATTTGTGGAGCTACAGTGATTTGATAAGTACAGTGCCTACCTATATAGTACATCTGTAACAGCCAACAGATAGAGGTCAGTTGTGGAGGAATAAAAGTTAATCTTTTCTGTAAATTAATCCAGTTTGTTTCCTGAGCAGGAATTCTAGTATTTGTAAATATATGTATTTTGCATATTTATTTTGAACCTAGCAAAAGAAGAATCTTTTATTCATTCATTTATTTACTACCAATCTATTAGAAACCGCCAATAAAAACTGTCAACATAACTGTTAACATAGATTTCTTCAGTTTTTAAGCTGGTCTTGTTAGCTGGGTGACTGGCTAGCTCTGAATGAATTGCATATACTAGCTTCATTGATGGTGCTAGAGGTCTGAAAATTTAAACATTTACCCCTTATAAGGTCTACAAAAAAGGTTTGTTTTTGTTTTTTGAAGGTACCCTCCGCAGATGGAAATTCAGTGGCGTGTTCAATTTGCAATGTTAGTTTATGCTAAATTCATCCCTAGTTCAGATTTTTTTTAATGATTACAGCAAAACAAAGGGAAGAGAAGTAACTTATTCATTGATCATCCTTTTTTTCAAATTTTGTGATTTATCACCCCCAACATGGCTAACTGCCAAAAGATCTTACTCAAGTCACAGTTTCTATTGAGTGTCTAACAAGACCTGTTTGTAAAATTATTGATGCCTGCATTTAGGTTTTGTTGATGAAGAATTTTTATTTATTTTCAATTAATCTTCTTTTTTTTTTCTTCAATTTTTTTTTCCCCTCTGGGCTGACATCAGATTTTATATTCTATGTTTTTAATTTAGTTTGCTTGGCTTTATGGTCAGTTGCTGACTCAATCGGCAATTTTCTTGGACTTAGTTACCTCCCTTTTTTCTGAAAGCAAAACATAAATCAAATAATTTCTAGTTACTATGTTGAACCTACAATGGGAAAAGATTAGAACCGTCGATGATTTTACAATGGTTGCAATAATTATTGTGATTTTTCTATTCTAAACACTCTTTAGATGGCATGGCATTAGCCTAGAGATCCCACCCATTGGCTGGCATACCCCAGCATTCAGATATATATATATATATATATATATATATATATATATATATAGACTGCAGTCTCATCATCAATCTGTCAATCTGTCATTCAAATCCAATCTGCCTGGAGGTAAAGATCGTAGCTCAGTGCTAGTGTGAGCCAGAACTTGATCAGTTCCGGCTAGGTCATCTGAGAAAAAGCATCTGATGTTCGGAGACCTGAAACCCATGATGACCCCAGGCATAGAACATCACTGAAGATGCATCCAGAAGGTGTAACAAACGGAATAAAAGAAATGCCTATAACACAATAAAATAAAAAGAGAAAATACATAATAAAACTGAATAATGTCAAATAAATCAATATTTCATTTTTAATTTCATGACTATTTTTTACCTTCATCTTGGTTTATTGGTCTCATTTCATCGCAACTTTTGTAGGATTTGAATCCATGCCATTTATGGAAGAAGCACAGTTTACACCTGCCTGGGTGACGGTTTGAATCTTACCTGAGGCTTATTCTTTATTTTCCGATTGATGCTTTTTCTTCGGTAAAATATGCCACTTAAAGCAACTAATAAATTAGAAATAATGATTCATAATACTTCATCTAATAACAAGAACCATAAGTTCAATGATGCATCCGTATCCATGGTTATAATAGCAGGTGGTGGACGAGGAGGAAGAAGAAGATGAGCAAGTAGTCTTTCTTTGAGTCAATTGATTCTCAGACTTGTAAATTTTATGATATAGACATATTCTTCTAGCATTATTCCCAATATAAATTGTAAATGGCCACTTTTGTTTGTGGACCTCATATATCTTATTTACTGGCACTCCCACGTGAGCAAGATGTGACACAAAGTTGTCATTAATGTGGGATTCCAGCTACAGATGCTCAGCAAAAATTGCTCTTGTCCCCGCAGTTAGTGTTGTAAAGGCGTAAGGGTAGTACCGACCCATCCCTTTTAGTGAGATGGAATTGTACTGCCCCGGGGCATACTGCTCCCCCAAGACTGGGTCGAGGAATTTTTTGAGGCTACAGGATGGATCCTTGGCCTCTTACGCTTAGCAATACCGAGCCTCAGTGAGCCATCATCAGCGACATCTTTGTACCAGCACAAACTCTGACCTCTGGAAACCCAAGCGACATTCGATCATGACATCTTAGCAGCTGGTTAGAAAAAATTGATCAGAATAGATGTTCTTTTAATGACATCACACTTCTTCCTTTCTACCCCTTTCTGTTGATTCACATAATCACAACTGACCTATCGAAAAGCATCTTATTGCTGAGTGAGTACACATCAGAAAAAATTTTTTTCCATTTGGGAAATAGGGTTTCAAAAAGATGGACAGTTGAATTTGATGAAATAATAAGATAGTGGTCACATGACCAAGAGTGAGCATGAATGTGAGTTAACTCCATTTTCCTGTCTTTTGACCAAAAACCTGATGAAAAAACTGAATGTTTACTCCCTGAGGGCTATTCCTCTGGACAGTATCTCTCCTTGTACTTGAAACAGTAGGGTCAGCTTCATTGCTGGATACTTAATGTCTCCCAAGTAGGGAATTGCTGAGCAGAACTTCATCTGATCTGCACGGCTGTGTGTCCATGCATAAGAAAATTTATGCCACACCTATGCACAATACAGGATTAAATATGAACAAATTCAAAAGTCTGCATGATATGTGTCTTTATGAACGCTTGTTAACATCCAAGATTTGTATAACTTGTCTTTACAAACCTGACTCATGGGCTCAGGAGTTTCAGCTCTATAACACCCAAACTTTGGAATCGATTACCTCATGATATCTAGAACATACAAACATTAGCAAGTTTTGAATAAGAAATAAAAACTTTCTTGTTTTGTGACTTTCATAATCATATGAACTCAGTAAATAAATACACCTCATAACCATGGCTCCTGCCCTGTGTTATGTAAATAGATTTATTGACAAGTTGCGCTTTTCTCCTGACTCTTTCTTAACAAATCTTTTTATTGAAGTGATTACACAGCTTTTCAAGTGCTTTTGTCCAGGGGGGACTTGAGTACTGAGGTTACCGGGAAAGGATACATTCTGTAAATATAGTATTACACTTATAAGAAATAAATGATGAGGAAAAATTAAAACTCAGAATAAATCATTTCTTTCATCATAGACATTTTGTTAAAAGTAACTGACCCGCGTGTCATAAACATCAATCAATGATTGTCTCATAAGTAAAACTATTTTCTGCACTCTCTACTCTTTCAGTTGCTCACAGGCTGTTTGGTCCCATGCAGGCTGTGGAGAAATTAGTGGGAATTGGTTCCCTCCACTAAACTTGATCTTGTGTTGCATTCTGCTCACATATGGGGGTGGGCAAATGAATAACTTCTAAACTGACAGTCAACCTTTCTTATTACCAGTGCTGGATTAAAGCAATTGGAGACCCTGTGCTAGATGGCTTCTCAAAGTAGAAGTCTAGGACCCACCCATCCAATACAGAAATATTTGGAAATATTTTTTAAAGCATAATTGTGCACTTTGAGTGATTAGAAATTGTCAACATGAGTTTCTTTAGTTTTTAAGTTGGTTCGGCTGGCTGGTTATGTATGCATGATGCAAACAGGCCACATCAATGAAACTAGAAGGCTGGAAATTTGAACGTTTACTCTTTATTATATGTATGAAAAACATTTTTTTTTGTTTTCTCGAATTCCCTCCCAAATAGTATGAGGTTCAATTTACAAAACAAAATTAGTTCGTTAGTTTGTGTCCAGCAGCATTCAGGCTTGTTTTTGAAAATGGGGACTTTTTAGTGATCACTACCCAACAATAACAGACAATGTCCCAAACTGATTTATGCATTAATCACCCTCTTTTCCAATTTTTTAATTTGAGTACCCTAATACGGTATGTTGCCAAAAGACATTGGCGACGGTTTCTAGTGAGTGACTAACCAAACTTGTTTCTTTAGAGATTTTTTTAAATACCAAGACATATTTATTAGGTAAGTGCAAAAGATCCCACCACTCTTTTTTGAAAACTCAGTCATCAAAAACATGAGGAAATGTCAGTACCTCACATAAGTGAATCACCATAGCCCGCACCTGTACTAGATCTAATTATCTAAACTAAAAAATTTCTATCTAAAATTATCTCTAAAAAAGAAAGATCTATCTAAAAATACCAGCTCATGATTAGGGCATTGTTTATCCAAAATGACCTTAGAGACCCAAAAGAGCATTTTTTTAGGATGAACAGGAAAAAGTGTTTTTAGCTGGTGCCTATTGGTGTACTCATGCAAATTTTCAAGATTGTAGCCCCAAAAATGCGCCCAGGAGTGCCAGGGAACACACACAGAGATAAACATGCTTGAAGAGAGGAGAATCTGTTGCTCACTTGGCTGGTTGCAAGGGCTCTGGTGATTTGATATCGTCATGGGTTAATGATATTTTGGAATGAAGATTCAAAGGTGAAGGACTCTAAAAGTGTTTGATACTCTGCTCCAGGAAAAGTAAGCACTCTGTCAAGTCCTGTCTGAACTTTGCTAGACAAAGTATTTGAATCATATTTCTTTCCCAGCTGTGTACCTCAGGTGGTTTTTGTGTTCAGGAATGTTGGTCAGGAGCTCAGCACAAATGTCAGAAGACAATCCCAAGAACACACAGATGCAGACACCAGATGAGTTTGAGAAGGGAAAGCACATGCTCTCTCAGAACAAGATTCGATAACATTCCAAAACACAACCAAAGAAAGGCCATGAGGAGGGAGGACATGGCAGAAACAGTGTGCAAAGACAAACATCCATAAGGAAAATAATCCAATCTAAACACATACAATGAGAGGTACAGAGTGTGGCACTTAGTTACTGACACAGAAAGTCGAATTTGCCAACCAAGTTCAAGTTTCCTTAAAAAGTAAAAAAGGGGAAAAAAGTTTTTGATCCCTAAAAAAAGAAAAAGAGTTTCCTGCACTTTTGATCCCTGAGAGTGAAACCCACCCCCCTTGATTTTGGTTCCTTAAGATCCAAAAGAAAGTTAAGTAACCCTATGATATAATGAATCTTCCCTCATGCTTAACTTAGGCTGGGTTGCTCTTTTCCTTGTAAGCTTCATTCCACTGTCAATAATCAATGCTGGTATTAATTGCCAAAAAGCTCTATTTGGTAGCATCTCTCCCCAGAATACTTGCACCGAAGGGTTTTTGTTTGTCCAAAATATAGGGGAAATTTTTTTTTTACACTTTTAGAGTACAAAATCTTGAGGAAAATTTTTTTTCATTTTCAGGGATCAAAATGAAGACCCATCCAAATGTACACAAAAATTGTTCAAAAGGAAAAAATGAACTGTTTTAAATAGCAATGAGTCCCAAATTGAATTCCATTGGAAATCTCGGAAGAAAGCAGAAATCTGGAGTCATGTTTCCAATGTGTTCTATACACAGTAGGAATCCTACAAACATTCAAGAGCTTTAACAAATTGCAAAGGGTGTGTGTGAGAAACTACCAGTTGACAAGTACAAGAAATTTATAAATGACTGCAAGAAATATTTGGAGACAGTCATTGTTCCCAAAGGTAGATAGCAACTAAATATACAGGAAGGATGCCAAGATTATTATTCAGATCATATATTCAATTTCTTCTTTGAAATTACGTGTAAGCTGAAAAATAGTCATTATTTGTTAAATTCTTTTCAGCGTACTATTAAAATATTCTGATGATATAGATTTAGTAAATTTCCATTTATTTCTGAAGATATTGTACAGGTTACGTGAAAAATTCTTCAGTGCCAATAATCCTGACAATACTATAAATATATATATATAATTAAAGGATTTGTTGAACAAACACGTTTATGTTTCTGCCCTGTTTGGGCTTCTTCAGGTGAATGATTTGGCTAATTTTAGATCCCTATTTAGGACACTTTTGGTGGGGCATTTATTTTTCTAGGGTGTAGGATATTTCTCTTAATCTATTTATGTATCTTTTCTTTTTCTTTTTTTTTGTTCAATGGTTGGTCATTGCTTTGTTATGCTTTTCTGTTTTATCTAGTTGAGAAACTGTGTTTGTTGGTAGTTATAAGTTATGAATTAGTAGGATATAGTGTAGGCATCTTCTTTATCAGTATGTTTTAAGCTCTACTGTAACTCAACTTTATGTTTAATGTTGAATGTATCGAGAACTTTATGAAATAAACCCATCACATACCAGATATTATATTATCATATCATATTCCTGATTTGTATTATATATATGTATACATATATATATACATATATTGTGTCATCCATACACAGCTGTTTCGATGTAGTACATCTCTTCAGTGTGGCTATAGACTTTACATTATCCCATCTAGTACATTATATATATATATATATATATATGCTTAGGCAGAAGAGGATGCAGCATTTTTGTTATTTTCCTTTTTTATCATTGTGAAGATGACCATGAAAGGTTTAAGGTACATGTCTGATCATTAAACGTTATCCACAACATGTACTTTGATACAGGTACAATATAAGGATAGGTTGGTTCAGTTTAAAAATAGTTATATGACTAATAACTCAAAATATACCAACATGAAATAGTTTTTGATAGTTTTTATCCTATACACAGTCACCATTTTGTGATGCTTGTGAGAATTATGATTTTTTCTCAAACTCTTCCACCTAATGTCATTTTTTTACTATTTGGAGAATTGATCCCTTGTTAGAAACTGTCAACTAAAACTGTCACCAAAACTGTCAACATAGGTTTTCGGTGAGTTTTTAAGTTGTGGCTAGAGGGCTGAAAATACTCCTAATCATGTCTACTTTTTTTTTTGCTTTTTGAAAATTCCTCTCCTAAGATTTTAGTGAGTGTTCAATACGCAATGTAACTTTTTGTTAAATTGATCCCTCAGTTTGTTTCAGCTTTTCATTCCTTAATTCAGACTTTTTCAGTGATTACTGCGTAACAAAAGGCGAGAGAAGGTATTCCCCATCACACTTTTTTCCCAATTTTTAATTGATCGCCCCTAACACAGCATATTACCTAAAAAATTAGTCACCTGATGGTTTCTATTGAGCTACTAACCAAACATGTGTACTTCTTAGATATGTATAAATACTTTATATTGTGGGATTTTGGGTGCAATCTGTTTCAGCATGGCAGCCATTAAAGATTTTGAAGCATGTCACATTGTGCATGCATTTGCATGCGTTCTTCCCGGACAACTATCTTTGTTGATCTGAGGATTTTTTTGGCCATTCAATCAGGGATGCAGTGACTTCACAAAATCTAATGACATTTGAAGCATCAATCCATGGCAAAAACATTAGGAGAGAAAGACAGATGAAATTGCTGGTAAAATTAAAACAACCAAAGTTAATTAGATTGAATCAAAATTATTGAGCACAGATGATGCTGATCATTGTTTATTGCAAAGTGCAACCAAGATTCTCTCATCTTTGAGTTGAAACACACTTTCAGACATGTTCAGAGGACAGATTTTCAACATTTCTCTTCTCTAATGTTGAATACACTTTTCTTTGATATTCCCACTTTTTTTGCAATTCAATCACTACTTAAGGATTTAATTTCTGATAAACTTCCATTCGGGAATTTTTCTTTGGACTCAAATCTTTACCAAATCCCATGATGACAATTTCAGACAAGCACGCAAGGTAATTGCAGCTAAAAGAGTAACATATTTGATTTGAGACCTGTTATTGTAAATGAAGTTAAATGGACACATGGTAGGAAACAAGGAGTCTTAAAAAAGCATGTGAGTTCATCTGAGATCAGCAACCATCCTGGAGTTTGCTTGCAGTCAACAATGGTTTAAATTCTTCTTGTGCAAAATGATAGAATGAATGCAGAATCCAAAACATGTATTACTGTTTATATCTTTGTTATTTAAGTAGAGTTTAATAATGAAATAAGTCCACAGTGATTTTGACAGTGCTGTGAATATGCAAATAAACACTAATCCACATAAATGAGTATATATACTAATATATTCATATGAAAATTCCTATACACAATTGCACTATCAGTTAATCAGTAATGTTAAAATATACAATTATTTGGGGTTTTCATGCACATACCCACACATACAAACACACACACTAACCATTAACCAGTAATTTTTAGATGTACAATTATTGGTTTTTATGCACACACATACCAACCATGAACTACTCCTGTTGAAATATACAAGAATGATATCATAGGTATTTTAGCACCTACACACACACGCACACACACTTACCGTTAACCAATAATGTTTAGATATACAAGTATTGGTTTTTATGCATCAACTCAAATCAAATCAGGGTTGATCTCCGAGGCATGAAATCTGAAGATCAAAGTTCTGAACAGCTTGATAGAAGTGATTCTAATATTTAGACAACTTGATATCTGTAATGGAGAGAGAGAAGTAATGTCTGGGATATCCCAGAGAGAAAGAGACATGCTTGAATGAATCAAATTGACCTAAATTGGAGAAAAAGCATCCCACAAGGAGACAGAAAAACCCTAATGATGAACTCATAAAATCAAAGCTGGTTCATTTAACACTTTACGTCTTGATTTTCTAAGTTATGAATTTTTCTTATTGGTATGAAGAACCCATTTGGTAGAGATCTACATAAAGAACCCATTTGCAGTTTTTTCCAACAAAGTTGCCTCATAGATTGTTGGATTGAGCTGAAATTTGGTACTGGAGACTTTTGGACCAAGGTGCAACTTTTGTATACATCAAACTATAAAAAGGGCCCTTATGCTGGCTACGCAGAAAACTGATTTCTCACCATTTTATGTGCAGAGACTCTAAAACAGTCTAAACCAGCTCTGAAATGCTTGAATGTATAGAGATATGTACAAAATATTCCCTAAATTCATTATAGATGTTGAAAATTGAAATCATCCAAATCAGTTGATTCCATCACTATATAGTGAAAAGTTCAGTTAACTTAGTTGATTGCATTGAGGTAAAACCTGATTTTCATTAAAGGTTATGGCTTGCTTACTGAAAATGCATGCTGTGATATATCCACAAGGTGAAGCTGAAGTTTTGAATGCCTTGTGTAATTATATTTTTTCATCTATATTTGAAGGCCATATAAAGACAACTAATATTGAATAATAAAGAAGCATCTCGGTAAACACTGATTTTCATTGAAAAATTAAAATTGGACTTATAAGTACCGTGAGAACACACAGGTCTAAAATTAATCAACAAAAGAAAGAAGATGCGGTACTTGAAAGTATCATTAATAGATCAAGAGTTAATGTATTGTCTGTGAGAAGAGTCATTAACATAATAACTCATTTTCAGACATTTCGAACTCTTCTTTTCATTTTCAATGTGGACACAACATTTTGGTGAATTAATTTCAGCAATGTTTTTCAGGTCTAGAATGTTATAATGATAAATGAGACTCTTTTATTACATTTTATACCTGAAGAGAGCCATAGGAATGAATCAACCAAAATGTGACTATATCAAAGATTTTAAAAAAAGATCAACTTGTCTGAAAAAAGTTGGTATATAAGGGATTAGCATTATTAATGAATGTAACAGTGTTATTCGTTAAAATTGGAGGGAAATACAAAACATCAGAACAAAAGTAAATTTGAGCTTTGAATAAAAACCTCACCAATAAAATCAGGAGGTGCGAGTGCCATATTGGGTACTGAGTTTGAGTTTCGGCTGAAGCTGCATGCATTCACTTCGCAATAATATCCTTGGGAAAGGCATGAATCCACTTATTCCCCAACTAATGAGTAAATAGCAAAGGCCATCCTGCTGGTCCCTCGCATTGGTAAAAGAGGTAGATTGGGTGTGGGGCTAGCAATTCCACCCTCCTAAAAACCCTATTAGCTACTGAAACTATTTCAACATTACTCAGCGGATTTTTTACATTGAAGGGAGATTACACAATAATTTATTTTTAGCATTTGATAATTATCCTCCTTGATGAATGCTACAGACAGATAATATCTGCCATTATATTATGCAGCACGATTACAACATGATTTTTGTTCTGATTACTTATGTGTAAAAAAGTATAGAAAATATTATTCCCCTCAAACTATGTAACCGGGACTGTGATATTCATATGAAACTGTTTTTCTTACTTTATGTGATCAAAAATTAGCAAATTTTCTCATTGTTCAACTGTAAATAAGTAGATTTCAAATAATGACTGTTTTGGTCACAAAAGCAAAGTTAGAAGTGAATAATTGACATTTTTAATACTTTTAAGACATAATCAATAAGAAAATAATATCTATCACCTGGGAACAAAACAAAAGTAAACAGGTTTGGATAATCACTCAATAAAAACCGTCACATGACCAACATCTTTTGGTAGCATGTTGATTGAGGGGGATCAATAAAAAAATTGGTATATGAATTATCATTAACCAAGTTACTTCTCTTGCCTTTTGTTGGTCAGTGATCACTAAAAAAGTCTGAATGATAAAAAAAATAAGTGTGAGTGCTACCAGGCACAAACCAAGGGACCAATTTAGCATAAACTGACATTGCTAATTGAAATCCCAGTAAGACCCATTTTAGGGGAAGTGGGAAAGGAATGTTTTTTACAGACATAATAAGGAGTGAATATTGAAATTTTCAGCCCTTCCGCTTCATTGGTGCAACCTGCACGTATGATATATACATGGCCAGCCAGCCACACCAACTTAATAACTGAAGACAGCTATGGTGACAGTTTCAACTGACGGTTTCTAAAAAGTTACACAGTGTAATCAGTATCCTTCATTTTCTAGAAGTACCTTTGCCTGTAGCAGGAGCTTTATCTTGAGTTATAGAAAGATGAAACCCCAAACCAGACACTGAACGTGCGAGGGTTGCTTTGATTGTAGCTGACTTTCGTTACTTGAATCATTTGAAGTAATCAATATTTCTCTACCATCACTACTACCATTGCCTTGGCTCCAAATAGCTTTCAGATACCACTGAGCCATCCACTATAATATGAAGAAACCTGAAACCCATGGAGAGAGTGCATTGATTTTTCATTTACGATAATCTTTCGAATAGTCTGAGGCAATCAATAAGTATTTGCTGCTGTTACATGCATAAAGTCTCTCATCCCAAGGAATTTTATTTCCCAGATAGTCATTTGTCATGATCATATAAAATCTTTGAGATCTTTAAATAAAGGCCTCCATCAAAGAGTTTCATATCAGTTTGTCAACAGCAATTTTATGTAAATACTTTCCAGGGGTGTGAGTTGGGTGACAGTCAGGAACTGCCCTGAGTACAAGCAATGCAGGCAGTCACCTGGGGCACCAAGTGCTAGGTTGCGCCTGCCATATGTTTGAGATGGTAGCACTTTCCTAATACAATTGGAAAATGGGTAAATAGCAAAGGTCATCTTGTCAGTCCTGAGCATGGGTAAAAGGAAGAAGTTCGGGTTTGGGGTTAGCAGTTTCACACAGTAAAAAACTTAACTGCTATTAAAACCACAGCAACATGACCCAGCGTGGCCTAGTTGCTACCAATGCGTCACAAGGAAAATCTTTCAGGAAAGAACCTTCTCCTCAAGTAATAAAAACCTTTTTCTTTTCCAAAATGTACATTTATTTACATAAATCAACAAGTATTTTATGGAGAAAAATGCATGAAATCTCTTACTTTTTTGCATCAATGCATTTGACCCTACTCAATTGACATTTATAATTTTGCAATATCTTGGGGGAAAAAAAGTCATGAATCAAACATTTTTTCGTTAGAAGATAATTTTTTTTCAGTGTAATACTCAAGTGTATAAAATTTGAATCTTGATATTACCTCTCCCCCCTTTCTCTCCTATTGAGTCTCTTCCAACCTCAGTCTCTGTCTCACTAAGTCACTTTTTCTCTCCACCTCATTCTCTTTCTTTGTTTTGGTCTCTTTCCCCAAATCATCAGTTTTTGAAGAATCAGAAGAACTGAAAGCGCCTCATTCATAATAATCTGATTTTCAAACATGATGCATCAACTGCATCTAGCTGAAAACACACCCTACGGTGTTTCTTTTAAAGTTAGATGTCTACTTAATTCGATTAAACAAGAATATAAAGATTCAGTTCAACTTACACAATTAACATAGAGTAAGGGACCAGTATTGTATTATACTCACATTGAAAACTTTTAAAATTTATGAATATTCAAAACCTTATTTGCTAAATACTTGCTCCTGGGTCCAGGAACGGATTAGCCTAAACTATGCCACCCTAGGATGGAGAGTCTTCAGTAGAGCAAGCTCAACATTCAAGAACAAGAAAATCCCATTAGCTCTAAAAATTCGCAAAAATCCAGATGTTATTAATAAACCATTCAGAATAAGGCCCTAAAAAATTCAAAAAAAGCTTTTTTTCAAAAAATGATTAAAAAAAAAGAATTATTGCATTTTTTCAGATTGTCTAATCATGGACTTTTTAAATGTTTTGAATATTTTTTGTTTTTCCTTTTTCCATATGATGGGCCTCCAAAGTTATGGGTGGCATAGGGCCCCATTGTGGTGTTAATACCGCCTTGTCTGGGTCCCATTTGTAATCAGAGGAAATTTGATGGCTTTAGCTCAAGCTATCTTTGAGTTATGTAATGACAAAGAACTGGGACTAACATTTGGGGAATTATTGTAAGATAGTGAAACGACTAAAACAGTCTGGAATGTTGATTGAATTATTTCTTATCAGAAGAAACATTGCCTCAGGTACATTTAATCATCTTTATCTCCTTTATTTCGGTAACTTTCTCTTATCTTTTGTTTTTCTTATAAATATAATTGCATATAGCAATTTCGTATCCCATATAAGTAAAGTGAACTATCAAAGAGGAATGCTACTCATGGTAAAGCTGTCCACAATAAACCACCGATAATTACACTGAAAAAGAAACAGTCATAGTCTCTTCACTGTGGCCATTTAGTTGCTTTGTTGAAGGTGTTTATTTTCATTATTGCTATCAATTTTAAGGGCGATTTTCCTCTACTCTGAATGTGTGTATATGTGGGGGGTATGTGTGTGCATGTGTGTGCTTTATCTCTATCAAATCAGTGTAGCCCCACAAATGGCCAGCCCAACCAGTCAGCCAAGTGGGCAAAAGATTCTTCTCTCCATTCATCTGTTTCTCTCCGTGCCTCCCTGGTAACATTTTTGTGGCTACAACCTTTTAAAATTTGCATGAAAACAAATATTTTGCTCTTTTCAAAAAAGAGCCTTTTTAGGGTCTCTATGGTCATTTTGGACTAACAATGCCCAAATCTTGTGTGAGTATTTTTTTTAGATTATTAGCTCTGGAACACACGCAGGATACGGTGTTTCATTTATGCAAGGTACGGAAATATATTGTTCTCAATTTTAGTGCAATTTCCCTCTACTGTGTTTGTGCATCTTTTATCTTTACTTATCCATCTATATGCATCAATATTTTATTTATCATTATCTTCTTGTAATCAATACTAAGAAATCTTCATAGAGTTCTTACTAAAAGCAAAAATATCTCATGGAGCAAATTTTGCTTTTTGTTTATTCCCACAAGTTAATCAAGTGGAAAGAAAACTTTGATTTGAAACAAAGACAAAACTTGTTTTTTATCAGATCAATCAGTTTAGTCCTTATAAAATCTTTGAAATGTCTATGGAATTGGTATCGACATAATTCAGATCTCTTGCTATATCCCTTGACAAAAGACAGCTTAATTCAATTATATAAAAAACTGCAGTTTGAAGGCGGGGAGCAGAGCCAACCAGACCCAAAGCATAAGTGAAATTAAGCAGCTGCTTTGGGCCCTGTGGCCACTGAAGGGCCCCTAAGAGCTGGAAAGACCCACAAGAGAGCCTCAGTGTTTCTTTCAAAGGAAGTAGTGGCCCCCAAAATGAACTATTGTTTAGGGCCCCATGAAGGGCCAAACATGATGGGATAGGAGAACAAAAGCTTACATGTTAATGTTTCATAAAATGCCTATTCATACATTAATATTTTTCCTAACTTTCAAAAAATGACTTTCCGCGTTTTATCTTGATTTATTTTCCATTGGAAGAAATATTGTCAACCAATTTTGATTTTTTGACAAGTATTTCTTACATCTAATCAAAACACCCATAAATACCTTGCCCGACCAATTAACCAAGTGGCTAATAGAGTCATCTCTCATTGCTTGTGTGTGTGTGTGTATCCACTAATACCTTGAAAAAATTTTTTTTTTCAAAACTGTAAGTGTAACAGTTGGCATTAAATGCACCAATTGGCATCGGAATGGTGTTGACATCTCAAAAACTGTTTGAAGAGAAGCGTTGCCAAGAATGAGTTGAACATGAATAAATAAATAGTAATAAGAATACATAGAAGAGCAATAGTGTGCTCACAACAGATGTGCAAAAACTCCAATTAAGATGGAGGAAATATGAGGTGGAAAAATTAATAATGGTTTTCCGTCTTACTTTCCTATTAATTTGAATTATGCTTCATTATGAAAACATAACTATTTTCCAGTTTAGAACTGTGAGTATTACGAATTTTACAAGTACCAAACTGGCTGTTTGAGTCTAAAAATCCTTTGCTTTAATCCAAGATGATTTCTTTCTTTCTCAAAGGTGATAAAGAAAAGAAGCTGGTAGTCTGCTGCCTTGAGTTCTAACACTGTGCCATATGTCCTAGAACAAACCTTTTTGCACCACAGACCAGGTTTAGTATTGACAGTATTTTTGTAGACCAGAATTGAGGTTGTAAATAAAAAGTCACTTATAAGTAGCTAAAAGGGTTTATCTAACAAATCTATTCATATAAAAGCCATGTATGCAAATTAGTATGTTTATTTGTATATCTATTTGGTTGTATATCCTGCCAAAACCTCAGAGTTATAGTGGATTGGTCCATGTGAAATAGATTAACATAGCTAGAAAAAAACAATTAAAGGGTAGTAATAAAATGAGATAGGCTGTTGAGACAATGAATGATGATACATCTTAGCTTGAAACTAAAATAAAAGAAGAAATGAGTGTGTAAGTGACTCAAAAGGATGTTGAATTTTTGATGTTGAGTTGAGACTTGGAAAAACTAAAAATTAGAATTCTTGAATTATCAAAAATGAAATACCTTCTAAATTAGCTTCAGGCTCTTTTGTGCTGAGCCATATATAAATAACCCTGTCATGTTTTACAATTTATGCATATGTATTTGTTTCTATTTTATAAAGGGATATCACAAAATATTATCTTTTCTGTAGAGCCCAGAAGCATGTCTTGTGACCGGGTGCCGGTCTGTGGCAGACTGGTTGGGAACCACTCTCCTGGAAGACCATTCCACTTGTTATAGAAATTTTCTGGAAAACATTTAAATAAAGGACAAGAAGATTTTAAATTTAGAACTTGATTAAAGTAACCATAGAAACAGGACTAATTAAATCAGGATGGTAATGACTTTTCTCCCATCATCTTAAATTCATTGTGGTTATCTTGAGAAAAAGGCTGCAGCAAAGACCTTTATTTGTTTTTCAATACGCAAGGTTAAAAGCCAGGATTAAACCCCGAAATAAATTGGGAACAACTCGGTGTTGCCAATTTAGTGCTTTTCACACTAGATTTAGCGTGTTGCTTGTTTTGGCAGAGCAAAAACTGCTAAATTAACACAAAAGAGCTTAAACATTTGGGCCATTTTTTTTTACCATCTGCAACATCATTTGGGTGTGTTTTGACCATTTTGGGTTTTTTTGCCCATTTTTTTATTTCACACTTTTTGACAGTTAAACTAGCATGAAAATATTCTTTGAGTTGGCAACACGTAATTATTATTATTCTTGGCTTAAGAGATTCATCAGTACATGACTGATTACAATGTGAGTACCATATGTCAGGAGTGGATCCAGGGATGGGGGGGAAGGCCATTTTTTTTTTTCTCTTCACTCCATCCATCTAATTAGACAATGGATTATCACTGATGAAAAAGTCAGTGCTCATAAGTATTCCAACGAGCACAAAATCTGTTTTTCTTTGATGAGATAGCAGGGGTCATTATAGATTTTTAGTTGGGGAGAATCAAAATCACTTGACCATTTCCTTGATACACTCTGAACTAGGTTTTAGAAGGATAGAAATAAGAAATTCGCTTTATTCATTTAACAATTTAACTCAATAAAAAAAAAACATTCTCAAGAAATTTAGCTTCCAGAACCACAAAACACGACTAAATGCATGTCTTGTTAAATGCATGCCTTGATTGCAAAGCATTTGGTTCTTCTTGCATAATGTACTCTCCAACCCTAGCAATTAGAAGGTTGTAAAATGGTTGTTTGTTTGAATACTTATAACAAGTACTGCATGGTTGTTTGTAGGAAGGAAAGATTTTATTAAGCATAAAATAGCAAGTTGAATAAAAATGAATAATTTTCAATGCTCTCTTAGTCTTGCACTTGATTTTCAAGAAACAAAAACAGATAAAAATGGCAGTTCAAATAATTATTATTAATCTTATTACCATCAGAGATTTAGACAGGTTGACTGTAGAACTTGTTTTTATGAATATGACTCATGGGTGTAAGACTTTCATCTATATAGCCAACAGATTCGGAATCAAATACATTTGACATCTGGAACATTAGGAAATTAGCTAGTTTTAATAATAAAAATAAAAGCTTTCTTATTTTGAGACTTCCATGCTTATATGAACTTGGTAAATAGATACTCCTTGCCTGAGTTATACAAATAGCTTTATTAACAAGTTGCATTTTTGAGCTTATGTTGATACTCTTCTTGTACAGATATTATATTTTACTATAATGATTGAACAGGTTTCCAAATGCTTTTGTCCAGTGGGGACTTGAATATCGGGTGCTTTGTATGAATGTATCAAATCACTAAATCCAACAAGCCGATCGGGCAACTGATTCTTCTCACTTAGCTCATCTCTATGCCTATGTGTATCTCTGTGAGTGTGTTTGTGTGTGTATGTCCAGGTGTTCCAGTTCACATTTCAGGGGACTACAACCTGGAAGATCTGCATGAGAACACCACTAGGCACCATCTAAAAACATTTCTTTTTTTGGGGTTTGGTTTTTCCAAAAAGTACTGTTTAGCGTCTCTATGGTCATTCTAGTAGCAAGGCCCAAATCTTGAGCTGGTATCCTTTTTCAGATAATTTTAGATAAAAGACTTTTTTGTTTAGATGATTAGTTCTGGCACACTTGTGAGCTATGGTGATTCATTAATGCGAGATACAGATATCATTATTATTATTATCATTATTATTATCATTATCATTATCAGCATGCTGATAAGAATGATAATGAAAATAATAATAATACTATGTATGAATGTTATTAACACCTTGTTTAAGTATTTTTTCTAGAATGTTCCATGTCAAATAGATGTTGCTTTCCCTATAAATAAATAATTCTCTCCTTATTGCCCATTTTATGAAAATATTTCATTAAATAAGCATCTGGAAAATCAATTTAGTCACTATGGCTGTCCTTCTGAATATGACATATTTTCCCAGTGCTATAATTAAAACAACTTGATTATGAAAACACCCAGCTATATTATCTTACAATACCTATTTATATGTAAATTCAAATAATCAAATTTGTACACACATATACACACACATATATATAAACATATATATATATATATATATATATATATATATATATATATATATATATATATACATATAAGTGAGTGTAATGTGTGCATGTATGCGTTCGCATGTACTTACATACATATGTTAGTGTATGAGTCATATTAATATGTATATCTGTAGATGAGTATGATTATGTCTATGTGTTTGTGATTATGCCTATGCACGTGTGATATATGTTTATATATGAATATGGGCTATCTACATCTGTGTGTATACGTACACATATATACATTTGTAGACAGGGGTATTTGACATGTATGAGTGTGTGCATACACACATATCATGGGTGTCAATTACCCTACAAGGAGCAGAATTATGTCAAATTTCTTCTTAGTAATAGATACGATGTCTACCCTGAAATATCTCACAAACTGGTTGCATTGCCTTGATATGATTCGGGAACAAATCAGAGGTGACTTTACTGCATTCATGAACAGACACTCTACCATAAGGTTACTCAGTCGACAATGAGATGTCATAGAGTAATTTTTTGTACTGTGTGACCATGGCATTCACCAAGACCAAGCAAGACCATTCTTTATATCTTGAGGAGGATTTTTTGGCAAAAGATTGCATCACCTAGCTTTCCTACAGTCTTCCAATGATTTCTACTTTTTTTCCCCAAAGAGATTTCTGACCATGGATGAGATTAAGAAGAACGCAATGAGAAAATGGTAGCAATCCTCAAAAAGTCTATGCAGATTGTTTTGAAAAGTACTTGAGCAGCTAGTGTGTTTGGTACCAAGGAGAGTACTTTAGAGAAGACTAAGGTGCCATGGCCCAACTTAGAACATTTTATCATTATTATTAAATGGCTGGATACTATCCAAACTGACCTCATACATCATTTAATGAATTTTTTACAGCTCTTTTGAGTTTCATTAGGTTATTATTATTTGCTTTGTTTATTTATCAAATCACCATAGCCTCACAAATCGCCTGACCATCCAGACAAGTGGGCTACAGATTCTCCTATCTTTGAGTATCTGTGTTTGTTTATGTGTGTGTGTGTGTGTGTGTGTGTGTGTGTGTTTGTCTGTCTCTGAGAGCTACAACCTTGGGGCTACAACCTTGAAAATTTGCATGAATGCACCACCAGGTATCATTTAAAAAAATTTTTTTCTTTCAAAAAAGAGCTTTTAGGGGCCTCTATGATCATTTTGGACTATCAATTTCCAAATCTTGTGCTGGTATTTTTTAGATAATTTTAGATGAAAGATTTTTTTTTTGATAATTTTATATACAAGATCTATTTATTTTACTGAATTTTTTTGATAATTAGTTCTGGTATACACGTGGGCTACGTGATTCATTTATGCAAGGAACAGATGTATTCATTTTCAGTCAAAACAATGAAAGAAAATCTAGAAAAATCCCAATAAACAGTTTTACTTATTCAAAGGTTTAAAAAGTATATATAACTCTCAGAAATACTCCCACCACTCCCACTACACATTGCATTAAACTAATTTTGGTTGCGTTGAAATGAAATGTTATCAGCACTAATATTCTTATAAAATCTCTATTACCTGAATTATATGAATGTTGAGTAACAAAGCGAGTTATAAACGCATCTAAAAATCACGTTTTTTCTCAGTATTAAACCAGTTATTTCATTATTTTGTCACATGCTTCCTCCCTGAGTTTTTTTCATATAAATCTAGTCTTTGAAAAACATTAATTTTATAAAAGGTAAGCTAAGGTTAATCAATATTTTTCCTACGAAACTGACTTCTATTTCATATATTTTTTATATAGTGTATCCTTTGATCAAGAAGGAACTGGAAAAAAAATAAAGTATCTTAGATTGTTTACCAAAGTAGACAAATATGTTAAAAACTTTCCTGTCCACAGTAGAATACTGATTTTTACTTATCATTATAATGCATATGAATTCCCAACCACAATAATGTGCCTTTCACTGTACATATGATATTTTTATGTCAAGGGATTCTTTGAGATATGAAAGATATTTTGAGGGTCCCTCCAGTCTAAAAAGGTTGTGAAAGACTGCTCTGTTGTGTAGTGAATGTGGAAAGGTTTTAGCTGGAAAACCCCCCAAAATTTCATCCCTTTTTCTTTCAGTCTCTTTCTGCCCAAAATAGTCATGAAGAAGCCTGTTTTGCTCCCTTGCTTGTCTCTTTTACCTGAATTATACGAATGTTAAGTTGTCCACCATGAAAAAAATCACTCATGTTCCAATAGAAAGTTCCAAAGTGTTCTATACTAAACAAAAGCAGAAGAATTCTCAAAATCACATTCGCAGAGACAGAATAACTAATGAAGAAGTACTTATGAAAAATGAACAGAAATTACTCACTGATACCATTGCAAAGAGAGGCATCAAGCTAGCTGGAGATATACCACCAGGCCTGGATTAATCATTAAGCAAAATATGATGCGTAGAGCATCAAAAGTGAAGTGGGCATCAAAGGTTTCTTGCATTTCCTTGCATTAATTTATTACAAGTTGTTTAAATTGCTCAACATGAAAGTTTAAATCTAAAATTTGATTCTTTTCTTATGTATTTACATGAAGTTAATTCGCACATTCAGGTGATTCAATCATCTTCATGATTACCATTGTAGAAAACTGGTCATAATGCAAGCCCATGTTTTGTTGGTGAAGATTTAGTTTAATAGGATGGTATATTTTTACAGGAAAATGTATTTTTTCAAACATATTTTGATGCATAGTAAGTGAATGCAACCTTCATTTCTTCAGGAATGTTTCATTTTTGAAAATCTTGTCAGTTAAGCTATGTTAGGGCTGTGGTAGGAGTACTATTTTTGGGCTGTGCTTGGGGCATCAAGTGGCTTTAATCCGCCCCTGCATCCTACCTGTGCCAGAAACTCACAATGCTTTTGTGGCAATGAGGTGGGTTCCAGTTGGTGGGAGGAGAAAGAGAGACAGACCAAGAAAAAGCCTGGTGCTCAACATTCAACAAAGACCTTTAGAAAGTTGGAACTAACCTGGGGAAACATGCAAGATACTGCCATAAATCATTCAAAATGGAGCCAAACCATTGCCAAATATGCCTTGTTATATGATAAGACCTAAAGTAAAATAAAGATTTATTATATTAACCCATTAACTGAAATTCAGTTGTTGCAGTTCTATGGCTAAGTCAATAAAATTTCTGTTTTATCTTAATGTGTAATGATAACAAAAATATCAGTGACTGCTTCCTAAGCTTTACTCGACCTGAGGAGGGAACTCACTCCGAAAAGATCCTCTTGTCCGAGCTAACCGCAATTTTCACAGTTGTTTTTATCATTACCTTAATAAACAATCTTAACTAATTTTGGTCCATAATTTCCTTCTTCTTTCAGTTTTTTTTAATTTGGGGATATTTTTGAGTGAGCATATTTTGAACTTTGAAAAAAAATAGGAATTTGAATATACTTTTATATCCAGACTTGTATACTGATTTTTTTTTTTGAAGAAAGATTTTTTTTTAAAAAGCGAAAAGTTTTCTTTAGGTCAGGGACACTTTTAAAAAAAATAAAATTAACATTAAAATTTTAAATTAAAATTCAAAAAAGTACTTCTAGAAATGTCTTGTCAACATATTTCCCTATGAAATGGTATTTGTTTCATGAAAATCGGTTCATAAATAAAGACAGAGTTGAAAAATATAGTTTTGAAAAAATCGTGATAAAAGTTTTTATAACTTTAAAAAATTCTCGTGTATGATACACAATTGATTTATTCTACATTATACAAAAGATTTCCATTATTTATATCTTGTATTCAATATTCATATATTTCAAAGGGAAATTGATTTTTCTACAAGATGATGTAAAAAAACAAAAAAGTTAAAACCTGACGAAATCAAGGTGAGTTCCCGCTTTAATTGTTTAGTTACAGTGCAGTTCCATTTAGTTTAGCTTCATAGTTCATCAACAAGATCTGTACTACAGAAAATGATAGCATCGTACATATTATCGTTTTATACAACTTTGTTGTATCAAGTGGTTACAGGTGTAAGTATGGAAACCCATAGGCATGTCTATGGAACCGGAAGTACAAGACATATGAACTACTCGTACTTGAAAGTAACATTACATGGCAACTTATATCTATCTGTAAGTCAGGACTTTTATCTTGCAATGGATAAGGGTTTTTATATCCCAAATAACTATCATTCTTTGCATGGTAATGGGTTAATTGTGATTTAAAGATTAAGGATAGAGGTCTGGATAGTCACTCAGCAGAAACCATCACAACACCAATGTCGTTTGGCAGTAAGTCATGTTTAGGGTGATCAATTACAAAATTGGAAAAAGACATGACCAATGGATAAGCTACTTCTCTAGACATTCGTTAAGCGACCACTAAAAAAGTCTGATTTTCAAAAACAATCATGAATGTTGCCCGACACAAACTAAGGGACCAATGTGGCATGGAGGTACACTGCAAACTGAACCCCTACTAAAGACCTCTTTGAAATGTGTGTGTGTGGGGGGGGTAACAGAATTTTTTTGACATAATAAAGAGCAAATTTTAAGCCCTCTAGCTCCATTGGTGTGACCTGCATGCATGATACATACATACACATATACATAGCCAGCAAGACTAGCTTAAAAACTGAAGAAACAGATGTTGAAAGTTATAGTGATGGTTTCTGAAATTGCTCATAGAATTCCTTTTGTATGCTCCCATAGTGACTGTAATATTACATGTGGGACAAAAATACCAAGCTTTCAGGGATGGTACTTAGGGTAATTATATTAGATACTTTTAATGGTTCAAACCAAAATTATTGACATTGTTGTTGTGGCAGCAATTTTGGAAATGTGAAATAATTTCTGATCAATCAGATAAGTATCCCTCAATTTGTCCCTGAGAATTTTAAAAAATGATCAGTTTTCTAACCTAAAATGAACAAGGTGATCTCTAAAGGTTATTTCAAAGTCATAACCCTTTCACTCTTGACTTGCAACAGTCCCTTGTCTCTCTTCAAAAAGTTTTTTTTTATTTGATGGTACTTAAGCTATGAAACTGTTAATATCATTATCGTTCCATACAATACGAAGCTGTGTTGAAAATAAAATGAAAACTTTGA
>OY735204.1:8392678-8400178 GCA_963457665.1 Thysanoteuthis rhombus | reverse complement strand
CGGGTCTGTTTCTTGGTTAGGTTCTATGTTTCAGCTTCATAAGTGACTCTCAGGAGGATGCATTGGTTGTATACCCTTCTTTTTAGGAATACAATAAAACTTAGTGAAAAATTACTTGATCGTCAAGTTAGCAGATATCTGAGTAGTGGTGTCATTATTATGCATCTGCCTTGACGAAGGAAATCTGATCCCAAATGAGAGTGAACTGTCATCTCTCTTACCTGCAGTCAATTCTATTGATGTAATTCTGTAATACTTACTGAATATGAATACTTATCTCATTTCTCATATCTAATCAGTAAATTAGTCATTTGAAAGAGTAGCCACTTACTTCCAAAATCAACGCTTTTTATTTGAAAACAAGAATATATGATCAACATCCAAAACATCCATATTTCACCTGCTATTACTACAATGCAATAAGTCTTTTACTTATATTACTTTTCTGTGACAGGCTGAGAAGATTCACATTCAATATATATATATATATATATATATATATATATATATATATATATTGTGAACGGCGTTATAACGAATCAGTTGTGTCAAGGGATGCCTGTATCAATATGATTAATATTTTTGATCTGTACAATATGTATCAATAGCAAACAGTGCTATATTGTGGAAGCCTGCAACAATACAATAATTCCGAACTGTGTTATGTAGGAGGATGCCTGTACTAATAGTATTTTTATAGAAACAATATGTGGTCAGGTAAAATAACCTTACTCCTAAAGAAAGAATGTCAAATTAAAATTAAATCACTTTGTTCTTTGAATTTTCATGACATCATCAGAAATTTTTTAATTCTCTAAATGATGTAATTTAAAGTATTCATAAAGTCAGAGTCTGGTTGCGCATTGTAATTGTTAAGTAATTTGAACATGACGTAATTGGTTTAAATCATCTGATTTAGTTTTGTTCTCGAAGAGCATAGTGAAAATTCTACTATGTGCCGAAAATTGATTTGACTGACGGATCAAGAAATCCAATAATAAATGCATGTAGACACATCTTGAAAAAAAAAAGTGCTGAAATTTATTCAAAATATTTTTAACAAATTCATACCTATGTATTTGAACATCCGTACAATGAAGACATTTTTAGGTTTATCTACAATATTCTAGTGCTAAAACTAGTATCTTTATTGATGTTTGAGTTCCAAAGAAGCCCAGAATAATAAATCCTCTAGAACAGCTTTTCTCAAGCTTTTTAGATTAGAGGAACCCTTAAAATAACTTAAATATCTCGAGGAAATCCTGCATAAAAATATCATATATACAGTTAACAAAAGATTAGTGTGTTTAAAAATGTACATGTATTATAATCTAAAAGTAATTATCAGTATTCTACTGTGGATAGAAAGATGGTAATCTGAATATCTGTTCATTAGATAAATGAGTAAAATTTTTTAACCATAATGAATTACCATATTTACTCAAGTACAATGCAATCTCAAATATAATGCAACCCCGACATTTTGTAGCTAAAAATCAGCAATATATATATATAATACATTCACTTTCAGCCTTTTTTCGTAAAAGTGAAAAGTGGTGAGAACCAAATTTCCAGAAAGGCAGGGAATATCTGTATTGGAAATCGTTGAAAAATGCTTTAGGTCTGATAAAGCTTTCGGTCTGCTCTGGATAGCACTAAGGAAATGAAAGAAGAAATATTCAATGCATGTGTCTTTAACTAATCCTTCTCCTTAACATTTCAGTCAACATAAGCTTTCAATTGAATAGGGAGCTTAGAAATAACTTGAAACAAAAGCAAGAATTGTTCCTTGAAGACAATAGAGTATTTTCTCTGAAAATAAAGTAAGTATGTAATCTAATTTTGTAAACGGTTTTGTATGTGACTGATTAAAAAAAAAAGGCTTATCCCAGTTTTTAAAGTGACTTGAATAGTTAAGCTACAAACAGAGGCAGCAGGTTTTACTATCAGTCTTCAAAGAGTAAAAAAGAAAAAAAAAAAAGAAGTAAATTCTGAAAGAAAGACCATGGAACAAACAAAATTAACAAACAAATTAAGAAAGCCATTCATTTAGTTCTAGGTACCTAATGAAGCTTGAAGAAAAACACGTATTCCTGTAACAACATATTTACTGCCTTTCTCCAAGAACTGGCACAGAATAAGGAAGTCATAGTTAAGACGTTCAATGCAATATCAAAATGTTTTTCTGCAATTCTTACATGACTTATATTTAGTGTAACACAGTAGTGGACATTTGTTGATAGGAGGGGGTAGGGCTGAGCTTATGGTACCCCGACAGGGAGGGATGGGTTGGAAAGGGCTTTCTATTAGTTACTTGATTCAAAGCAGTCGGAATTTTCAGACTATGATATTAAATATTTTTCACGCAAACACACAGATTATACACACAACTTCACACACACACACCATACATGCATACCCTCCAACTTCACTCATACAAAACCAGCACATACAAAAATACTTCTGGTTAGTCACTCAATAGAAACTATCACATTACCAACAAATTCTGGTAGCATTCCATGTAGGGGGTGATCAATTGAAAAATTGTCAAAAGGTGATCAATGAATAAGTTACTTCTCTTGCCTTCAGTTGAGCAGTGATCACAAAAAAAAGTCTGAATATCAAAAAACAAGCATAAATGTTGTTGGACACAAGCTAGTGATCAGTTTAGCATAATCTTATATTGCAAATTGAACACCCTGCTAAAAACCTATTAAGGAGGGGAATTTTCAAAAAGTGAAATTGATTGTTCTAGATATAATGAGGAGAAAATCTTTGAGCCATCTAGCTACACTGGTGTGATCTACATGCATAGCCAGCTGGACTAGCTTGACAACTGAAGAAACCAATGTTGACTGTTTCTAATAATCATATGTGTGCATGCACACATACACAAACCAGTGTGTGTTTGTCCTTCTCTGATGACACATTTCCCGAATGAAGAAGGAAAAGATGATTGAACAAAATGAAAATAAAAAGAGAGCCAATTGTTTTCTAGCCAGAATTTCTATTTATTTGACACATTGACATACAAAAAGGTCTTTAGTCTTACACTTTAAGATAAAGTCAACATTAATCATATTAATCAGAAACAGGTTTGGTTAGTCATGCAAAAGAAACTGTCATGTGACTAAAGTCTTTTGGCAGCAGCCCATGTTGGGGGTAATCAATGAGTAACTTACTTCTCATGCCTTTCGTTAGATACTGATCACTAAAAAAGTATGAATTTTCAAGAAACAAGTGAGAATGAGGGCACAAACCAAGGATCAATTTGGCATGATATTACATACATTGCAAGTTGAACCCCTGTGACAAAAAACAAGCTATATATGAGGGAAACTTTTTTGTAGACATAGTAGGGAGTAAAAATGTAAATTTTCAGCCCTGTAGCTTCATTGGTATGGCCTATACGTATTATACACACATACATACATAATTAACCAACCTTGAAAACTGTAGAAACCTATGTTGACAGTTTTGGTAACAGGATCGATTGAGGGTTTCTAATTGGAAAACAGTGGAAAAGATTGATAACAAAATAAAAAGAAAGAAAATCAAGCTTGGCTGCACGAGGATCAGACCAACTTTACAACTGAAGAAACTCCCTTGCTTAATTAAAATCTAAAAGGTAAATAAAAGAGAATTCATTTCTCCATACAACATAATTCTAAAACTACAAGTTGTTAATAATAATAATCTTTACTCTTTTCACAGAAAATAGTAATGAATCATGAACTTACACGTGAGTATAAACAGTTATGAAGAATAGCAATATTTTACTTTATTTCCAACAGAGACAATCCACCCAAAAGCAACCTGTGGCAGTGAATTCCTCATTTCTGTGTGTCACTATGTCGCTGTTATTCAAGCATGATGTCATTGCTTTTTGGTATTGTCATTGTAGTTAAATACGAAAATGAAGTAAACTCGTTATAGTTGGACAATGAAATGGTGGGAAAAAAGAATATGGTTTGTAGCAAATAAATGTATCAAAACATGCCACGTGGATAACGGAATTTGAAACTAGAGAGCACTCTGCAATTGTTGGACACTAACTCCATCGGAAAAAGAATTATTGGAATCTCCCTAAAAGTGTAATCACTTCTTTCTTAGCCCATGGCTGCTCAGCTTACTACCAGATTTAATTGGAATTCATTGAGAACTTTTGGAAATATCGTGTAAACAGACATAATAGAATACATAAATGTATGAAAAAAAAGGGGAAAATATTTTAATCAAAAACGAATTCCTGGATCCATCCCCAAATTCAATCACTTTCTTCTTATCTCATGGCCCTCTCTTCAACAAATTCTAAATAGATTCATTGACAACAATAGACATATCATGTTGACAGACAGAGAGATTGGAGCAGAAGATAGTTGATCTTTACCAAGTTTAGCTTAGTTTGACACAAGGCCCTAGTAAAGGAGCACCCAGTGAAAATCAAACTCATTATAGTAGTAATGGTCAGTATCACAAGCTTGTTAACCATAACTACACTGATAGTAAAGCTCTGGGATTTCATGAGATTACTGAATATACATGATTTCACAAACTTACAAGTTACTGATATATACTCATATGTATCATATACACTAATGACATCTCATTCCTTTTGTTTCTGTAAGCGAGATTCGGTTTCTATGGCCTCTACTGACCTGTGCATGGCTTCATCATATCAACAATACTACATACCTACACACATATACCCAAGGACATCCAGCATGTCATTACACACAACCGATTCATAAATGTATATCAACCTACAATTCACAATATTCTTTGAAACAACTATTTCCCAGTTCTCTTTTCATTTTCCTTGAAAAAGTTCTCGACAAGAACGCAATGTTGGAATAAAATATTTCATTTGTTTTTCACAAGTCTTCCAACATTGTCATTCAAATCCTATGTATATTGGCAGAAGTAGGTGGGCTTTTAAATTGTTCTGCTTTTCAACTGAACATAAAAAAGAGAAAAGAAAATTTCTTTTCAATGGGAGATTCTTTTTCTAGTAACCAACCAAAACTATCAACATAGGTTTCTTCAGTTTTCATGTTGGTCTGGCTGGCTATGTATGCATTCATCATTTGCACAGATGAAACCAGTTTATTTCACTGTGTGCATCTGATTTGACATGTTGGTGAGGCTACCAGCAATTGAAAGAAGGAAATTTTTTTTTTGAAAAACTTGTATCAACCAGGATAATAAGTATCAAAAGAGGAAAGTCTAAAATACAAATTTGATTTTTCTATTGTCAATCAGTTCAGGAAGATGAAATACGTAAATAGATAAACACATTTACTCTAACACTCTTTAATTAAAAAAGATCTGTTGCTTAAAAAAAAAACGACAACAAAAAACAACTCTTTAGTCTAAAACACCAAAGTCTACCAAAAAAAGTGGATAACAGATTTTCTCAGTCACTCCATAGAAACTCGCACATGATCAATGTCTTTTTGCAGTATGCTGTGTTGAGGATGATCAATTAAAAATTGGAAAAAAGGGTGATCAATGGATTAATCACTTCTCTCACCTTTTGTTGGGTAATCATCACAAAAAAAAAATCTGAATTTAAAAAACAAAAACAAAGGTGAACGCAACTGGACATAAACCAAGTGATCAATTTGGTATAAATTTACATTGGAAATTGAACCCCAACGAAAATTCTATTTAGTAGAATTTAACAAAAACAAAAAAAATGGTTTTTCTAAACAATAGAGAGTAAATGCTGAAAATATCAGCTCAATTGGTGCCACCTGTGCGCATGATAAATGCATACATAGCCAGACCAACGTGAAAACTGAAGAAACCTATATTGACAGTTTTGGTTGACAGTTTCTAATAGTTACTAAAAAAGAATCTTTTATTCAAAAAAATTTCCTCTTCTCTTTCAAACGTTCAGTTGAAAAGCAGAAGGGTTTCATATCACTCCTATTCTTCCGTCAGAGAAGTTGAATGTAATTGTGTGTGTCTGTTTGTCTGGATGGATGTATCATGTGCACAGATGCCTGTATACGTGATGTGTATGGAGCTAGAGGACTGAAAACTGAAAAAAATTATCTATGATATCTAGAAAAAAACTTCTCTTTGGAAAAAAAAAAATTCTTTCGATGAATAGATTTTTAGTGGGTTGTTCAGTTTGCAATGTGCATTTACACTTAATTGATCCCTTAGTTTGTGTCTGGTAGCATTCACGCTTGATTTTTGAAAAATCAGACTTTTTTCAGTGATCAATGCCTAACAAGAGACAAGAGAAGTAACATTCATTGATCACCCCCAATGAGATGGTTTCTATTGAGTGACTAACCAGACTTATTTTTATTCTGCAGAAAAGAACAGTCTATCGCAAAAAAGGTGAGTAAAAAACCCCCCAAAAAACAGTCATTGAAAAGCAATGTAACTCAATATTTGTACATATTAAGTTCAAGGAATTTTTTAAGGTTACCTCCTTTGCATCATAGCTATATATAACCTGATTTTCATCCAGTTTTCAAAAGTATTAGCAAGATATGTGCTTTTGCAGTCCTTTGTATTTTTTTATTTAACAACTTAGCTCTGTTGAAGATGGAAAACTTGGTCGTATTAGAAACCTTCAAATTAACATCAACATAAGTTTCTTTGGTTTTCAAGTTATGGTTAGGTTATCTATGAATGTATCATGTGTACAGGCCACACCATCGGAGTTAGAAGGCTGAAAATTATTTTGCATCCTGCAGTCCTTGGTTGTTGAAAATTCAGACTTTTTTAGTGATCACAGCCCAACAAAAAGTGAGAGAAGCTACTTATTTATTGATCATCCCTTTTGCCTATTAAAAAACTGTTGTCAAAACTGTCATAATAGGTTTCTTTAGTTTTTGAGTCAGTTTGGCTGGCTATGTATGCATGTTTGACATGTTCACGCTGCATTAGTGGAGCTAGAAGGCTGAAAACTTATACATTCACTCCATATTATGTCTACAAATAACATTCTTTTTTGTTCATTTTAAATCCTTCCCCACTATAAATGGGAGGTTCAGTTTGCAATGGAAGTTTATGCTAAACTGGTTGCTCATTTTGTGCCCGCGTGCTTTCTGAAAATTCAGACTTTTTCAGTTATAACAGCCAAACAAAAGGCGAGAGTAGTAACTTATCCATTGACCACTCCTTTTTCCAATTTTTAATTGATGATCCCCAACATGGTATGCTGCCAAAAGATGTTGGTCCCATAAATTACTATGGAGTGATTAATTTTCCAATTGATCATCTTCAACATGGCATGATACCAAAAAATGTTAGTCACATGATGTTTTCTACTGGGTGATTAACCAGACCTGTTCTGTTTTCACGGCTGTCTCTCTTCAAACTATGATACGTGTTTATCTGATTGTGGCTTTTTGAATGAATTCAAATGTGACAGAAATCAAAATAGGAAACTGGAATTTTAAAGACGTTTCTCATTCATCCATTCAGTGAATCAGAATAGATGAATCTAGGGGAGCTAACTCGATGATGGATTACCAT
>OY735204.1:8372678-8390178 GCA_963457665.1 Thysanoteuthis rhombus | reverse complement strand
CTATGACGATGAATTTAGAAGGATACAGATTTACTCATTGTATCTAAAAAAAACAACATATTTTTTCAATTTCACCAACCCCCCATCATTGGTTTTTTTTTTTTATCAGGAGGTTCAATCTGCAATGTAAGTTTTTGCTAAATCGGTTCTTCGCTTGTGCCCAGCTGCATTAATGCTTGGTTTTCACAATCCAGACTTTTCAATGATCCAACAAAAGGCATGAGAAGTAACTTATTCACTGATCATCCCTTTTTCCAATTTTCTAATTGATCAACATTTTTGACATATTGCTAAAAAACATTTTTTATATGACAGTTTCCATTGAGTGCCTAATGATACCTGTTGATTGATTAAAGTGTGAGAGGCGATCTACACACACACACACACACGTACATTCTCTGTTAGTCAGGGAGAGATATGGAAAGTGAGAGAGTGAAAGATCGAGAAAGAGAGATTCTCAATGACAAAAAGAAAATGATTTTATTACATTGTGTAAGAAATCTTAATGTTTAAATGGATTATCATATAACAAGAACCTCAAGTTCAACAATACGTCCACTATCCATGATAGTAGTGGTAGGAAGAGGAGAAAGAAAGGGAAAAGCTGGACCAAGTTTTATATCAATCTGAGAAAATTGATATTTAGCATTACTAGTTGTAGTTGGGTTTGCTCAGGAAAGATCTTGGATTTGATTCCCGGTATGAGCAATTGAGACTTGCAAGGATCACTAAGCTCAAGCATGCAACAGAAACCGAGGCTTTATCACTGGTCGTCACACTCCATTGGGAGTTGTCTCTCAAGAGACGTGACGCTTCACTTTTTAGTTGTGGTAGAAGGAAGAGGAGAAACAGGAAGATTATTCATACAATATGGCTGAAAATACTTGATATTTAACCTATTAGGGACCAACTGACAAACCATGAAAGTGTCTTATAGAGATACGTGGATGCATATAAAAATAAAAAATTATTTTGAATGCTTTGATTTTTCCCACAGTGGTGTTTTCTTAAAAATCAATTATGACTGGTGATTTAGAAATGGTATAAGAGTAAATAATGTTATTTACTTGTATTTAAATATAAATCATACACAAGTCTGGTTAGTCATTCAATAGAAACCATCATGCAACCAACGTCTCTGGTAGCATGCAAGTTTTCTGCCTTCATATATTCCTTGATATGTTAGTTGCAGCCCCCCCCCCAGTCAGTATTTTTTGTTACTTCCCTTTGATATCAGATTATGAACCAGAAACCAACCTTTATGATGCAAAAAACTTGGTGAAAAATGAACTCATTTTCATGTTTGCAGGAAGAGAAAATATTGTAATGAGCAGATTTTGTCTGGTATTCCCGAAATCTGGAGATAAGAAGTCCATTTATAAGGGGGTTTACAGTACATATATTGTAATATTTACGTATTGTACAGATATAGAAGGACTCATCAAACAGTCAGTTTTAACAATATTGAATCACTGTAGCCCAACAAATGGCCCAACCCAACAACCACATTGGCAACAGATTCTTCTCTCTTAGAGCGTCTATTAATCAATGATGCCCAGATCTTGTGCTGGTATTTTTTTAAAGATAATTTCAGATAAAAAATATACTTTTTTGAGATAATTTTAGATAGAAGTTCCTTTTTTTAAAATTTTTTATGAGATGATTACTTCTGATGTATGCACAGACTATGGTACAGACATCTATATACATATATTCCTTATTTCAAAGCTTCTCTGTGTGTTTGAGAAGAGTTCAGCATTTGAGGAAAGTTTAGCATGGCCATCACATAAATACAGGCACCTTCAATATAGTGTGCTCACTCATCCAGGAAACCATTAATAAAGACAGAACTTCATTAAAAGACTTATGTTTTAAATATCAAATTCCTTCGTTTTGTAATCACAATTGATATATATTTACAAGTTTTACACAAGAAAACAATACGTCCATTAACTGATAAACTCGTTTTGGCACTTGTAATTGACTTTTGATTATCTATGGTTTTGGTTATAATGCAATTGACCCAAACACCTGCATTATAAAGAGGGACTACAGTTGTATTAGGGCAATTCCAAGAAGACGAAACGATTTGTCAAGTTGATTAGAGTCTCAATAAGCAATCAAAAATCAATGGTGGAGTCTAGCCAAACTCTGATTTTCTTCTTAGAAAGAATTTCTTTTTCAAAGTTTAATAAAATTTTGAATGGATGATAATTAGATACCAAGTAATGTTTTCTTTTTGTTTCTTGTTATGAAATGGAATATACAATATATTTTGTGTATATTTTGCTACTTTGTTATTTCCATCATACCCTATGTTATTCCAGTAATTAAGCAAATGAAAAATGGAAGAATTAAAATTATAATATCTAATTAGATCTAGCTTCATTTTACAAGAACACAAAGAAGAAAGAAACTGGTCTGGTTGGTTACGTACTAGAAACTGTTTCATATCCAACGTCTTTTGGCAGCATGCTATGTTGGTAGTGATCAATTAAAAAATTGGAAAAAGGGGTTATCAATGGATAAATTACTTCTCTTTCCTTCCATTGAGTAGTGATCACTAAAAATGACTGAATTTTCAAAAACCAAATGTACATGCTATTGGACACAATGTAAGGGATTGATTTTACATTAACTTACATTTCAAATTGATCCCACCCCAACTAGAAACCTATTTAGGGGGTGAATTTTATAAAAAAAATTTTTTCAGACATAAGGAAAAGTAAATGTTGAAAATTTCCAGCTCTAATGGTGTGGCCTTCATGAATGATATATATATATATATATTCATATATATATATATATGTATCCAGCCAGTGAGACGGGTCAACTTGAAAATTGAAAAATTTTGACAGTTTTGGTTGATGGCTTCTAGAAAAAAAAAAAAGAAAAAAAAAGATAAAATCCTGATGATTGGGCAAGGGTAAAAAAAGCAGCAGCAAGAAAAAAATCCGTTGAATTGCGAGGATAAAACTAGAGCTCTCAGAGAGTGCATACCTCTACCAACCATGTTGTCACTAAAAACTAGATGAAAATCATAAATAATTACGATGTAGGGGAGGTAACGGTAAAAATTTACTGGATCCACAACAAAATTTAATTCTTTCATAGCCCACTGCCCACACTTTTCATTGAAATTCATAGAGATCTTTCAGAGATATGAGGACAAACAGATGGATGGGAAGACAAGGGTGAATACATATACAAATTTGATTTGAAACTTCATCATTAAATACACACACAAACAACTTTGCATCAGTCAACAGCAAGATCATTGGGCACTGCCTGGGTTGGGCTACTTTAAAAACTGTCACAGTTCAAGTTTATTTTGCATAAAATATTATAGTGAGCTTAACATGGAATTAAATAAATATAGGCCTCCCCAGTTTTTAAGTTGGTCTGGCTGGCTGACTATGCATGTATCACACATACAGGCTACACCAATGGATCAATAGAGCTGAAAATTTTAGCATCTATTCTTTATTATGACTTCAAAAATGTTTTTTTGTAACCCCCACTCAATAGTTTTTTTGGAATGGGAGGGTCAATTTGCAATGGAAGTGTATGCTGAATTGATCACTTAGTTTGTATCTGCTTTGTTTTTGGAAAATTCAAATTTTTAGTGATCACTGCCCAACAGAATGCGAGAGTAGTAACTTATTCATTGATGCCCCTTTTTCAATTGATCACCCCAATACAACATGCTGCAGAGAGACATTGGTCACATGATATGGTTTCTATAGAGTGAGTAACCAAGACCTGTTTTTATTACAATTTAATAAAGAAGGAAAATGAATCACAATGGTTTCATCTACCATAATAATGATATGCCAGCGTATTTATATATTTATTTTTTGTCAGTGACACTTCAAATCAGTTAGATAATGAGAAAAAAATTTTTTTTGATAAGAGTATGAATACAAGTGAAATTTTCTAAAAAAATGGCTCTGCAATTAATTTTGTGGATATAAAAACATACATATATGTAGAAAATATCATTTGTCACAGAGGTATAATTTGTTTTATTACAATACAATAAGTAATATTACCAAATCTTATACTGAGACAACTACTTAAAAAAAAAAAAAGAAGAAAAAAAGGGCCAAACCTCTGAATCTGGTTCATATTAATACATTAGATGAATCATTACAATTTCTCAGTAATATCATGGCAAAAACCACACCCAGGTAGGATACCCTATTTTTAGAGGTTTCCTAGAACCCTATAAATCACTTTGTCTTTCCCCTATTAACTGACATCATTTATTCGTTTTTTCAATCAATTCTCATCATAGATATAAAATTACATCATCAGTGTTCAAAAGCATGGGGTCATAGATTAAAATTGTTTTTTTTTTTTAGATGTAATTTATATAATTTATGGTTTCCCTTTTAGCAATGCCCCTTATCTTACAGTAGTCCACCCTCATCCATGGTTTATCTTTCAGTGCTCCTCCCCCTATTTGCGTTTTCTCTTTCAGTGGTCCTTCCTATCCACGGTTTGACTTTCAATGGTCCCTGCCCACTTATTTGCGGTTCACCCTCCAGTGGACCTCACCTATCTGCACTTTCCCTTCCAAAAGTACATGGACACATCATAAGAATTCCGTTCTTGTTTATCGTATAGTATGGCTTAAACAGTACTGATAGGACAAAAGAGTATTTGGAGGACTCCTGTTCATTGCAACTCTTCCAGGTAGAAAACTCTTCAGTCATAATACCAGTGCATTAGATTCAATTTGATATTTGCAGATTTTTAAAAAAGAATTACCTTATATACAGTAACTTATGACAAAGAAGATAAAAAGAGCTTTTTCCTCATTTGAATTAAATGTTTCAATAATCTTATCTAATATTCTTTGATGAATAAATAGAGTACATCAACCATATTTACTCAAGTACAATGCAATCTCCAATATAATGCAACCTCCACTTTTTGTAGTTCAAAATCAACAATATATGTATATATCAGTGGCGTATAGTGCTTTGTATCTTGGGTGTGCTGTGGGTTACGGATACAATAAAACAAAACTATTTTAGTGTCTATAAAAAGCAATGGATAGTTGAAGCCTTTTTGTTATAATGTAGGGAAGGTGGATTATAGAAATTGGAAAGTTAACAGAAAACAGATTTTAAATTGGACACTTATCAGTGGACAATAATGTCCAATTCAAATTTTGTTTTTCTTCCATCAATTTGTTTGCTGTTTGTAACATCAAATGAGCAAGGGTGTGAAACTTAACAATTTACAATCAGGACTACCTTCCCAACATTGTACCAAGAGGGCTTTCACTGTACATTGCTTTTTATAGACACTAAAATACTTCTGCATTTTTGTGCACACAGCACACCCCAGATACAAAGAGCCATATGCCTCTGCATATATTATCATATTTTTTACACTCAAGTATAATGCTCCCTAATTTTGACACTGATTTTTTTCATATCAAATTTCTAACATTATACAAGAATACAGTTAGCTAAAATCTATGATCTGAAATCACAGCAATAACAAAATGTCTCAATTGACCTCATATATAGAGAAACTCAGGTTTATATGATTAAAGGCAGACTTTAATTTTTCTTAAATTGTAGGAAGGGGTCTTTGGATAAAATTAATGAAACTGATAGATTTTACCTGAGAATATCCAAATACTGTGTTTTCCATCACCGATGATGCTACTTTTTTTCCCCCCCCAAGAAAATCTCGAAAATTGTCTTGAAGCATGATGCCTTTGATTGTGTTTCTAAGATGTGCTTGAGAGTCAATTAAATAGTTTCAGCAGAAAACAAATCCCTTCTGTCTTTTGGGTTCTGATATAGATTGATTTCAATACAGCCAGGTGCAAAGGCGATCTTGCTATACTAACAATTCTAAAGCCAATAAATGATGAAGATATTTACCTGATTGCCATTGTATTCGATATTGAAGTGGAGATGAGCCCACAGATATATCTTGTGATGATGTGGAAGAAATCCACCCTCTTCCAAGTGTCCTATGAAGCCTCTCACAGGGATCTCATCTAAAACGAAAAGGATTGAGTAAAATTAAAGATTAATAAAACATATATATTCATATAAGTATTATGATATATAAGTGTAATATGGATATAAATTCAAATTCTTTATTTTTTCTTCATTGAATGATGATCTGGGAGCTGTGGTAAAAAAGCAAAAGAAATAAGGTGAGATAAATACTACTAAAAAATCTGACTATGTAGATGTGATATCTGTGCCTTGCATAAATGAATCACAATAGTTAGCAACTGTATCACAACTAATTATCTAAAAATTAGATCTTTTATCTAAAACTATCTTAAAAAATAGATCTTTCATCTAAGAAATACCAGCACAAGATTTGGGCATCTAATGACTATAGGAACCCCCAAAAGAACTTAGTTGAAAGAACAAAAAACACTTCAAGATTGTGCCTAGTGGTGTACTTATGAAAATTTTCAAGGTTATAGCCCCAAAATATGACTAGGAGCACCCCGAGAGGCACACAGATGCTCTAAGTAAAAAGAATCTGTAGTCCACTTGGCAGGTTGGTTGGGCCATTTGTTAGGCTATGATGATTTGATTGTCAATTTTGGGGGGGAAATGTTTGTCTATCTGCCATGCTCTTTCTAGATCAATATGAAGAATTAAGAAACACAACTGTAACCGCAATTTGATCTCCAGATGTAAACCTCAGTACACTGATGATAGACACTTAAGCTACCACTACAGAGATGAAATTGTAATGGATTTCCAACCTCACGTATTGTCAGTCAGATTGGATAGGAGGAAGTGGATATCAAAGCAGTGAAATTCTGAAGACAGAAAGCCCAATTAAAAAAAAGGTTTTTCAAATGAAAATATACCACTAGAATACATAGATCTCTCAGAAAAGCAAACTACAGATGTACTGAAAAACTATGCAGTGATCTACAATTACAAAATATCTATTAATTCAATCTTTAATTTAATTAATTTTACATCTATTACCAATTTACTTGAGTATAATGCAACCACATATAAAATGTAACCGCCACTTTTTGTAGCTAAAAATCAGTAATATATTATATCCTCTTATTACTGAAAATCTAAAAAACACGATAAGTAAAACACACACTGAAATGGTCCTGCTTTTGGTCAGCAACTTCTGATTTGAATTTACTCAAACATACAAATTCTGTAATTTTGTTGGTTTGTTACCATAATACTGCAAAAATGTTACCAGTTATTTTTGATAGATTCCATGCTAGTTAATAATAATCAACGATGGTTCATTCAAGAAATCTAAATACTATAGCACACACACATGCACATTATATACATATATATATACACATACATATATATATATATATATATATATATATATATATATATATATATATATGTTTATCAAGGATAGAGCTATATGCCTTGTGACCTCTAATTCTATGCTCTACCACTGATGGAATAAGTGTAGCTAACCCTTTCTACTTTCCCTTCTAATAAGGGCCAAATGAATCAAATGAAGAACAAAAATAATGATAAAAAGATGAAGTACATTTATTTCCAAACTGATTTTTCAAAACATAAAAGGAAAAAGTTCACAGAAACAAGAGAAAAAAAACAACATTATTTTGCCAAGATTTTTTAAACTTAAAAGGTTATTAGGATCTTTTAAAAGGTTATGTGTTCTTAAATTATCTAAGAATTGAAAATTATCTTTTTTTCCCATTACCCTTCCCATTTAGAAAATATATCATCAGATTAAAGGAACGATTCCAAATTTCATTTCATGCTTTTTTTTTTTTTTTGTTATAAACAAACCAATTTATTTCCATGTGTGAAAATTTCTCTTGCTAAGGTCCGGTTTATTAATTTAGAACAGGAATTGTAAAGACAGTTATATAACATTTTTTACTAAATTTTAATGTCATTTTTTAAATTTATAATTATTTTCTTGCAACAAAAATGGCATCTGTTTTCTTATTCATTTGTGCCATTTCTTTAGAGAAAGTGACAAAAGAACGATTTCTTTCTGATTGTATCATTTCCGTCGAATACTTCATTTACTTTTATCTAATTTCCTTTTTTTTTTAGATGTGTCCACACATCTCAATAAGACGCTTTTTGGTTGTTTGGTCGATTGGTTGGTTCTGATTAAATTAATCAACAGAAAGAGGAAGGAGGAAAAAGGTGCGATGTCATTGAAATGGGTGGCATCATTGAAAGAACCTCTAACCCGATCAATTTTTTAGCAGTGGTGCTGATGTCCTGATAGAATGTCCGAGGTCCACATTTTTGCATTCAAAAAAATGAATTTAAATGGCTGTTTACAATTTTTGTTGAAAATAATACACACAAAATATTTTCATATCACAATATCTCACAAGTATGAGAAACAGTCGACTCAACGAAAGACTACTTCTCACATCTCCTTCTCCTTTTCTTCCAGCTGCTACCTCAGATGGTGGATGCATTGTTGAACTTGGGGTTTTTGATTTCTTTTTTTAACACAACGAACTCGGGCCATCAGTCTATGGCAGTGACTAAAGAGTGAGGAACAGAAATAAAGAATAAGCTCCTACTGAGATTCGAACTCACATCCTTTTTGCCAGGTCATGGTTATTCATTGTGGGATTTTTCAGAGAAGTTTTTACGAGTAGTAAAATGATATCTTTGCTTTGCTTCTTTGCACAACTCCCTCTATTTCACCCAGACCCTTTTGATTTGTACGCATAATAGCGGCTCATTTACAAAGAGAATACAAAGCAGACAATGGAAAAGCTCTCAACTTCAGATTTATATTTTCCACTTCTAATCATATGATGATGAATCTCACCAACCTTGCACCTGGAATAAAACCAAAAGCCCCCCCCCCCCCACTCTCCATTCAATTTTTCAGTCACATGTTCTGCCAGAGAATTATCCTGACAGGCTCTGTTTGTCATGATAAGTAAATGTAGTTCAGCAGAAAATATCATTCAGATTCTGAATATAAACAAAACAGGTATGGTTAGTCACTGAAGAGAAACTGTCTTGTAACCAACAACTTTTGGCAGCGTGCCATGTTGGGATGATCAATTGGAAAATTGGAAAATTGAAAAAAGAGGTGATCAATGAATAAGTTACTACTCTTGCCTATGTTGGGCTGAATTTCCAAGAAAACTAGTGTGAAGATAGCCGAACACAAACTAAGGGACCAATTCAGAATAAACTTACATTGCAAAATAAACCCCCACTAAAACCCAACTTTGGGTGGAAATTTTCAAAAAACAAAAAACCAAACCTCAGAAAACATAAGGAGTGCCTGTTCAAATTTTCAGCCCTTTAGCTCCATTGGTGTAGCCTGAGTGCATGATACATACATACAAGCCAGACCAATATAAGAATGGAAGAAACCTATACTGACAGTTTTGGTGACTGATTTAGTCGACAGTTTCTGATACTCTTTCCTTTCAGGATTAATCTTGTAGATTTCGCTGCCTGCAAGTGATAGAAATAATTCTTCTGCCTCAACAGATTCCATTATATGATAGAGCAGCATCTATAGGTATGACTGAAAAGTACAAAAACTTTGGTGGAAAAATAGAAGGATTCAGATTCTATCCTTGGGTTACTCTTTCCTCATTTCAGTGAAGAAACGGAGATGATGAGAATTCTTCATAAAAGATATTGCAGTCACCTGTATGATATTTAATGCATGGATGCTGGCAGGAAAAATTGCCAAGACTGTAACTCAGTGTTGCCAACTCAAAAAATACTTTTGCTCTAGTTCAACGACCAAAAAGCGCTGAAAAGGTCTAAATTCAAAAAATGGCCAAAAATGGCTAAAAATAACATCAAAAGATGCGTAAATGGCCACTCAAAAATGCTAAAATGTTTAAGCACTTCCAAGTTATTTTTGCATCAATCTCAGAACTCATATTTTATCAAAGACAGAATTCCGTAGACAGATTTAACATTTGTATTAATGGCAGGAACCATAAACAAAGAAATTGGGATGCACTCAGAGAGTACATATCTCTATCAATGCAATTGTAATTAAAAAATTGATGAAAATCAGTTTGTACATAACTCCGAAGCAAGAAAGGTAGCTACAAAAGAATTAATGGATGCTCCCCAAAATTTAATGAATTCTTCCTTAGCCCAAGGCCACCCTTCTTCAAAATTTCATTGAAATTCATTGAGAACTTTTGGAGATATTATGTGGATAGACAGACATGGGAGAAAACATAAGTCTTCTAACTTCTTTAGTAAAGGAAACAATGGCTCTTGGAAATAGTAAGAACTACAAATTGCAGGCGGACAGAATTCAATTTCACATGTTTTCAATGTGTGTATCTGATTTTGCTAAACCAAACTTGCAATCAAGACAAACAATGTTCATTCCACTCGCAGACCAAACTTTTATTTCATTAGAAACTGTCAATCAAAACTGTAATGAAACCTGTTAACATAAGTGTCTTCAGTTTTCAAGTTGATCCAGCTGATGGGCTGGCACGTAATGTATGTATCATGCCTATGGACCAATAGAGCTGGAAGGCTGAAAATTCAAACATGTACTCTTCTTCATGCCTGGAAAAAATGTTGCTTCTGTTTTTTGAAAATTCCATTCCCCAAAATAGGTTTTAGTTTGGATTCAATTTGCAATGTAATTTTATGCTAAATTGATTCTTTAATTTGTCTTGCCATATTCATGCTTCATTTTTGAAAATTCAGACTTTTTAGTGATCACAGCCCAACCAAATTCAAGAAAAGTAATTTAATCAATATTTTCCAATTTTCTAATTGATCACTCCAACATGGTACGCTGCAAAAATACAATGTTCACATGCTGTTTTCTATTAAGTGACTAACCAGACCTGTTTGATTACATTTTTTTTTTTATATAGTTTTAATGTCTTGGCGATGTTGTTGTCACTAATCAAATGTAGGTCAATAAAAAGGTTAGTCCTGAGATGCCGAGATGAAGAACAACAGTTGTGGTAGAATCTGTCCTGCCCCTCAGCTACAATCTATCCGTGTCCAAATGTACACAGATTCTGCCTTCTGATACAACTGGCTTATTTCTTTGCTTAATTGAGAGACAAAGAAAAACATGGCAACGAAGAAGAAGAAGAAGTAGAAGATTTGGATTGTGTTGCATGTTCTTTGTACTTTCAATGGACACTCAAAGCGAAAAGAAAATACAATACTCAAAGCAAAACCAAGAAAGAAATTTAAATAAGAAAAGGCGAAGCAAGAGGAATAAACTTTTCTTGACTAAGAATAAGTGTTGATAGTTGGACACTGTTTGTTTCATGGACAAGCAACTCACAGACTTGATATTAACTTAATTAGGATCAACTTGGTTTAACCCATTCAAGACTCGTGGGACATGTGTATCCCGAGGTTTCCATGGCTGCTGGGATATTCAGGTATACCTTGATTAGTGCAGTTATTTGCACCAAAACTTTCTGTCCTGTTCAAAACCGCACTCTTCAAGGTCTTATAATTTAATGATTTTATTTTTTTCAGCTTGTACTAAGTTAAATTTATACACCAATACTTTAACCGTATAACATCAAAAAATTACACTATTCAAGGTACTCCTGTATAGGTACCATAGATCTCTTTTAGGGCTAAAAGGCAATATTCTAAAACATTTTTCATTGATATATCCATATAGGTGTCATTAGAATGTCTAAAAATAAATTAGAACTTCTTAGAAACCAAAATTACAGTAGAATCATTCCACAACTTTCCGATCATACACATTCTATTTTGATGCTTCGTAACATCACCACCCCCTTCTGTACTTCTTCTTTACTGCTATGATTGCTGGGATGTCTGTGTCCCATCCCGTAGATCTCTTATAAAAATCTCATAGGACGTTTTAATTCAGGCATTAAGCATCTTTATACATTGGTCTAAAAAGAATTAGACTCCAGATGGAGCAGTAAAGAGAGAAATAGTAAAGTAGAAATTAGCTTTTAAATAATCAGCAGTCAAATAAATAAATATTGTACAGGTGTAGTACTTATTTTAAAAGCACTGGCCTGACTGCAAGGGATAAGATACTTATTATTTAGTATGAAATCAAAATTTTCCTTCACCACAAGAATATGCAGTATCAAGATTCACTAATTCATCATGTCTGTCTGTCATCACGGAGCAAACTGAAGCTTGTAGCGTGTAGTTGCTAGGCTAATCACCACTACCCACAACATACCGGTTTAAACAGTGTTGTTCGGTTAAGGCTATTCTTGTATTCTGACCTGTATACGTATTCAGACTACCCAGCCCAAATCATTCATAGTAAAAACTTGAAATTTTACACACACGTTCCTCTCAATGGGTAGGAGAATGTTCTGTATTTTATGAAAATTTGGACTTTTTAGTGATCACAGCTGAACAGAAGGAAAGAAAACGAACGCCTATTTTTCTAATTGATCACCCCCAACATGATATGCTGTCTGAAGCAGTCACCACTGAGTGACTAACCAGACTTGTTTTTTAAAAATGTTTTTATTAATGAAAAAAATCAAATTATAGTTCAAATTATACTGGAAGTATTTTCATCAAAGTTACCTGAAATTACCACCACCACTGCTTAATTAATGAAGTGAAAGGAAGTATATATAGGTGGTGGTGATTCATTATTTCACTTGGAATGCTAATTTTGGCTAATTTCTTCTCTCTTTATCTATCTATATATGTATGCGTAAGTGTGAATGTGTGTACATGCAAACTATTTTTCAGAATGCTCAGATTAAAAGTATAAAATCTATTTCAACGGTAAAGTTCCAACTGAGATAAATCATCTTCAGGTAATTGGAAGGGGTGGCTCCATTCATCTTCACTTTCATAGAATGTTAACAGATTACAAATTTGAAAGTTAACAGATTACAAATTTGAAAGTTAACAGATTACAAATTTGAAAGTTAACAGATTACAAATTTGAAAGTTAACAGATCACTAATTTGAAAGTTAACAGATCACAAATTTAGATGTTAACAGATCACAAATTTAGATGTTAACAGATCACAAATTTAGATGTTAACAGATCACAAATTTAGATGTTAACAGATCACAAATTTAGATGTTAACAGATCACAAATTTAGATGTTAACAGATCACAAATTTAGATGTTGACAGATCACAAATTTCAATGTTGACAGATCACAAATTTCAATGTTGACAGATCACAAATTTCAATGTTGACAGATCACAAATTTCAATGTTGACAGATCACAAATTTCAATGTTGACAGATCACAAATTTCAATGTTGACAGATCACAAATTTCAATGTTGACAGATTACAAATTTCAATGTTGACAGATTACAAATTTCAATGTTAACAGATTACAAATTTCAATGTTAACAGATTACAAATTTCAATGTTAACAGATTACAAATTTCAATGTTAACAGATCACAAATTTCAATGTTGACAGATCACAAATTTCAATGTTGACAGATCACAAATTTCAATGTTGACAGATCACAAATTTCAATGTTGACAGATCACAAATTTCAATGTTGACAGATTACAAATTTCAATGTTGACAGATTACAAATTTCAATGTTAACAGATTACAAATTTCAATGTTAACAGATTACAAATTTCAATGTTAACAGATTACAAATTTCAATGTTAACAGATTACAAATTTCAATGTTAACAGATTACAAATTTCAATGTTAACAGATTACAAATTTCAATGTTAACAGATTACAAATTTCAATGTTAACAGATTACAAATTTCAATGTTAACAGATCACAAATTTGGATGTTGACAGATTACGATTTTGAATGTTGACAGATTGCGATTTTGAATGTTAGCAGATTGCAAAATTGAATGCTAACAGATTGCAAGTATGAATGTTAACTGAATGCAAGATCAAATGTTAACTGGCTGCAAAATCAAATGCTAACTGATTATAAAATCGAATGTTAACTGATTACAAAATTTTTGAAAAGATAAACATCACATGGAAATTCCTCATAATTTGGAACCAGATATTTTTCATTGATGTGCAGAGTTATTTTATTTTCCAAGGAAAGTGTGCATGTAATTACTTCCTTACTATTGGAAGAGATGTAATTTGCATTCAATAATGGGGCCTGAGTAAGTATCAACATGATATGAGAAGTGTAAGCAATGATGGCTGAAGCCATAGCCAGTGTAACGGCAATAAAAAAAATATGGTTAAATTAATTTGCAAAAATCGTCTGGGAAAAGTTGTCCAACTTTGGGTTGATAACTTGAGTTTTGGACAATATTCCTTTGAAAAAATGCTATCTTCATTATTTTCAAAGAATCTATTCAATTATTGAGAGACGCTGAGTAGTATCTCACATTGACAAGGAGAGATAAGAATCTTATCTGCCAATTGACAGTTGCTATTCTCTTTACATATTCTGTTGCATTTTTTAATTGAATATTATTATTACTTTGGTGGAAACAAGAGAATTAAAAACAAATAATTTTCTCAAAAAAAAAAAAAAGATAGGATAGAAAACAGGTCTGGTTGGTCATTCAATAGAAACAGTCATACAACTCATGTCTTTTGGCAGCATGTTGTCTTAGAGGTGATCAATTAAAAAATTAGAAAAAAGGGGTAATCAATGAATAAGTTACTTCTCTCGCCTTTTGTTGGGCGATGATCTATAAAAAAGTCTGAATTGAAAAACAAAAAAAACAACAAAAAACGAAAACTTGAGTGAAGGCTGCTGGGCACAAACTAAGGGATCAACTTGGCATAAACTTACATTGCAAATTAAACACCCTACTAAAAACCTATTTATGAATCTATTCAAAAAGCAAAATGTCTTTTCTAAGCATAATAAGGAGTAAATGTTCAAATTTTCAGCCCTCGTGCTTCATTGGTACAGCCCGTACATGTGATGCATATATAGATAGCCAGTCAGCTGTACCAACTTGAAAACTGAAGAAAGTTTTGATGACAAATTCGGTTGACTGATTCTAATACACATATTTCACTTTTTATTTAAAGAAACAATATTTCGTTTGGCCAAGCACATTAGCAGAAAAAAACAAGAGAACCATACTTCATTCATTACTCCCACTATAGATAGGGTCATAAGGAACTGTCATCCAAAACTATCAGCCACTGAACATAGGTTTCTTCAGTTTTTATGTGGGGCTGTCTGTCTAGCTATCTATGAATGTGCTATGTGTACAGGCCGCACTAATGGAGCTGTAGGGCTGAAAATTATGTTTCTTATAAGAGGAAAAAGATTTTTCCAACAATGTGTAATTCATTAATTTGACAATTTGGAAAAACAGCTAAATTATGAATTTTCTTATATTTTTCCATTCTGATAATGTATTTCATACACAATGGCGTTGTTGGATCAGATTTAAATAATCTAAAAAAAATATACGAGTTCCAATGTTGTTAATGGGGGGATTATAGTATCATGTTTTGGTGGCGTTATTTGGTTCTCTTGGATACTTTGAATTCTTGGGCTTCTATTACTCATATTTAGAAAAATAAAAAATTCAGACTCTCCTTTGATCACTGTGCAACAGGTGTGGCACCCAATACATACCATTCTCTCATGCACACATTCTGAACACACTGAGCCAATAGAGCTAGAGGAAGGAGAATCAAAACATTTACTTTTTTAATAGATCATCCCCAACACAGTAAGCTGCCAAAAGACTTTGGTCACATGACTGTTTCTATTTAGTGACTAACCATTGTTTTTATCATATTGATAGAATGAGAAGAGAAAACACTGGAAATGTATGGCTGATATTTATTAAAGTTACACTATGGAGCAGACGTTGAGATCCATTATTTTCTACCTTGTTATAAGTGAGTTCGCATCGAAAAGGATTTTTCTATTTTTACAAACTGTGATCCAAGTTTTACTCTCTGCTTCATGCTGGATGTCATTTCCCATCGGAGAGTGAAAATAGGTGTAGAGTTAGCAGAATGAAGAGAAAACGATGGGGGTGGGGTGTAAGTTATCTTTTTGGTGGCAGACCAAAGAGAAAAAAAGGGGCAATGAGTTTAGTTCATTGACTACTGAAGTGTTTTTGTCAAATTCATTTCCTTTTTACAGTTAGTATAACCTGATTCAGGGTTTGGTATGTTTTTGATTATTTTTAGTACCCTTTTTGGTAAATATTTATTTGCAAAAAATACTTTTGAGTTGGTAACACTAACCTGATTGGTTTCACTAGTTTCAATATGTTTGTGCTACTGATGGCTGAATTTAAAATTGATGGGCCCAGAGCAAAACATTTCTTAAGAGCCTTTCTATTTTTGTATTTCGCTATTATTTTGAGAGCCAAATTTAACATTTTGAAAATTTGGGCCGATGCTCAAACCACATTATAAGTGATTCTGTGTTATATTGAGTTACCTTGTAACCGGTCTGCAGTGAATTTGTTGAAGTTTTTCTCTTTAGGTATGTTACTAAGAATTGTTTAAAATGTATAGCAAAACTGAAGGCAAATTTCAATTTCACATACTCCCCCGCCCTGACACATCTAGATCAGGAATGACTAGAAATGCTACATACACCAGGATAGTTTAGAAATAGAGCTATCTCTTAAATTCATAAACCACTTGTAATCGACAGAGAAACTCTTCAATGAATAGTGTGAAAAAATAGTGCAACTCTGATTTGAACAAAAACTTTTTTTTCCAGATCACGAAATCTTTGAAGGAAAATAATCACAATCAAAAGTTATTTCTCTTGAAATTGACATTCTATTTTGTTTGTATGAATTTAAAAGTTAATTATCACTTAGAGATGTGTGTATAAATAAGTTACTTCTTTCGCATTTTGTACGGTGGTGCTCACTAAAGAAGTCTTGATTTTCAAAAAACAAGCATGAACACTACTGGGCATAATCTAAGGAACAAATTCAGAATACAGTTACATCACAAACTGAATCCCTATCACGGCAACCTATCTTTGGGGGGAATTTCAAGAAAACGAAGAATGATTTTTCCAGACTTAAAGAGGAGTAAATGTCTAAATTTTCAGACCTCTAGCTCCATTGCTGAGGCCTGTATGTAGATAGCCAGCTAGCCAGACTGACTTAAAAACTGAAGAGACCTAAGTTGGTGGGCGGTTTCTGAAAAACAAAAACTATTTACAGGAAATTGAAAAATTATGATAAAAACTTTACTTAAACTGTAAAATTCTCTCAACTGAATTTAGTGGAACCGACTGGTAGCTTGAAATATTAATTAAGAGAAAAGCCAGTTTTGGGTTGCGGGGTCATTAAGGAGTTAATGATAAAAACAATTCAATTTCATAATTTGGAAGTAAAAAATATACGATATAAATAATAAAAACTATAAGAAATGAATATCATTTTTTGAAAGAGCAGAATTTGTGTAATCAGTGGTTCTTCATGATCAGTCATTAATATCATTAGAGCGACTCGAAAAGTTAAGGGGGGGGCGTTTGTTTATTCCACTATATTCAATACACACATTGATCTTTGTCCCTCTTCAAAAATAAAATACAAAAGAGAAAAAAAATTATCC
>OY735204.1:8330178-8357678 GCA_963457665.1 Thysanoteuthis rhombus | reverse complement strand
ATATATATATGTACATGTACAGTGGTAAGATATCGGCGTCCGGGTCTGAAGTGAAGGTCTCAATTCTGCTTCGTGGTACTGAATGGGATTATAGAAAGTGTATAGCCACATTGAAGAGAAGTAATACATCAAAACAGTTGTCTGTGGATGACACAGTAATACTTATATATATATATATATATATATATATATATATATATATATATGTTATATATATTTTATATATATACACACAGATATATATATATATATATATATATATATATATATATATATATATATATATATATATGCCTAGGAAGCTTCACAGCTTTAAATATTAAATATAAAAAAAACTTTTTCAATAGATTTTTTGTCACTCCAGTACATATGTATGTGACAATTATGGAAAAAATTAAATTATATCTGTAGATTTCTTTATTTCCAATAGAATTTTTTCCGCTATCAGATTGGTTTCAAATCTTATCCAGATACATGATATCCTTCATTGTTTTGGGGACCACATAATGAAATCAATTTTTGGAGGTGTTATTTGTAGCTTTTCCTTGGTTATTTCAATCCTTTCAGCTTGGAATTCTGGCCACGTCTGTATATATAATCTTGGCCAAAATTGAAAACAAGAGGATTTTTCTTGGACGTTGTTGTTTTAAGTTGTATTCTGAACTTTGTACTGATTCAAAAAAGATTTGCAAATTGAACCAACCACTAAAGACCTATAGGGTGGAGGGTAATTTTTCATTGATCACCTCCAAAACAACATGCTGCCAAGTGATTGGTCACATGACCATTTCTATTGACTAAGTAACCAGACCTGGTTTTCAAGTCAAATAGACTTTCAAGGAATCTTCAGTAAAACCTCCTTAGAGTTATCTATTGTATGTCCAGAATTTCATTCAAGCTAGGTGCCTGCTGAAGCTCATCCTGTTGAGATGTTTTCGTAATTATCTTGGCTATAAATACGGTCAATCTAAGCCTACAAGCTGGCATCTAGATGATAATAATAATAATTATATATATATATATATATGTGTGTGTGTGTGTTTTCACTCCAATTTCTCATATTGTTTATTCTTAGTCTAGTCGTTTCTTTTATAGCATCAGTTATATATCAGGAAATGGATACATATGATTCGATAGAATAATGATAAATTGTGTTATATTGGAAGTCTTATTTGGAATGATCTCCCGTTGTTACACAGTTAATGTATATAATTTTGTTGATTTCTCAGTCAGTCAATGAGATGAGAGGATCATATTAAATACCAATAAAGCAAAGGCAAACTGACTGAAAAGAAGTAGGTGCACCCCTTCCGTCAGCACAGTACCCTCCAACCAAACCAATGCAATAGATGGAATGGGAGAGAGCTTAACTCAGTAGAACTTCCAAGTTGAAAGACTATCTTCAATTTATGTCACTGAAAATCGTAGATCACGTTGACTTGACAATATTTGATTTTAATTATTTAATATTTAATCTTTAAAGACTGCAACCTGTCTTTTATATCAGTTTTATGTCAGTACATAGATACAGGGTATCTCAAGAAAAATGTACATCCATTTTTACAGAGAGTTAATCCCCTTTGAAATTTTTTGAAGGTGGGTCAGTATTTTGTTTCAGAAGAGAAATATATATATATATATATATATATATATATATATATATACATATATTCATACATATGTGTTTCTTTTCTGAAAAAATAATGTGTGTAGATTTTTTGAGACACAACAGACATATACATATATTATCAGTTATTTTTAATAATGCATGAGTGATTATGAAATAAATATGTTATATTATTTTAAAACTATTTGAAATGACCTCCCATCAATACATGATGAATGTATCATTTCGCCAAGACAGTGCAAATATCAATGGGAGTAAATAGAGCTTCAAAATAATATCAAGCATTTATAATTATTTCTCGGATCATACATCTATTTCTTAATAAGTATATTTATATATATTTTATGTATTTTGTATTTGTTGTCAATATAGAGTGTTCTGTATCTTGAAATTAGTTAGAATTCATGAAATTGAGCTCCAATACATATTCATTTTTTACTAAATTTCTTTACACTGACAAAATGTTTCATTGTCTTTGAAATTTTCAACATTTTTAATGTCTATTTTTGAAAAAACCTTTTTGGCATGGCTCTATCATGCCATACAATATTTTCATTTTATTCCCACGTCTCGATCTATTCGAACTGGCTTTATATTAATAAGTATTTTATATATCTTTTTGTATTCTATCTTATGAATGAATTATTAATATATCTATTATATTTTCATTTTTTATGTTATTATATATTTTTGTTTATTAAATGAGCCTAGAATTATCTGTAATTTTGACTATACAGTGCATTAATCAAATATGTATTATAAGTCTCTAAAAATGTTGTCATTATTTGCATCTTTAGCGAAATATAGCGAAAATGAATAAATGAATATCTCCAAGCCTTTCATGCCATAATATCTGTAGCAGTCGGTCCTTTTGAGTACTAGTAAAATTCATTCTATTCTTTTACCTCACACCAATTATTTCCTGTCTCCTTCCTCAAACTTCAGACCGACACCTCACAGCCTGACTCCCTCTGCCACCCTGTCGTCATCATCTTCATCACCCACTTTGCACGCTGATTGCCACTCCCCAGACAATTTCGGCTTCCGACTATCATACATGATACTTGCCTCAATTTCAAACTACACACTCTCTCTCTCTCTCTCACCCATTATTTTTAACCCTTTCTTTTCTATTAAATATTGAAGGTGCGGAGTCGCGTAGAGGTTACTGGCGCAGAAAACGGAATCAGCAGATAGAGTTCGAGTTTCATCCTAGGCCGCTTACGTTCACTTTGCGCTAATGCCCTTGGGTAAACCATGAATCTACTTCTCCTCACAGCCATGGGTAAATAGCAGTGCAGTTGGAGCCCTTGGATGTGGAGTTTACAACTCCGCTCTGTAAAAATCTACCTGGTACTGAAACTGCAATGTGGCCCTATGCTTCACAAGGAGCCAACAGGACAAAAAAGATCTATTAAATAAATAGCAATAGATTCAGTCCATGGGAAAGAATTGTTATCTTCCTTGTAATGAGATTTTTTTCTATCAGATTGATATTTTCAGGTTTTAATTTAAATGTTATATATGTGAATGATTTATCAATTTCAGCAAAGAATATCAATGTAACAAATATAGTATTAAATATCCATACCTCTCATAAGTGAATCACCATAGCCCATGCTTGTATAAGTTCTAATTATCTAAGAGATTATCTAAAAAAAATAGATCTTTTATCAAAACTTATCTAAAAAAGAAAAAAAATATCAACACAAGATTTTGGCATTGTTGGTCCCAAAATAACCATAGAAACCTCCAAAAGAAAAAACAACAAAAAAAGAAGTTTTTTAATGGTGTTTCGTGGTGTACCTATGCAAATTTTCAAGGTTGTAGCCCCAAAAACGTGACAAAGAGCACCCAGAGACACAGACACACAGAGATAGATACAGACACTCTAAGTGTAAAGAATCTGAAGCCCATTTGGCTGGTGGGCCATTTGTGGGACTATGGTGATTCAATCACTTAACTCTTAAATTCATAAATAAATTGAATGTCATTATCAAGGGAAATAACTTATGACTAAAATTATCCCACTTTGTTCATTTTTAGGTAGTTCGCTTCTTTTATTTTAGCATTTATATATATTCTTAGAAACTGTCAACAAAGGTTTCTTCCATTTGTAAGTTGGTCTCTCTGGCTGACTGGCTGGCTTCCTATATAAGTACGTATCACACATACAGGCAGCATCAATGGAGCTAAAAGATTGAAAAAGGTTTTTTGTTTGTTTTTTTGAAAATTTCTCCCCTTTTTCTAACTTTTTAATTAATCACCCCCAATAGACCACATATGGATGGTGGTAATTCATAATTACCCTTAGAATGTTACTTTTTTAAAACTCCTTTTTTACAAACTTTTACATGACCAAACCAAATCATATCTGCATCCTCCCAAATCCAAACCTTTTCTACGATTGACAAATTTCTTTCTATACTTCCTTTTCTCCCCTCTCCCTTCCAAACCTCTGATCAAACTTTGCTGTTTGACAGCTATAAAAAGTGCACAACAATAGGCTTGGCTGATGGCTGCTACTAATACTTTAAGTGTGACAGACACTATAGGCAAGGAGAGTGATGAAAAAAGTTAGGTAGTTCAATGAGAATAGGAAGGGAGAGAGGAGAGAAAGGTAGTTTAATAAGAGGGTTGGAAGGTAGTAGGGAGAAAAGAAACGTGATTTAAAAGGAGGGAGAAGGGGGTGATGGTTCCAACTGATACTATAGGTGTGATAGGCATGGTTCTTATCATACATATGATTTAAAGCATATTTTGATGAAACAATGTAATTTTTACCAAAATCAAAAATATTAGAGAAAGTAAATACGATTTTAAGATACAAAATCAAAATGCATATTCTATTCCACAAAAAATTCAAAGATAAATGAATTCTATCGAATGAAAATTCTATTTCAGCTAAAGAAAAATGCATTTTCTCAAAGGCAGATATATTTTTATCAAAACAAAAATCTTATTTTGACAAACAGATTCAAAGTTCACTCTACCTAATTATGAAGTGTAAAGATGAAGCACAAAAAGTAAAAATATGTTTTCTTATTTTGGGCTTCTAAACATATGCTTTAATTATTTGTATCTAACATGAAGTGAATAAACAAAATAAATTAAGAGAATATTCTAAGTAATTTCTTCCGTCACATTTATTCATTTGAAAAAAAAAAAATTTTTAAACCCGCATGAAACGTAAGAAAATAAATAATCGAAGTAGAGATGATAAAAAAGTTGATCATCAATAAAGGGAAGAAGTTAAGTTCGGTTCCATTACTGGTTGCACAAGATCTGTCGACATATTGGACAAGTCTCTCACAGCTCCAATCGATATAAGAGAAAGGAGTAACATTGTCAGAGTTGTAGATGCCCTCTTATCTAGAAACAAACTGTCCGCCCAGGGGATTATTTTGGCTAAGTACGATTGAGTAGTATATGCTAAAAGGCATCTGACCTGCCAAGCTGATGCTCACTTAGGAGAGAGAGAGAGACATACAGCACTACTTAATAAAATCTATCATTATTATTATTACTATTATTATTATTTTTAACTCATTTTTCTATTAGTCTTATTTCTAATTTTCAACAACTCATCTCTTATAGGATATTCTTTTTCTTCAGAAAAATTATTTTAGAATTAAAAAAGATGTTTTGGAATGACCGAAAAAAATCAAATATATATATATATATATATATTAGATAGATAGATAGATAGATAGAGAGTTGACATTCAAACTCGTATAAATATACATAGATCGGCTTTTGTAAGTATCAATGCAAATACAAACATATAAGTGGATTGATGCAAGTAGGCACCAATAGGATAGATAAACAGACAATTTCAATTCAGGAATCTGAGCATTTCATTTTCATTACACATCAACATTGATATGGGTCAGTTAACAATTTTATTTGTGCTGATTAGATCTTCATTGAATAATCATATTATCTATCTATATAATGAACAGTATGAGTTTTTTTTTCTCGGTTTGTTCCTCTATCCATATCAATGGACTTTTCCACTTAAAAGTAATAAATTTGCTGATAAAAATATCTCCTGCACACCTTTTGAAACAATCGGTTGCTTCACTTAGACAGGTACAATTACTTTTTAATAAAACTTCAGATGAAATTGATATGAAGTAAACATTTATTTATACTATGAACAGCTTTGAAGTAGTGAACTATTAAATCTTGAAGTAAAAGTATGTGAAAAACTGCACTAATTTACAAGTAATATGGGTAAATATATATACCAAATGCATCAGTCACTAGTATATATATTAACAGTTATTAGTGAATAATTGACTTGCATAACAATAATGGAATAAACAGAAAAAAACAAACTGGGTGTCAGATCTTTAGTTGATATTTCCATGGTAACTTCTTCAGAGCTTCAAGACTTAAAAACTTTCTATATTAATAAAAGAAAATTTTCGTTGTCCAGGAACACCTTAAATGCTTAAAACTATATATATATATATATATATATATATATATATATATATATATATATATAGATATAGATAGATAGATATATAGATAGATAGATAGATATATATATAGATAGATAGATATATAGATAGATAGATAGATATATATACAGATAGATATATATATAGATAGATATATATATATATAGATAGATATATATATAGATAGATAGATAGATATATAGATAGATAGATATATAGATAGATAGATATATAGATAGATAGATATATAGATAGATATATAGATAGATAGATATATAGATAGATATATAGATAGATAGATATATAGATAGATAGATAGATAGATATATAGATAGATATATAGATAGATAGATATATAGATATATAGATAGATAGATATATAGATATATAGATATATAGATAGATAGATATATAGATATATAGATAGATAGATATATAGATATATAGATATATAGATAGATAGATATATAGATAGATATATAGATAGATAGATAGATAGATAGATATATAGATAGATATATAGATAGATAGATAAATGAATAAATGTCATTACTGTTTCATCTATGGTGATTGTGTTCAGTATTTGTATATATTCAATATCTGGAGCACCACAAATGGCCTGCCTGACCAACCAGCCAAGTGAGCTACCGATTCTCTCTAACCTGTATGTGTGTGACTGTCTTCAGGTACTCCTAGTCACATTTCTGGGACTACAGCCTTGAAAATTTGTCTAAGAATGCCACTAGGTATTTATAAACCTTTTTTTTTTCAATAAGAAGTGCTTTTTTGGGTTTCTATTGTCATTTTGGATCAACATTGCCAACATTTTTTTTTTAGATAATTAGTTCTAATTAACAGGCTATGGGGATTCATTTATGAAAGGTTTAGATAATTATATATATATATATATATATATATATATATATATATATATATATATATATATATATAGTCTAGAAAGCTTTACAGTTTTGAACATTGAACAAAGAACCTTATCAAAATTTTTTTGTGTCACTTCAGTCACTTATATCCAAGTATCTGTAAATGTAATTTATATCATTTTCTTCAGTTTTTTTTTTGTTTTTTTTATATATATATAAATATATATATATATATATATATATATATATATATATATATATATATATATATATATATACAAATTTACTGTGAAACCTTCATATTAAGATTCTGTAAAGGAAGATGCTGGGATGAAAACAGAAAAATGGATCCTTTTCAGATTTCTGCATTAAGTAGAAGTACTAAATTTTAAATTGACAATACAATCATAAACTTTGGAAATGTTTTAATGATACCTAAATTCCATGAAAAAATTCTTGGATATAATTGAATTTGTATGAGATTATTTTTTGTCTAAAAAAGAAAATAAATTTGGAAAAAATATCTACCCATATTTCTGTGGAGTTCCAGCAGTTTCTTCCCATTTTCTCACTTTCTTAATAGTTCACAGTTTCAAAGCTGTTCATATTGTAAATAAATGTTTACACCTAAACAATTTCATTTGAGGTTTTGTTTAAAAGCGACTGAACTTGTTTATGTGGGAAAGTCAGTTGTTTCAAATGGTGGGTAGGCAGGTAGGAAATACTCTTTCTTAGCAAAATATAAATTTCAACTTACTTTGATTATACATTATGAACAAAGAAACAAAACTATCATTCCGAGGGAAATAATGAATTATCCATATATGCTGCTTTTTACCACGTCAATTAATCTGTGGTGTAGGTGGTGAAATCAAGTTACATTGATGAAAATACAACCAGTATGATTTGAAGCATGAATTTGAGATTAAAAAATACCCCCCAAAACATGAACAGAAACTAAGGAACCATTTTGGCATGAACTTTCATTATAAATTGAACCCCCCTCCTAACAAAAATCTATTTAGTATGTGTGTGGGGGGTGGGGGGGTTAAAAACATTAAAAAGAAAATATGCATTTTTCTATGCATTGAGGGATGTGTGCAAAATTTCAAGTTTCTACATAGAACACTTGGGTAAAGTCCACATAGATAGATAGTTAGATGAATAGATAAAAGTCAGAACATCCAGTAACAGTGATAAAACTGGTCTGTTGTGGTTAGTGGTGATTAACAGATAAAGTCACTCTGTTCTTTCTATAGATGGGTGAGGAAATTTTAGAACTATTAGCCAAGCAAATTGATGTGTTGAACCTTTAATGCTGCTTATATTCTATTCATTATAATTTGATACCATAATCCAGTGTTTCCTAGAGTGGGTTTTGTCAAATAAGGTGTCTCTTTAATAAGGGCATCGATCTGCTTTTAATAATTCTTTTTCACAACAATTACAAATTTATAACAATTAAAAACAGAGTTTGTTTTTTTTCATTTCAATATTTCATTTATAATATGATTTTTACATGAATAAATTCTCTTTCCAAAACAATTTTTTTTTCATATAATGTCTCATCAAAATCAGGATGGCGGGAGTTGTTCGTAAAATTAAGGTATGGGCTCAGCAATTTTGGTAAAATTGTACAAAAGTTCTGCAACCGAATAAGTTTAAAAAACACTACCTTAACCTATTATTGTTATAAATAAGATTCTTTTTTTCATTAGAATATCAAATTCACATTTATAAAATTTTTTTGCTTCCAAAAACTTGGATAATGTACTTTAAAATCATTCTGGCTGCATTTTAAAAAATTTTATTCCAAGTAATGTTGGATATTTGAATATATTTATTTGCAATGAAAATTTCTTATTTCCATTTCAAAATCTATCTTCTGACTAATGTTAAGCTATTACCATTTTGTTTATCAGTGCTAAAATATACAATGTCAAATAGGTATACATGGGCAGTTTCTATAAATATATAGGTGAAAGGTGTTTGTCAGTCACACTATAAAATGTACCTAAACATGGGATTAGCCCAACTGAATTAAGTATGCCAACCAAAGAGAAAAAGATTTTTTAAATGGCTTTAGGGTTTTATTTTTTATTTACAATGTTACTATAATGGCAAAGTGGGACTTACTTTCTGCTTATGTACACATCTTTTTATTTCATATGTTTATATATAATTCTTAAACGGGTGTTAAGTGAAGGGAAACCCATCCTTTAAGGGGTCAAAGTGAAAGTGACTTTTTCCTGAATTGAAATTAAATCAAAAAATTTGTGAAAGAAAGCATTTTTAAACATTCAAGTGGGGAGGGCTCTATTTATGATGTAACTATCAAGCAAATCTGGACCCTTACTTTCTATATATATATATATATATATATATATATATATATATATACACACATACTAGCTGAATAACCCATCCGTGGTTATACAGAGTTTCAGCTAGTATACCTATGATTCAATTATACCGTAAATATTATTAATGATATAGAAAACCCCTCAGATGCAATGCAGTATTTTGCCCCTCAAAAAAGGTCCCCCACATCCGATATTTGAACATTAAAACTGAATGATTAGACAAGTGGAACCATCAGTATCAAGTGATTTAGTTATTTAGGAGTTGATGTTCACTAATTCAATTTCAATCATTAATTTGTTTAATTTAATCAAATGTAAAACAAAAAAAAAACAATCAGAAAATCAATATCTTCATTAAGCAAATTTTACTGGTTTTATTTCATTTAAAGTAAATTTAATTCAAAATCAATATTCAATCATTACAATTCAAGATTTAAACAAAGGTCTTCATTTTAGGATATAGAAAACAAATATGAAAATAGTCACGTTTGTGAAAATAAAACCCAAACTTGATGTTTCCAATAGGCAAATATACTGAAAGAAACAATTCTTGTTCTATCTAACACTTTTGCAAGATTTTATATAAATAGAAAAAGAGGAGGAGGAATTGAATATATAAGTACTATTTGATAAAGGATAATTAGCAATAAATGTGTTTTTTTTTTCCTTTTGTAAGTAAATATTTTGTGACAAAATGGAGATTAGTAACTCTCTAACTTCAATTCAAAAATGCCTACCTGATCCCCAGTGGAATTTGAAACTTTTTAATGAGATAAATTTTTAATTTGTTAAGGAATAATGAGAGTCAGAAATGAAAGTAGATGCAATCATTAATTGTATCCTTGGGGCAGACTCTGCTGAACTTGGGAAATTTCTAAATGCAATGATTGATACCAAAAGTAAAATTTTGGGCTATGTTAAAAGTTCATTTGAGCTGTCAATTGCAAACTTGATGTTGTGTTAAATAGTTTTTTTCGATTATATCAAAAGATTATCACATTTTTGGAAAACACGTTGCTTTTTTTCCCTAGTTTTTGTCAAGTGCTTGAGGTCAGGACCAGGAGCTGTACAAAGATTATCGAAAAAAAGATTATCTGAAAAAAATAAAAATCTTTTTAAAAACAATAACCATGTAACAAGTTTTTCTTTATTATCTCTATACAACAAAGTTCTCTTTCTAGTGCTTAATGAAAATTGTTAAATGCTATTCATGAATTGAATGAATTTCGCCTTTGTTACTTTTTTGTAATTTAATTTTAAAAAAGTATTTTTTCGTAATGAACTTTGTAAAACTTATAATAAAGTATAAGTATTTTGCAATAAATTGACAATTTTTGGGTCTTGATTATTTTTCTATAAATAGTTACTATTACAACTAAATACTAATACATAATTTTTGTACCAATTGTTTTTATAACAATGAATGGGGGTTGCAAAAATTTTGTCTCATCAAAAAGTGTCGCAGAAAATTTCTGAAAGAATGGAAAAAGTTTGAGAAGCCCTAAACCAGAGGACTGCGTATAAATTATTCAATACAGCAATTTAACGGCTCCTCATTTTGACAATAATATGAACAAGTCTGGTTGGTCATTCTACAGAAACTGTCACATGAGCAATGTCAGTACGCCGTGTTGGGATGATCAATTAAAAATTAGAGGAAGGGGGTGATCAATGAATAAATCATATCTCTCACCTTTTGTTTGGCTGTGATCATTAAAACGTCAGAATTTTAAAGAAACAAAACAAACGGGTATGAAATAGAGAGCAATTGAGAATAAACTTACATTGCAAATAGAACCCCCCCCCCCCAAAAAAAAACCTATTATGGGAAGGAATTTTGGAAAAAGGATTTTCTCTATATATACTAAAGAGTAAATGTTTGAATTTCCAGCCCTCTAGCTCCTTTAGTGAGGCCTGAATGCCTGACACATACACAGCCAGCCAGCTGGACCAACTCGAAAACTGGAAAAACCTGTGTTTTGATGACAGTTATAGTTCATAGTATCTAAAATTGCCCAAATTCAAAGACACCTGAATCAAAATACTTCTGGCAGAAAGATAAATTGATTTATTAGTGACAAAATTATTCCGAATAAAAAATTAGATAAAATTATTGTGAACGTGCAAAAAACTTTGCATTCAGCTTTGTTTTATTATTCTTTGAGGAATCAACATTTCTTCCATTAAAAAACATTGAAGTTTCAAATCCAACAGAAGATCAGGTAAATATTTTTGAATTGCAGTTAGAGAGTTACTAATTTCCGTTTTGTCTTATAACATTTACTTGTAGCAAGAAAAAGCATATACAGGTATATCCCTTGATTAGTATGATTAATTTGTTACAAAATCTTCTGCAAGATTCAAAACTGCACGGTTCAAAGTCTTAAAATAAATTAATGATTTTTTTTCAAGCTTCTTCTTAATTATATCAATTAGTACATCAATATAATAACCATATTTCATCAAAACCTGCACTAAGCAAAACTACATTATTCAAGGTCTTAACATAATTTAAAGTCTTTTTTTTTCAGCTTCTACCTGGTTACATCAATTTGTAAAGCAATATCTTAACTGCACTGTATTATTCATTTTTGATTATACTTCGTCAAGTAGAACTTGTAGGTTACATTTCTTGTTTTCTTTTTCATTTCATTAAAAAAAGAAAACAAGCAGAAAGAGTTTTATAGAATTATCTATTAATATTATTGGAAAAGGACCATCTGTATACTTAAGTACATAATATTTTGACACAATTATTCATGTAAATATGCTTTCATACTCTACAATGGATAGAGAGAGACAAAAGAGATGATCATCATCATTAAAGGCTTGGTGCTATATAAACGAGTGTTCGTATGTGTGTGAATTCTTTCTTCAAGAAAGGCAGAGGGTTTTATTTGCCTGAAATTTTACATGATATTGCCAGAAAGAGGCTGATTTGCCAAAAATTTAAATGTTTTCCCCCAAATGGAAGGGGGGGTGCCCCTTACACAAATGCCTATGCAAAAACGTGTGTGTTTATTTTGTATTCTTACAACAATATGGGCAGAATGCAGAAATGTTTATGCAAATGAGCGAGAGTTCTTATATACATTTAGCATATATTATGCTGTTATTTTGTTACTAATGAAATGAAAAAACACTCAGAGAATGTGACATTTCATCATATTATATATATACCAGCAAAAACTCATAATAACATTTTTTTTGTGTCAAAAATATTCTTCAAATCAATTCTGATTACTAATGGAAAGAATATCAGAATAGACTGCTTTTGTTTTTATATATATATATATATATATATATATATATATATTAGATATAGATATAGATATAGATATATATATATATTTCGATTTGTATGGAGTATATACAGATATACATATACTTGATATTAATACTAACATGATACAATATCTAATGTGTGATGGATTTATTTCATAAATTGCTCGATACATACAACATTTAACATTGAAGTGATTTGGAGTGAAGTTTAGAATATAACAAAGATTTGCTACACAAAATTGTTTATGTTTCTATCCTGTTTAGGCTTCATCAGGCGAATGAAAAAGGCTCCAACAAAGCAGAACACATATACGTATATACATACATACATATATATATATATATATATAAATATATATGAATATAAATACATGTACATATATACGTGAATATGAAAAAAAATATATACATACTATCATACATGTATTTATGCTGCACGTTATATATACATGCATACACGTATATATATACATATATATATATATGTGTATATATAAACGCATACATATATATATATACATGCATACCAGCATACATATGCATACATACATATATACATACATATGCATGCTCATATATGTATGTATGCATGTATATAAGAATATACATATAAGTATGTATATAGCTAATTAAGTATAGATATATATGTGTGTATATAAATAATCAAATAAAAAGTATATCTATATAAGTATGTATATATCTGATACATATACATCTATATAATACAAGCATACATACCTGCATAATCGGACATATATACTTAAATGTGATAAGACATATTCATATAATAGTACATACATAAACACAAACAGTCATCTATGCATAATATTCCTGTATGTAAAAATATAAAGATATTTTGCAGTCTCTCCCAAACATACACTAGTATAATGTCATTCTTTCTACAGTCTGACACATACATACTGTCATGCAATGTCAGACTTTCTGTGCGACACATACACACACATTCACGTATCAGCAATATGAAACATACACACGTATAATCTCATCCTGTCCACAGCGCTATACATATCACAAACATGCACACACGTATCCGCGACATGAAATGGTGAATAATGTTGAGTTAAAGTAGAAACTTATTTGATCATCTCAAGTAAAGTCATTTCAAATATGTGATGAGACTTTCAGATACAAAACTGGTGGAGTTTTACGCCAATACACGACTCGGATTTAATGGCATTTTAATGAGGAGGAGAATACACGATGTGGGTGTGTCTTCGCAAGAGACGCTAACTTCATGCACAAACAGTCAACGATGAAATGCGCTCACCAAAGCCACAGCCCATGGGTGGAGGGTTGGGGGTTTCTTTCTGATCTAGCCAAAAATGTACCAGTGTGAGAGGAAGATCAAGTATATATATATATATATATATATATATATATATATATATATATATATATATATATATATATATACACACACATTTGCCACAATCATCTTCCAAATAGAATTATGTGTATGCCTGTGTCTATGAGCAGAATAAAACTGGATGATTTTTTAAAAATATTATTAATTGTTTTTTTTTCTTTGAAATATCATTTTTTATTTGTGTGAATGTGAAAGAGATTTGCATTGACTTTCTTTTTCTAAGTTTGGAAAAGAAAAGTATTTAGAGAGGGAAAAAAAGGTTGAAAATCCCTGGATCACTGGAAGAATGTGCGAATTCTGAACTTCCTTCACACTCGGGTAACTTCAAATCTGCTCAAAAACTCTTTGGGTTTTATCAAAATGAATAAACAAACAAACGTAAAGTAAATGAAATTTGAAATAAAGCCATTGAAATAAGAAAATCCATGAAAAATGTGAAAGATGATTTGGAAAAAGAAAAAAAAAATCAATTGAAAGAGTTCTGTGAACTTGGGTCATTTAGTAACGTAAACTTTCTTCTTTTTCTTCCTTCTTATTTCATAAACTGTTACTCTTTACAACTTACTAATTTTAATTGGTATTTTTTCGGTTTCTTCTCATACACAGATATCAGGAGTTAATAACCGTAAAAAGGATTTGAAATGATACAAGCTGAAAAAATGGAAAAAGAAAAATCAACTTTTTATTAGTTTCATAGTATAAAATGTACAAAGTAAGTAGGAAGTAACTCTTCATTCTAATTGTTGTAATTAATGATATTCCCCAACCCCCCAATGAAAAAGTGTCCAGAAAAAAAGAATCTAATATTTATTTCTATACTAGCATTTACTATAATATATGATATAGTGTTATTCATGTATTGATCAGCACTAAGGAAACAAGATATTTTATCATGTAATTCATTTTTAATAATCCAAATATCCTAAGTTAACTCAACTAAAACTGTTTTAATGTAAGATCAGACATGAAGTCTAAAGGGTTGCTATGATGTAATCTCCATTGTTGTTATAATAGACTTATTTCAAAATCCTATTATTGTTCTCATCAGCTGTGTTATGAAATTTCCCATGGAACAATTCAATATAACTTTGAGGTTATAACAAGAATTAAACAAAACAGTGATACAACTCTACAAGTAATTACACAAATAAACATAGTAATATGCATACATGGCTTTAACAGAGGTAGAAGATAATAGCCTGTAAAGCCCTTTTAAGTTATCAAGAGTCATATATATATATATATATATATATATATTAAGATACATTTATTCAGGTGAAGTGCATTTTTTATATCAAAATTATAAAATGTTGTCACGTATGAGAAAAGTTACAAAATAGCATTTTCTGAGAGATAATTTTGGATATTTTTGTCTGAGAGGGACGTAAGTTAAGATTGGTTAAAAAAAAAAATGCATCAAACGTTCATTTTCAACTCCCTAAGGATTTGGGAAAAAATACTTAATGATAATCTTAATTTTTGTCTCCATAGTAAGTGCTGATTTTCAAATAAAAACTCTTCCTAAAGTAATTAACATAATATCTGTACCTCACATAAATGGTTCACTGTAGCCTGTGCTTGTACCAGAGCAAATTTTCTAAAAAATTATCTAAAATTATCTTGAAAAATAGGTCCTCTAAGATTATCTAAAAAATACCAGCACAAGATTTGGGCATTGTTGGTCCAAAATGACCATGAAGACCCCAAAAAGCAATCGAAAAAAAATTTAAAAAAACCTTTCTAGATGGTGTAGCCCCAGAAATGTGATCAGGAGTATCCAGAAGAATCTGTAGCCCATCTGGCTGGTTGGTTGGGTAGGCCATTTGTGGGGCTACAATGATTCAATACACATATTTTGATCTCATTCTGCAGAGTGAAACAGACAATCTATCTATATAAATCTCATTATCACTTTTTTCATACAGATATCTGTTCGTCTGTGTCATGCTATACCAAACAAATATATAAAATCACGAAACAATACTGTGATTTGATCGCCAGTAGTCTGAGGAAATATTCACATGAACTACTGCATCAGATATGAAATGAATCAGGATTTCAAGCCTACAGTATTGTCAGTCAATCATTTCCACATCAAAGTAGCTAAAGTTGCTAGACAGACGGCATAATTTTTTTTAATCGTTCATCACTTTGACAAGCAAATTACAGATGGATTGAAAAGCAAACAACAGGCTATGATTACAAAATATTAATTTGATATTCATGATGGTATTTACTTGAGTACAATGCAACACCCAAAAATCAGTAATATATTTTATATTATGACTGGAAATATAAAATTTCATAAAACCCAAACTAAATATACTAAGACACAAACACAAAAACTAACATGGTTCCTGCTTTTACTCAGAAACTTTTGGTTTCAATTTACCTGAAGATCCAAATTCTGTTTATTTGTTGGTTTGTTATAGTATTAAAGCAAAAATTTTACTCATCATTTTTGTCAGATTCTTTGTTAGTTATGAAAATAATTTCTGAATAAAGAAACAGTTTATGCGTCTGGTTGAAACAAATTATAACAAGTGCAAACTAGAATTCCTATAAGGCAGCACTTGAGTCACTGTAAAAGGTTTTAGGGGGACTCTAAAAAAGTTTTTTTTTGTGTGTAAAAAGGTAAAATGTCTCAACTAAGCTTGTTTGGAGATTTATTATGTTACATAGAGATAGAGTTCTGATCCATGAAGGACTTTACGTTAAATTAAACATCATAAGTTTATGAATATTTCATTTTTGTTCTGATTTATTTGAAAATAATAGCTCGATATCCATACCTTGCATAAATGTATCACCGTAGCCTGTGCAAGTACCAGAACTAATTATCTAAAATTATCTAAAAGAAAAAATAGACCTTTTCATCAAAAATTAACTTGAAAATACCAGTACAATATAATAAGATTCAATTTTATTAACAAATTTAATTTTAGATTGTTTGAAAAAATTTCTCAATAACTTGTTTTCTTACCACATAATTCTATAACATGTTTTCCAAGTATTCAGTTTATTAAGAAAAAAAAGCTTTCCTTTCTTTGTTGATGTTTCCAGGGTGAGTTTTTTTTTCCCTGGGCAGAGGGTAGTGGGTTTGTCAGAAGACAAATAACTCAAAAGTAATCAATATATAAAAGGTGAAAAGGTGACAGGTTGATAGCAAATAGATCTGAACTAATAACAATTTTAACAAAAAATTAATTAGAATGAAGGATGATGATGATGACGATGAAATAAATCATAATGGATATTATTGCCGATAAGGGCTATTAATTATCTTAATTATAAAATGATATAATAGCAACAAAGATTTTTATTTATCATAACAAATATTACAGTAAAAAAGGATATAGAATCACTGTAGCCCTGTAAATGGCCTGCCTGATCAACCAGCCAAGTGGGGTACAGATTGTTCTTGCAGTGTGTGTGTGTGTGTGTGTCTTCAGGTGCTCCTGGTCATGTTTTTGGGCCTACAACTTTGAAAATTTGCATCACTACACCACTAGGAATCATCTAAGAACATTTGTTTTTTCAGAATAGTGCTTTCAGGGCTCTCTATGGTCATTTTTGGCCAGCAATGCCCAAACATCATGCTGGTATACTATAATTAGTTTTGGTACATACACAGGCTATGGTGATTCATTTACACAAGGTACAAATAAATATTTCAATTAATTTCATATTGGGTGTCACATTTTATAAATTTGTTTGTTGTATGAAGTAAATGAAATTTTTTGAAAAATTACAATTTGCCTTCCACTCCAAATGTTAATATTTTGTTACCTTTTTACTGGATTTAAGAAACTTGATGTATTATTGTGATTCAATTTTCTTGTCTTATGGCAAAAAATGCTTCAAGAAATATGGTTATATCCATATCTGACATGTATGAATCACAGTAAACCATGTGTGGACTAGGAGAAATTATCAAACAAATAAAACTAAACTTATCAAAGTTTATCTAAAAATTGATCTTTTATCTAAAACAAGATACAAAATGACCCCCAAAAACATTTATTTGAAAAATAATCTAACATCTTTAGATGGTACCTATGGTGTACTCATGCAAATTCACAAGGTTAGAGACCAAAAATGTGACCAGTGGTGCCTGGAGACACACACAGATACTCAAAGAGAAAAGAATCTTTAACCCACTTGGCTGGTTGGTCGGCCATTTGTGGTGCTACAGTGATTCACTAGGACATTGTAGTAAAAACTAAATGCTTTACAAGTGAAAAGCATAAAAGAACACATTCGGAAAGAGAGACACTTTTAATACTGGTATTGGATTAGTGAATATTTTTCAAATCATATCCATACCTGTTTTAACAAATTCACATCAGTATTATATATAATCTAAACTATTATTTAGTAAAATAATCAGGAACTATCAACATGAGTTTCTTCAGTTTTTAAGTAATTCGGCTTGGCTGACTTTGTACGTATGTGACATGTGTACAGGCTGCACCAATGGAGCTAGAGGACTTAAAATTTCAACATTTACTCCTTATTATGTCTAGAAAAAAAGGTTAGGTTTTTTAAAAAAAAGTTTCCCCTGAAAACTGGTCCCTAAGTTTGTGTTTCCGTATCTTGTAGATACAGGAACTTGATAAATGCAATGAAAGTTGACAGTTCTATGAATTCCCAAAAGTTTTTTGTTCAGACCAAATTTGAATGAGTTAATAGTATCCATGAAAAATGAGGGATAGAGAAAGTAGGCAAAGAAAGGAGAATTTTTTTTTCTCCTTTATGTCACACTATACCACATAATTCATTTTTAAATTGATAAAAAATGACATAATGAAAAGTGTAATTTAGGAAGCTAGAACATTTTTTTAACATCTCATATTGTAAATGCACAGTTCTGACCTTAACTTATGGGAAACTCAAATAAATATATACTTTTTGGATACAAACGAAAATGTAGAAAATGTACAGAAATGTTCATGATTCATCATTTCCTTTAACATTCTTAACTCTTAAAATCATCAAAATGAAATAGAATATTAATTTCAAAGGAAATAACCTCAGATCAAATCATAACCATTTGATGAATTGAAATTTTTTTTTATTTGGTTCACAGAAATTCCACTATAAGAAACCATCAACCAAAACTGTCAACATAGGATTCTGCAGTTTTTGAGTTGGTTCAGTTGCCTGGCTAGCAATATACGTATGCACGTACATATTGTACATACAGACCATACCAATGAGTCAGAGGCTAGGAAATCCAGACACTCCTGATTATGTTGACAAAAAATTTTCTATCACCCTGGCCCCAAATAAGTTTTTAGTAGAGAGTTCTGTTTGCAATGTGAGCTTATGCTAAATTGGTTCCTCAGTTTGTGCCCAGCTGTGATCATGTTTCTCTTTCGGAAATTCAGACTGCTTAGTGATCAAACAAAATCTTGACTATCTAATTGATCACTCCCAACAAAGAATGCTGAAAAAAGAACTGGTCATATGAGAGTTTCCAATGGGTTTCAAGCTGTTCAAGAATTTAAGGATTAAAGTTCAAAAATATGAACCAACCTACTCCTACTCCAGTACAGTGACATCTACATGGGTCATTTACTTTCTTATAGACAAATGTAAGCATGGAACAAAATGATCACCTGCTTTAATCCAACAGATAGCAGAGAAGAATTGTACAGAAATTTATATGCTTAAAAGTTCAGGTCAATTTATTGTGAAAATTGGTTTTAGACAGGCATGGATAACCTTTTTGATCTTGTAGGCCACGTAAGACATTCTTCATCTTTATTTAGGCCACACATTCACTTGAAAAATACACATCATATAATAAAAAGCATTCTTAATTTCTATATTAGACAAATATATGAATTACAATTATTAAATTATTGATTTGTAAAGCAAAAACAATAGTAATTTTACAATATAAATTTTTAAATTGACTTTCTGAGAAAAATTGTATAAGATTTAAAATGAGAGCCTAGATTGGCTGCAGGCCATAAAAAAATGTTGCTGGGAGCCAAATCTGATTTGTTGGCCTATCATTGCAAATATGTGGTTTAAGATTTGAAGAAATCCTCTACAAATCTGATACCTGTGGCAGTGCCGGATTAACTATGTAGCCAAAGTGGCATATGCAATATGCTCCACAATTTCACAGGCATTGCGCTAAATGCTAGCAAGCTCATAATTCTAATTCAGTGATTCTGTCCTTGTTCTATTACAATAGCACTACGTAGCTCTCAATTTTTATGAATGATAGAGTGTCTAAGTTTAGTGATTTTAGCCAATTATCACCTTTGATTGGAATAATCATTTTAGTTCGGTAATTAATGAAAGTGTATTGTCTCCGATACACATACGATGTGTAAATACAATGGTATTTGAAATGGGAGTCATAGCCACTGTGCATAGGTCAAAGTGAAAACCAAGTTATACTATTATTGAAATGTCAGATATATTTGTTATATTATCTGGCTAAGTAGCAAACGGAGAAATATTAATTACTTTTAAGCAAAAATATTTATGAGTATTTTCTTAATTTTTTTTAATCCCTTTAAAACTTGTACTCCAGGCCCTGCACTAGCTTAACCCAGATCTGACTTGCAGGGCCATAAAATTTGGATAAGAATCACAGATTTTCTCTTACTGCGCAATCACACAGAAACAAAGGATATCAAATAATAATAATAATAATACCCATACAGTGCATAAGTGAATCACCACAGCCTGCCCGTGTACCAGACCTAATTATCCAAAATTTATCCAAGAAATTTATCTTTTATCAAAAAAATACCAGCACAAGATTTGAGTATTATAGGTTCAAAATGACCATAGAGACCAAAAAAAAAGCACTTATTTGGGAAAAAACAAAAGAAAAAGTGTTTTTAGATGGTGGTCTACTCTTGCAAATTTTCATGGTTATATACCCAAAAATGTGACCATGAGCATCTAGAGACAGACACAGAATACCAAAGAGAGAAGATTCTATAGCCCACTTGGTTGGTTGGTCAGACCATTTGTGAGGCTATGGTGATATGATAGCCGAGACCTTCCAGATGACAGTACCACTACTGAAATTAGCAAGAATACTGAGGAGTCCTGGAGTATTGAGGATACTTGCTCCCACTTGGTCTCCAGGAAAAGCAACGTCATCATTTGTATGAAAAATTAACGAGCACAATCAATAACTAGAAAGCACTCAGGGGTCGCATACCTCTGCTGATGCCGTTGACACTGCGACCTAGAAGCGGGTAAAATGTGCATGGATCCGCCCCAGAATTCAATTACTTCTTCTGTAGCCCTTCCACAAAATTTTACGGAAATTCAGAGAGAATTTTTGGAGATATTGTGTGGACAGACGGACAAAAAGACGGACGGAGAGATATGGAGTAATACATTTCTCTCTCCAACTTTGTCGATAGAGGTAAATGATCATTGTCAACATCAGTAAATGGCAGACCTTCCAATATTGATACATTCTTACGCTCACACACATGAAAGGAAAATTCTCACACATTTTATAAAAAGTGTTAGATTTATTGAATTGGTTTTGATTTCTGATAAAAATCTTATCTTAGATGAAACCTGTTATAAATAGACTTCAAGACAACACACAATTATAACATGCCCTGAAATGCAATTTTAGCCCTTTTGAATACTTGATTTTCAATCTTTTTCTTTTTCTTTTTTTTTTAAGGAGCATGCCCTGAGACTTCCCGGGAAGCCCCCTCTCTCAATTTATCTTAATGTGCTCAATTTTTTTGGGGGGGGGGGGGTCACACAATTCTCACTCGTTCCCAACATTTGAACTTTACAGGTATGAAATAGCAAAGAGGTAGATTATCAGCATCATCTGAGCCAGGTTTTCTTGTAGTTGGTGCTGTCATCAAAGCTTGGCATCCCTCCCCCCGTATCTCCTCTCAGCACACCACACACACACACACGCGCGCAATGTACAACGCTCCACTCATTCACAAATAAACAGGACGCCGACGGGTTGGGGGGACACACGTATGTGTGTACGGGCGTCAGATGATTGTGGTAGTGAATTACTGCGATATCTTTCAGACACACCCACACCAACGAACAGGCAGAGGCTCATCAAGACACCTGCGCATATTCAAGCACGACATTATACAAGGAGACGTATCATCATCGAAAGAAAGGGGTTGACAGCCTATCCATGAAGTACATACGTATAAATCAAATATACACAGGCGTGTTTAAAGATAAACATTAAAAGAAAGAAAAAAAAAAAACAAACAAACACAAAACGTTCACTATAGGTACCACAGATACCCGAATTCACAAAACCTCCACGCGACGAACAGACACACACATACATACCAGATGTACACGGGTGCATTTACCTAAAAATGCCATAGGGAGGAGAGATGATTTCAGGGTAGGAGGTAGGGTAGAGGGTGGTCAGGCAGAGCAAAGGGAGAAAGAGAGTGTCAAGCAATTTGATGTCGACAATCTGTCTTTCTTTCTAGCGAAAGAAAGGAGATGGGCTTCCTGATCACAAAAATCATCATGTTGATATTGAGTAAATGCTCATAAACCCCTTTCCTCCAAATGTCAGAGAGAGCCAACATCGGGTCCGTCAGGGTTGAGCAGAGAGTAAGTGGAATCATCAGCAATATCTTACCTTTGGACACGAGATCCAACCCACCCCCCTTACATGTCGCTGTCCCCACCCTGTCTGACAGAGACGGCATCCCTAGCAATCCGCAGGTGGATCGCCATTAAACTGTAATCCTGCACTTGGGGGCTGCCCAGTAAGAAAACATGCACACAACCGAACAGACATGTCCGCAAGCTTTACCACCGAATAATAATGGTGAAAGAAGGGGGCCGGGCTTTGGGGGTGGTGAAAGGGCCAGGCGGTGTTTGAGGGAGAAGGGTAAGCGGGAGTGGAAGCAAGAAAAGAAGAGACGGCACAAAGTGTAGAGTTACTTACAGACAAGTCAACGGAAAAAGACATGCCAAATTTTATTAAGTTCAGCCAGGAATCACTGGCTTTTTCTTATCCGGTCATCAGGGCGAAACATGCAGTGCGCGTGGGGGTCAAATGATGACGATACGCTAAATGTATCAGAAACAGAAAAACGAACGCTCATCTTCGATGTTCCGGTTAAAAATATCCCCAAGATTTTTTTCTTTCTTTTTTTTTTCGTAGCCTATTTAGGTTCTAAGTTGTATGAACAGATTTTCTGGTATGTACACACACTCTTGTCAATAATACTAAGAAGAAGATGTATGTAAAGCGGGTGAAAAAATGCAAAAAGGGAAAAAAGAGAGTCTCAGAAAAAGGGGTTTACTAGAGAACTGTTCCTAATACTTTAATAAGCTTTTGAAAAAGTGATGATTTTCTTAGGGTCGAGGAGATTTATGACGGCCATGTTCAGCAAGATAAATCGTCGTGGTACGGATTTGGCATTGAAAACGAAAAGACAGATGGGGGCGAATAGGGGAAGGAGAAGATATTGTTATCATTATAACAAGGATCTTCTCACTGCAAAATATAGATACCTCAAAGAATTCCAAAGAGAGAAACCCCCTGCCCCCCAAAGGGGTGGATACAGGGGGTAGGGAGTCAGAAGAAAACTTGAACTATTCAAGCAGAAGAAAAAGGTCAAGACCGATAATAAAAACCGGGGAAGGAACAAAAAGAAAGTGAAAGTTGAAAAAAACCCCCAACAACATGAAAAGGAGACGGGTTAAATAAGAGAGAGGAAGAGAAAGACAACAAGAGAAAATAAAATGACAATGAGGTACATATCTATTAGAGAGGGGATGTTTGACGCGTGGCGGGGAGGAGGGCATTCAGCGAAGGGGTTTGTGTGTGAATATGTTTACTTTTGGGGCAATAAAATATAATCTCGCTAAAATACACCAGTCAAGAAGTCCCTAAGGCATATTTTTTGTGTTAATAATCACAACATCGGATTTTGTATACACACATTATATACATATATATATATATATATATATATATATATATATATATATATATATATATATATATATATATATATATATATACTTCGTTGTTAAGTGCCAATAAGGATTTAAAAACCTTCAACCATAACTGGCAACATAGGTTTCTCCAGTTTTGAAACCGGTCTGTCTGGCTGGTGATGTATGTAAATATCACGCGTACATGTCACAACTATGGAGCTAAAGGACTGAAAATTCAAACATTTACTCCTTATAAGCCTGTAAAAAACTTTTTATTGAGAATTCCTCTCCACCGAGGTTTTTAGTCGGGGGAGGGGCAAATTGCAATGTAAGATAGTCCTTAATTTGTGTCATCCAATTTTGACAATTATTATTTTTTTTTTTTTTTAAATTCAGACTTTTTTTTACTGGTTTCTACCTAACAAAAGGTGAGAGATGTAACTTTTTTCCAATTCTTAATTGATACCCATACATGTACCATCGGGGCAAAACTGTCAAGTTTTGATCAAATCGACTTCTTTCTTTCTAATCAAGCCCTTTGCCTCTCTTAACCAAACAGATTCCCATACACTTATGTTGATCACTCCAGCATAACATGTTGCCAAAAGATGTTGGTCAAATGATGGTTTTTTTTGAGTGGCTAACACGACCTGTTTATAGTTTATCTATCAATTCTTTTTATCGAAGTTTTTATTATTAAAGAGGAAAAGTCTCCACGGATTTCTCAAGACCACAGTTGTGTCCCAAGAAATGACGAACAATGATGATGCTCTCCCAGAAGATAGAATTTGAGATTTGTGGAGTAAAAATATTTTGCATACATTGGTAATGGAATATTTGGCACAATATAGGGAGGGAAAGTAGTCTCAATGCGAGAGTTTCACACCCTCGCTCACACAATGGTGAAAACAGCACACAAATAAAAACGATTCAATATAAAAACAGTCTAATTTAATCAAAGCCATAACAATATAATTTCCGTATTTACTTACTATGGAAAAATGGAGGAAAATAAATGCCCAGTCAAAGATTTCAGGTATTTTGTGATTAGAAGCCTTTTCCTAAAACTTAAAAAATATCAATTTTTTCTCAAAACTTGTATTATGAATTGAAAGCACAAACAGTTACTAGAGAAGGAAATGTTCTATATTTTATTGAATACTTGGCTTCTAATCTCAAACGTATTCAAAAATAAGTTTGAGGCAATTTAAAGGAGTGAAGTGACATAACGGTTCTCTTCAATCTAATGCCAATGGAAAAGGCATGAAACCAATACTCCCACCCAGAGGCATAGCAAGAGGGAGGCAAGAGTGAGTAGTCATTCCCACACACAGGTATGAAGGGCCGCAAAATTTACTCGAGTTTATAATGCCAGTTAATCGCCCATAGGTTCTAAGAGGTCACGATATACCCCTGTTCCTACCAGTTATAAGTGTAAATTGCAGGGCAGATGAATGGAGCTCTTTAGCCTTGGAAAGCAGTTCATTTTGGTGCCAGGATTTCCACTCTTTAAAACTTACTCGCTACCAAACTCACTCTAAGGCCCTGCACGACACAAAAAGTACCAGAGATTTACTAAAGGAAAAAAAAATTGAAACTGAGTGTATATGCGTATGCCAAGGCCTCCAAGAGGCTGGAGCATTGCCCTGGGGCCTGGAGTAGAGATATTGGAACTTCCAAGTCAATATTGACGTGTCCTGATGTGTGTTAAAATGTTTTAGTCAGCAATGTTTTCAGTGATCACATATATTAGAAACTGTCAACATAGGTTTCTCTCAATTTTTGAGCTGATCTGGCTGGCTATGTATGTATGTATTACGTGTACAGGCCACACCAAGGTAGCTAGAGGGCTGAAAATGTAAGCATTCATTTTTTTTGTTAAGTCTCAAAAAAATTTTTTTCAAAAAATCTAATTAAGGTTTTTAGAGGGGGATTCAATTTACAATGTAAGTTTATGCTAAATTAATTCCTGAAAATAGTGTCCACCAGTTTCTTGAAAATTAAGACTTTCCTAGCGATCATTGCCCTGAAAAAGTAAGTGAAATAACTTATTCGCTGATCACCCCTTTTTACAATTTTTTAATTGACCATCCCAACACAGCATCTTGCCAAAAGGTATTGGTTGCATGACAGTTTCTATTGCGTGTCTAACCAGACCTGTTTGAATAGCATTCAAGCCTAAAAAGAAAGACTTCGAGAAAAAACTGTTTTAAATTCTTCATTGACTAACAATGGAAATTTAGTTTAGGAAAAAGCACCAAGTGGAAGCATAATCCCATTTAAATACTGACTATGTTCAATGTTGCTTAACTTAGCTTATTAAACACAAAATGGATGGATGTTCCGAATATATCAGTAAGCTTCTATTACGACTGTTTTTCTTTCAAAAGAGAAAAATTATTGCCAACAATTCAAACTGTTTATACTCTCTGTGTGTGTATGTGTAGGTTTTTTTAGAAACTGTCACCAAAACTGTCAACATAGGTTTCTTCAGTTTTCAAGAGGGTCAGTCTGTCTGGCTAGTTATTCATGAATCACACATACAGTTAGCAGCAATGCAGCCATAGGACCGAAAATTTAATTTTGATAGAAAGAAATTGAGATTTTCTAGTGACCACTACCCAGCAAAAGGTGAGAGAAGTAACTTATTAATTGATCATTATTTATCCCCCAATTTTCAACTGATCACCTCGAACATGACACGTTGCCAAAACATGTTGGTCACATGACAGTTTCTATTGAGTGAATAACCAGACCTCTTTTTCCTCAAAACTTTAGAATAAACCAGTTATCTCAGTTCAAGGGGACTTGCACATCAGATTAGCAAGACAAACCATTCTGAAATATGAAAGGAATGAGGCTTGAAATTTAAGATTTTAATGGTTAGCCATTCTATTTCTTACAAGAAGATCATATAGTAAAATATTTAAGCCTAAATGTGACAAAAATCGATATTTCACATGTAAGTCTATGAAAGGAGGATCACTGAGAGTAGCTTATGTTTGAACAGGGGGGGGGGACAAAAATCCTTTCAATTTTCAAATAGATTTGAATATAAATGGTGGAAAACACTGAGAATAAAGATGTCATTTTTTTCCGGGATCTATATATATATATATATATATATATATATATATATATATGTATATATATATACACACACACATATATATATGTATATGTATATTTATACTTTTATTAAAAGTGATGGACAAGGAGCAGCTTTTTAAATTTTTTTTACTCATCTTTTCTTGTTTTCGTACAAGTGAACGGATCTCTGGTTCCAATGTAAATAAATACTTTTCAAAGGATAGAGCGCTTTCGGCCACATCTTCTGCCATTTCTAATATCAATTGAAAAGTATCTATATACATTGAAAACAGAAATCTGTTCACTTGCACAAAAACAAGAAAAGATGAATAAAAAATTAAAAAGATGCCTTTTGTCTACCATTTTTAATGAAAGAATTATTAAAGAAAATATTCTACCTAATCATACACAATATATATATATATATATATATATATATGTGTGTGTGTGTGT
>OY735204.1:8146208-8329978 GCA_963457665.1 Thysanoteuthis rhombus | reverse complement strand
AATATCTGTTAGAAATTATTTCAGAACCTACTTAGAAAACACGAAGATATGTGCTGGGCTTAGAACAACAAGTAAAGCTGTTACAATCGGAGACAATGCTGCGACTTACTTTCAAAACTACAAAATACGAATTCCCATCAAAATAATGATCATCGTCAGTTGACTATGATTATCATTTTTAAAAATTTCTATGTGTAAACAGCTGTATGTAGAACCATGCTGAGTGCTGGCGATTTTTTTTCATGATGAAAAAGCACAATATGAAATTGAGTAAATAACAACTTCATTAAGAACTGTACTGTCACATTTTAGAAACTACTATACAAGGAGGGATGGGCCCAAGGGTGTCCGCTGCCACTTTTACAAAGGGTGGCAAAAGTATATATATATATATATATATATATATATATATATATATATGGTGGGGGGAGGAGCACAGCAGGGTATATTCTGAATATATCTTAGCAGCAACCTTATTACCAGCAAATGATAATACCATATCATTATATAAGTACATTAATTTGAGGTTACATGAGACAATTGTACAGCACCATTATTACCCTTTATTGACTGTAAGGTTCCAATTTTCAAACCCCCTCGCCATAAGTGAGAATGCCTGATCCAGAGAGAGGCAAATGCCCTGTTTGAGCCCCTTGTATTTCAGAAGATAAGGCGATCTTTAGATAACATTTTTCTATATATAATAAGGAGTAAATGTTCAAAATCTAAGCCTGATGGCTCTAGTGGTATGGCCGGTACATGTAATATATACATAGAAAGCCTAGATCAACTTAGAAACTGAAGAAACCTATGCTGATAGTTCTGGTTTCCTAAAGGATGTACCAATTTACCCCAGTCAATCTCAAGAGTGTTTGACAGGAAATCTGACAAGATTTTATTCTAAAAATCCTACAGGAGTCTCGAAATAGGATTATGGGATTTGAAGGTTGTGTTAAAAGAAAAGAAGACCTTCTGTGTAATGAGACAATATTGTCGTAGAAAGTCCAAATCCAATAGTGATAGCGTTGCCACTTCTTCACTTCAGTTTATATCTAGAATTGCCTCAAATCATATCTAGAATTATCTAGATTTTCATGCCATTTGTCCAGAGCAGTGGTTATGAAACTAGAGTCTGTCAAATAAAGCTTTGGGATCCACCATAGTGTTCCCTCTGAACCTGACAATGTGAATCTTGTGGAAGAGAAACAACATCATCCATTGCACAACTATCAAAAAATATAATTATTGTATGCAGACCTGAACCATATATAAAAATTCAAATAAATGTATATCATAATAAATATGATTTTTAAAAGGTAAAAAAATATTGTAGTTCATCAATTACTGTCTAATGACTAAATGTTAAAAATAGGGCTGTAACAGGATATTTCCTTTATACAAGGGGTCCTTGAGTTTTAAAGGTTTCGAAATCACTGATCTAGAGAATTATCAAGACACTATTTTATATTTTGATTATGTTAAAATGAATTTTGATTGAAAAAATTATGATTAAAACAATACTTACATTATTTTTATGTACTATGTTGGAGGTTACACAAGCTTGAAGTTTTAATTTCCTTCAGAAAGGTTACCATTCTCAAGAAATTTTTTCTTGTTCAACAATGTGATACTTTAGGCAATTGTAATAAATTTAATGAAAATATCCAGAATCATCCAGAACTTCATCTTTATTCATGATTATTTAGATTTATATCTAGCATATAGGCCCTGATTTTCATTATCATACAACCTGAAATATTTGAATCTAGATATAAAATATTTTGAGTGGCAACATTGAATACTGTTGATGTTAAACCAGAAAATAAGTGTGTATATAGATGGAAAAAAAAGACTTGAGTAAGAATTTTACTTGATTATGAATGTACAAAGAAATGGACATATTTGGTCAGACAGAATGAATTACAAGTTGCGTTATATCATATAGAAACTTATTTGAAATGATCTCCTGTCGTTACACAGTTAATATATCACTCACCCCAGACAATGTAAATAGAATAGACAATTAAGGAAAATGGGGCTGCTGAAGGAATTTGACAAGCCACTGATAGGGTAGCCGCTTCAATGTAGTGATACTCTCACCATTGAGCTAAACAACCGCTGATAATGCAAAGGCCCAAATAACCGCTTTCACACCAAATTCTCATCTCCTTTATTCTCGATCTATTCGTCTCCTTCAATATAACGCAATTTGATTATGAATGTAAATGGTAAGGATGGGTGTATAAAGAGACATTACATGTACTATATATATATATATATATATATATATATATATATATATATATATGAGGAAGAGATATTGCGTGTGTATGTGTGTTCATGTATGAGAGAGTTGTACTAGTGCGCCAATATGAAAGAGGTGATGCTGAATTACAAAAATAAAAGAAAAAAACTCTGGTAATATTGTCCACAGAACAGAATAAACGTTAATCAGGGAATGTAGAAATCAACAACAAAAAGTAAAAATGAAAATAAGTAAAAACAAAAATCATCCACCAAACTAAAGCTTAAAGAATCCGCTCTCTGTAACTTGACCAAGCTATTCTCAATCTTTCACAAGAATGCTCTATGTTGATTCTCTGAGGATAATTTCAAAGTCTTACTAACAAAGCATCTGTGAAGTTAATTGTTGTGTCTTTCTATCTCTTACCTGATGCTTTTTATTATATTTTGATTTTTTTTGAGCTGGAGTTATGCTCCTCCTTCTAGAAGCCAAGATAAGCAATGAAGAGAATGAGAGAGTGAGGGAGAGGGTATAGGTCAACCTTACTGTACTTGATGAGCCAAACTAGCAGGAGGCAAAAATGACATGGATCAGGAGGTGAGGTGGGAGGAGAGAAAGACTCAATGGAAATAAAAGGATTGGAAAATAAATAAATAAATCGAATGTGGGAAGGGCAATAGTTGCAAAAGGAGAAGGATGAGGAGGAGATAAGGAAAGATACATGAATTTTTTCAGTATGATAAGTTTAATTTGAAATACAATTAATAATCTAGTAGTTCAACACAAATAATTGTATGCATAAAGAGCAATACATTTCTAACTGAATTCCTTCAATATGAATAATGCCCCTTCCTAAAAAACAACTTCTCTGAAAGCAGACAATTCTCGAAGTTCAAAAGGTCAGGGGTTGTTTCTCACATAGATTATATAAACATCAATTCACCTGTTAATCTGATCTGACTAGAGGATATTGATCAAATACAGCACACATTATGTAGCCCTTGGGTGTCAGTGTGAGGGAGTAGTACATATTAGAAGGGGGGAGTGTTCAAAGGTGTAAATTCATACTTGTAATATATAATGAAGATTTAATATATTATCATTACCATAGAAAAATGTAATGTTGGTATGGTGATCTAAACTCATTGTTACACATCATCAGTTAGGTAGGTCAATACACATAAGTTATTTTTGGTCATGCTGCCCCAAGTATGGCCATGCTCATGGCCAGGGGAAAAAGGGGTAATATTTAGTTCCCATGTTTAATGCAGGTTTGAAAGTCTGGGAAAAATAGTGCATATAATACACTAAAATATGTAGGGTAAACCAAAAAGGAAACTTATATAATCTTGAAATCATTGAAGGTTTAGCCCTTTGAAATGCAAATTCTCACACTGCAATCCTGAAGGAAGATGAATAGTTAATTACATGTAAAATTACAGACAAGCAATCTCTTAATAATAATGAAAAAATAAAATAAAGCAGTAAAATTATTAAACTAACTCTCCTGACAACAAATATTGCTATGTGTTAATTTTAGGCCAATCCTTAAAGGGCTCAAAGGAGAGTGTGATAGGCGATTGAAAGGAGAGCAAGGTGTGCCTTGGTGACAGGGAGCAGAGAAAAGGGAGAGAAGAAATAGAAAATGATGGAAAGCAGCGGCACAATTGTCAGAGAAAGGGAACCCCACATGGTTAACTGAGATTCTTCGTTGATCAGTTGAGGAATAAAAATGATTTCAATGTTTAATCATCATCATGGCTTGGCTTTACAGACAAAAATTCAGGAGGGTTCATCAGGGCCATGGCAGGTTTAATACTTGGGAGTTGAGCATAAAATTGAGTACAAATAGCAGAATTAAGAAAAAGACAAGATTTTGTACCAACATCAATATACTACTGACTCGGTACAATTTTTTCAACTATTTCCTCATGTATAATCAGTTTCTATGATACACATAAACTCCAAATTATATACATGTATACAAATGTGCACATTGATTATATCATCTCATCTCAAGTACCCTATGTTAACAATGTTATATCAAAAATTCCTTTCCTAGTTATTTCTTTGGCTGACTCTTATTTAGTACGTATGAAACTGTAGACCCATAATAACGTAGAAGTCAGGTACATCATTTTCTACCACATTATAAGTGAGAATGAATTTCCCATTTTTACAAACTTTAATCCAAGTCTAGACTTCCAAACCTGGCCCACCCTGCAGCTTCTTCATGACCGCCCCTTATCATTCATGCAGAAATGGAGAGAAAACCCAGGGTGGGTGGGTGTTTGAAGTTAGTATTTATTTCTGTCTTCCTGTCAGACTGACATTTTTTAATTGACAAGTCACCAAAAAGTTACATTTTAACAAAACAAAGATACATATGTAGTGAGTGTCTGAAGTAAGCATTTGACAATATATTAGTAATCTTTTTATCGGTAGATGGAAAGGTGGAGAGCAAAGAGTTTTGTTTATTGACGACCGCAAACATTTTGTCTAATTCATTTCCTTTTTATAGTTGGTATAACTTGATTCAGTAGGGTTTTTTTCTTTTTTTTGTACTTAGTCATTATTTAGAGAGCCAAATTCATTTTGAAAATTGGGATCCAGGCTCAAACCATTTTATAAAGGGTTTACAGTGTATGTTCAGGCGAGTGAATATAGTATGGAGTACTGAAAACAGGTCATGAAAATATGATGGCTAAAGGATGAGAGTATTTGCATGGTATGTGTGTTGGGAACCCGCAAACAGATTTGCACAGTCTTATGAAATTCCAGTTGAGGCCCTGGCAGTCATCATCAAACCAAGAATAGAGATCAAGTTTAAGCATTTAAAAAAAAAAAAAAAATTATGATGATGATTCGGTGGAGATTTAAAAAGGAAAACAACAAAAAATACTTTTTTCTTGACTTTTCAGCCCTGTCACTCTATTGGTATAGTCTGTACACATGATACATACTTTAAGGTGCTTAATTGTCAGGTGGGTGTGGAAAATCGGTCATGATTTAGTAAGCCAGCAGGTAGGAAAGCATAGCCACCAATACAAGTAAAGAGAATCTGAACAAAAAGTTATTTGAGAAAGATTTATAGAGGTGGGGGTGGTTCAAGCCCGTGGGAAGTAAAAATGTACAGTATTATTGACAAGAACAAGAAATTTATTCTTGAAGATAAATCAAACTCAAAAGTCTTTTTGTGCTATAATTCTAAAAATTGTTAAAATTTAGCAGATACAATTGAATTTGATTAAACTTGTGTTTTTATAAAGATAATTAGTTTCACAAGTCCTGCACCTTGCATTACTCAAAGTTTACATATCTATAGTTGTGTGTCCCCCACCAATGATTAAGGAGGAAGAGAGAGAGGAGATGGACTCTCAAAAATAAGGAGGAATGTTTTAATAACGAGGGATATTTCTTCCAAAATTGGTTGGGGGTGTAGGGAATTTGGCACCTAAGGGTACATATATAGCCAACAACGCAAAATTACTTAAGAATTGAAGAAACCCATACTGACAGTTTTGCTTGGTGGTTTCTAATTATGATAAACATAATAATAATATCAAAGTCAATAATAATTGCAAGGTTAATAATAAGAACAATGATGATTTAATGACAGTTGAAAAGCGTTAATAAGGAATAAAGAAGGAAAGAATTAATGAGAAATGTGCAACTTCACTTCCCTCCTCCTCCACAGCATTAAGGGGAGAAAAAAAACTAATAAAAAGAGCAAAGGGTAAATAGATTTGTTGTCAGCAAAGTTGGTCTGCAATGGGACATCTTGCAGGCAATATTCAGTTTTTTTTAGAATTAAAGGAATCCAGAGCAATTGCTTAAATTCTATTGAAGGAAACTCCAGAGAAATGCATCCAATGATTGGTGATTTCCTTAAACAATTCAATTAAATTGGAGCAGAAAAAGAAAAAAAAAAGATTAACAAGGTAAAAAAAAGAAAAAGGAATAGAAGGCCAAATTAAATAAATGAAATAAGATAATCAAGAAAGAGAAAAAAAAAGAAAGATAATTGCCTATTATCTGCTGAGGCAGGTTTGTTTAATTTTCTGTGTCATTTTCACAAATTATTCTTTTAAGTGTTGGTTTGGAGGATTTTGAATCCTTAAGTTGATGCAGAAATATTAAGATAACTCATCAAAACAAAAACAGAAAAATGTATGTTTTCATGATGTAAAAAGAGAAAGTGAGCCAGTTTCTATATATAAAAACCTGTTTCTTTGTTTCAGTTCCGATGTTGAAACATTTGCAAGAAACTTAAGTATGAGCATATACAAATGACAGATATTGGAAACTGTCAACCAACATAGGTTTCTTTGATTTTTTAGCTGGTCAAACTGGTTGGTTGGCTGGCTATGCATTTATGAATCATGCGTACAGGTTATATCTATGGAGCTAGAGAGTTGAAAATTCAAACATCTACTCCTAATTATGTCTATAAAAAAAAAATTTGTTTTTTTAAAATACCCCCTAAACAGATTTTTAATAGGGGGGTCAGCTTACAATCTAAAATTTTGGTAAATTAATCCCTTAGTTAGTGTCTGCTAGTTTTATGAAATATCAGGTATTTTTTGTGTCAAGTAATTTATTTTTTAATTGATCATCCCCAACAGGTCATACTGCCAAATGACATTGGTCATGTGACTGTTTCTCTCTCTCTCTCTATATATATATATATATATATATATATGATCATCATCACCACTCATTCCAGGTCCACTGATCTGGGGATGTAGTGACTAGTTCTGGTCAACCGTTGCCACAATATTTTAGTGAGCTGGTTTTGAATTCTGAGTTGATTATCTCCTAGACTGATTGTCTCCCAAGAGACTAGAGAGCCCAATCTACTCTGCCATTTTACCCATAGTAGGGAAGGATTCCATAGTCTGCACTCCATGTAGAAACCATTATGTGACCAATGTCTGATCAAAATGTTCAAATTTTTGGCACTCTAACAATTCATATGATTTATACATGCATGGCCAGCCAGCCAGTCAACATACCAGCTTAAAAACTGAAGAAACCAATGCAGACGGTTTCTAATATCTATCAAGAGGAAATGTCATATATATATACTTGTACTTAAGTTTCCCACAAATGTTTCAACATTGGAGCTGAAACAGAGAAACAGGTTTTCATACATAAAAATTGGCTCACTTTCTCTTTTTACATCAGGAAAGCATACATTTTTTGTTTTTGTTCTAATGAGTAAACGTAAAATGAGGAGTAAATATTCAAATTTTCAGCCCTCCAACTTGATTAGACATTTGATAACTTCCCTTGGAATAATTTCATGATTTTTTGGCCTCCACTATTTCTTTCTTTATAACTTGAAAACTTTCACAGAACTTCAGAAGAAATTTCTTCAGAACTCGAGAATGTTCAGCTTCTTTAGATTTATCCCATTTTTCCAATTGATAACTTTTATAGTGTTATGGATTCTTCATTAAAAACATTTTTGATTCAATTACAGTATCAATATGTGCTGAGTAGGTGAAAGGTCATCATTCAAACCAAAGAAATGATGTGCTTGATTAGAGTGATCTAAACAGATACATACAAATGGACTGCAAGTTTATAAGCATCATTTTTTTGCAAAATATTTTTTTTACAGTGCTCACACCAAATCAGGCAGGTGCATTAAATGCTCTGTCCTTATTCAGAAAAGATTTTTCCACAATCTACAATATTAATTTTGTAAAAACTTTTGTAAAACTCAACCGATTTCAATAAAATTTCTGTCATCTTGTAGAGACCTTTATTGTGAATAACTTTTTTTAATTACACCGACTTATGAAAATTGCTCGGGAAATACTAGATACCGGTTTTACAGAATTTTTACTCCAAATTTGATTTAACACAAAGCATGTCTAATCCGTGGAAGTGAATTACACCAAACTTTCCATGTACACTTAGTTTGACCTTGTAAACATCTTTTTTTTCTAAAAAAATAGAAAACAAAAAACATATAACAAGAGTTTTAGGGTTGGAAATGAGAAACATTTCGAAAGTGCATTTTTCTTACTGGTATAAAATAACGAAGATAAAAAGATAATTTTGAGAAAGTACTTATACAAAGTAAACTTGTAAAATTGCTTATTTTAGAATGTTGTAAGTTTTTAAAACAGTTAAACTGTATCAGATCTGTAAAATTATCAAACTCAATCTTTATTGTTATTTCACTCTCAATGATAGAATCTTAAGAATAAGTTTGGAAATCTGGTATAAGTAATGAATAAACTAAAAAGTTCTGAGAGAAAGTGCATACCTCCATCAAAACCGTTGGCATTAAATAAATGAACAAAAATCTGTTCGTTCATAGCTAACTTCATGAATTCTTCTAGAGCCAAGAAAATTTAATCAGAACTTTTGGAGATATTGTGTATACAGGCAGACAGACAAACAGGAGTGAATACATTTTTTTTTTTTTTTAAATCTTTGTGCAATATGATATTATAGTTAGGCCAACAAATAAAACTAAGCTTAAAAACTTCCAAGGTTGAGTTGAGTTGTCTAATAAACAAAAAATCTTCCGCTTTTGAGCATCATTTTTATCTCTTTTCATCTGTCGTCAAATTCTGAAATGAAGAATCATAATCTGAAGTATGTGTCTTATTCCATCCTGCCAAATATCCTCCCAAGCAGCCTTCAACCCTTAATTCCTAAACCATTGAAAATCCTCCACCCAATAATCAAAGATACCAACATAGAAGAGCTCCTCAAATTACAGAGATAGAGTATAAAAGGTGCAGGAGTGACTGTAAAAAAAAAAAAAACGGCTTCAAATCCACACTTGAGTTAAAAAAAAGCACAAATCTACTCTTGACATACAGATCTTGAGGACTTGCAAGTAAAATATCTCTTAAGCAAACTCTGAGAGGCAAATAGATCAAATTCCTCACTAATCTATGCTAACCTCTTTTTGCTCAGATATCTGTCAAGATTTCACTTTTCTTCCACTAAGACCATTATGTTTGTCCTCTACTTGACACAAGGTAGAGTTTAGTGGGGAGACCTCACACATATGCATTGGTACTTTCCTTTTGGGGATGGCTTAGGCATTAGGCGATCAACCTGACCCAAACCCATTCAAGTGCAATGCGGATAATATAGCCATAATTCTATTGAAAAAAAAACAAAAACAAAGGTGACTGAATCAACTGAAACCCTTACAAAATTGCTTGTTGATATCTGTTGTTGCACAGTGAACTAATTGCAACCCACGGGTGTTAGAAGAACAAATTGCCAAGGCTGAAACCCAGTGTTGCTGACTCAAAAAATATTTCCACACTAGTTTGACTGCCATGAAGCCAGAAATGCTTGATAAAAAAAATGACTAAAATAACCCCAAAAAGATGATGAAAACGACCCCAAAATGGCCGAAATATCCAAGCACTTCTAGTCTGAAGTAGGAGATTCAACACCCATGGTAATCTGAACCTCGGAGGGGTTTATTGCAGGCAAGAGAAACATGGGAACAGTGACCCTCATATTTTTTGGATAACACTGTGTTAGACAGGGAAAAAAAGACAAACAATGAACTTAATCCCATTTCAAATATCCATTAAGCATTCCATGCATAGAATATCTCACAATATGATCAATACCCTCTGCTTTATATGGTTAAAGGTTACCCTTGAACAAGTTGTAGTAACTATCAGCCTCCTTCAGACAATGCTGGTTTCTTAACTATAAAGGGTTAAAAGCAAAAGAACATCTTACTGCAACAGAAGTCCTCTTTCAATTTTTATACATCTGTGCGTATACAGTAACTTAGAACTTATATCTATCTGATTACAAAAAGATGAAAACAACCATAGCTCAAATTTTAGTATTACAAAAGTTTGGCTTAGATAAATATATATTTTTTAAATCGCATTAGAATTTAAGCAAAAATATTGTTAAATTTTTATTTCTTCCAGTTTAGCCATGTTTTTGGTTGAAAAGTGTGTGTGTGAGAGAGAGAGAGAGACAAAAAAGAGAAAAGGAAGTCTAGAACATGAGATAGGGCGTAGGACTGACAGAATAGAAAGGTAAAGCTTTAAAGAGAGAGAGAGAGAGAGAGAGAGAGAGTCTGGAAACAAAAGCAATGGAGATCAAACTAGAGAAAGAATTACAGGTAGAGAGAAAAACCATGAGACACTGAGAGACACTTATAGAGTGTTAGAGAGCAAGTACAAGAGAGCAGGATATGGAAAACTGATAGATTTGAGAGAGAGGGAGAGAGAGAGAGAAGGAAAATGCCAGAGAAAAAGAGTGCTCATTAGAGAAAAAAAAGGAGAGACTTAGAAAGAAAATGAAAATCAGAGAGGAAAAGGGGTGAGAGAGAGAGAGAGAGAGAGAGAGAGAGAGAGAGAGAGAGACTACGCAACACATCACAATGAGACTAGTTACATTTAAATGTTATTTGACATTTTCCATTACAAGTACTAAAACACACTTATCCCAATGGAATTAGAATTAATCCCCACAACTATTTTGCAGTCTGCAGCTAAATTAGCTCTGACAATATCTTGAATTTAACTGGACGCCGGGATTAGACATACCACACACAAGTAAGACAAAAATCGAAGCATCCGCAAACAACTTGAGTAGAGTATTATCACGTATTAGAGTTGTTTAACTCATTTCTGCTTTCTTTTTACACTGGTTTGTCCACTGCGGAGGCCAAAGGAAGGTGTTAGGAAGTGAAGGCCTCGACTTATCATAACATGGCACGATGGAAAAATAGAATAAAATGAAGGGCAAAAAACAAGCAAGACTTAATGAGAAAATTATAAAAAATAAAATGAAGGAAGATAGAAAAATACTTTGGGAATAACAAAAAGTAAATAAATGAGGTAATTTCATTTTTCTTGAAAAAGTATATATAAAAAAAAAAAATCAATTGCAAATGTCTTCTGGCTAAAATTTGTTGTTGCTCCAAAGATAAGACTTGTTTTCTAATCAAGGTTTGTGCAAGGTTAAGAAAGAGACTTACCATTCTTTAGAGAGTTATATAAATAGCAACAGATGTTTATACGTACCTGAAAAGAAAGAAACAGAAGTTGTAATTGGTGTTGTGCCTTATGAGGCTTTACATGGTGTCTTCAACTAATGTGATCAACAAATATTGTAACATGATTGGGTTGTTTTTACAAAATGCAATTATAATCAAACAAATGTGTGTAACAAGACTAAGTCTTTAAAAAATTTTTGGGAAAAAAAACAAAAAAAAAAAACGCTCAAGAATTCACATTTTTAAAAAACATTTTGTTTTTTTACAGGAAGAATCAAACAGAAGACAATCAAAATTGTAGCCCTTTCTAACTCCCTAAAGATGGAGAAAACAGAGGCAAAAATGAAAGACAGAAATAGAATTATATACTGTTATAACATTTTAAAACAATGACAACAGGTCTAGTTAGTCACTCAATAGAAACCGTCATGTGTTGGCTTGTGATCACAAAAAATCCAAATTTGAAAAACAAAATTTTAAAAAATGGAAAAAATCTCAACTATTTTATAGTCCCAATAAGGAGTGAATGTTTGAATTTTCGGCCCACTAGATCCATTGAAGCAGCATATCCAGAATGTGTGCAAGAGGGGATACTATGTGTTGGGTGCCACACCAGTTAGGTTGATGAGTACATACAAAGATAGAATGTGTCAAGTGCCAGTCTGACTTGTTGGAGGGTGATCAGCAAAAAATCTCAATTTTCAATAAACAAAAAAAAAATGTTTTTTCTCAATACAATGAATGTTTAAATTCAGCGTTCTAGCTCCATTGGTAAGGACTGTATTCATGACACATACATATACAGATACAGATAGCAGAGAAAAATTTGAGAAACCTATGTTGACTGGGGGACAGTTTTGATAGGCATTTGATGGATTCTGGAGAATCAAGATGTTTTTTGTTTTTTTTACTCTAATTAAGCTGTTTGCCAGCAGAAATGACAACTAGATCCTCCAAAATCTAGATGTTTCTAGATTTATTTTTTTACTCAACTTAAGATGTCTTCTTGCGGAAAATACCAGTGATGTCATAGATAGGATTTATTCTGACCATATTTATTCTTCGATGGAATTTTTTTCATATGAGTTTGAATTTTGATGCTACAGTTGTTCAGTTATTGACTGTGATCACGAGGAGTCTTTTTTTCCTTTCATAAACAGCCACTTCATGTGGGACAATCTAATAAATTCAGTCTCAAAAGGGTTGAAGATAGAAAAACAATTTGTTTCCTTCAAGCACATCTTAAAATGCTCCTAATTTTCAGTGTTTTATTGTTTAGTTAACTTTGCATGGAGACAGGGCCGATTCTCTTTGAATAGGTGATGGCAGTACATGGCTACGGACAGCAGAACAATGGGGGGACAGAAATATAGGCTAGTGCAATAAATTACAACCGCACAAAAGACAGGTTTCACGGAGATCTATATGGGTGGGTGTACAAGTGTGTAGATATATCTGTAGACAAATACAAAAATAATACTGATTCATCACTGGGAAAAGCTGGCAAACAATATAATGAATTAACAGTAAAAGAAAAAAAAGAGGAAAGAAAAAGATCTCTTTGAAAAAATAAGAAAAAACTTCGACAATTCATGCATAAATACATTCAAACCCACACACTGTATTATATATATCTGAAACAAAACAAATATATGTATATGCAGAAACCCATATACATCCCATTCACATACACACTAAATTTATATAATATTGGCAAATAAAATATACAAACATCTACATATATATATATACATACATACATAAATAATATCAAGTTTGGTGCTGAATAATATATACTTGTAATAAAATTGGAAAAAATAAGAAGACTACATCAAAGACTGTCAACACAATGAACTCCAATTAGGAAATGTGATTATTTTTTTTATAAGCCTAGTCTCAGTGCTCAAGGAATTTTGCTACCATCATTCCTCAAAGATATATAGATTTACTGCTTGACAAGTTTTTGTTTTTTTCATATTCAGACATTTGCAGAAATTTACTCTTCACTTATTTATATCGATGAAGCTTGCAGACAATTGTGCCAAAAAATTTATTTTGAAGATTCAATATGATTTTAAATTCATTTTTATTTGCATTTTTTTTTTCATTACTCCTCTTTCTTTCCATCTAAACTTTTTCTATTTTAAAGCTAATTGATACATATTTACAAAGATCTCAAAAGTAGATGAAAGGTTGCAATTAAAAAGAAAGTGTGGACAATTTGCCATGTCTGTCCAGCCATCCTTGATGAGGGGGCCGTATAACCCTTGTTTGGGGCCCTAGCACATTTGAAGAGGGCCATAAAAAATCCCATTGGTTCTCAAAAGAATGGTCAATGACCCACTAAAAAAAAAAAAAACCTATTCAGGGGTGGGGAGGGAATTTATAAATAAGGTTTTTTTTAGACATAATAAAGAGTAAAAGTTGAAAATTTCAGCCTTCAAGTTCCATTGGTATGGCCTGTACGCAAAAATACATAATCAGTCAATCAGATCAATTTGAAAACTGAAGAAACCTCTGGTGACAGTTTTGGTTGACGGTTTCCACCAATCTTTAATCGTAAACCAGACTAGGGCATTAATTATTCCGCTAGTACTGATTATGCCTTTACCAGTTTAGCCCTATCAGTGAGTCTTTCAATGCAGTAAATTTTGTAATTTAGATTCGGTGTCTAGAATTGGAGCCGAAGTCACACTCTTGGTTCAAATCCAATGAAGCAGAAAATTGAGGATATTTTAAACGATTCCAGCTATGAATTTTTAATCAAGTGATGTGAGAAAGGTAGACCTTGAGTAGTTCAAGCTGTATATCCAGGCGTTAAATCTGACTAGCAGCACATTTTATTGGACTTATTTACTATTTTATGAAAACAAATTTAGATTGAAGTTCAGAGGTCTGATTAGTCACTCAATAGAAATCGCCACAACACCAATATCTTTTGGCAGCATGCCATGTTGGACATGATCAATAATAAAATTAGGAAAAGAGGGTGATCAATGAATAAGTTACTTCTCAGGCCTTTAGTTTGAATTTTCTAAAAAAAAAAATAAAAGCATGGACATTGCCTGACACAAACTAGGGACTAATTTAGCATAAACATACATTGCCAATTGAACCTCCCCCCCCCCACCAGTAGAAACTTATTTAGATGGGGAATTTCTAAAAATAAAAACAAACAATTTTCTTTTAACATAAAAAGGAGTGAATGTTCAAATTTTTAACTATCTAGCTTTACTGCCACAGACTGTACATGTGATACATACATAGCCAGCCAGACTACCTTGAAAACTGAAGAAACTTATGTTGACAGTCTCAGTTGACTGTTTTTAATTAAAGTTCACGGGTCTGGTTAGTCACTCAATAGAAACTGTTATATGACCAACATCTCTTGGTAGCATACCATGTTGGGTGGGAAAAATTGGGGGCAAGAAAATTGAGGAATGGGGTGATCGATGAATAAGTTACTTCTCTCACCTTTAGTCTGAATTTTCAAAAAACAAGCATGAACACTCCTGGACTCAAACTGGGGACCACTTTAGCATAAATTTACATTGCAACTTGAAAACCGAAGAAACCTTTGTAGATGACAGTTGACAGTTTTTGTTGATGTTTTCCAAGTTTATCAAATCACCATAGCCCCACAAATGCCCCGACCAACCAGCCAAGTGGGCTACAGAATTCTCTCTTGTAAATTGTCTGTTTGATCATTAGATTTTACTTCCATTGCAAAAAGATTGTATTTGAATAGAACAAATATGTTAGTGTATCACATTTTGGGGGCCACAACCTTGAAAATCTGTATGAGTACACCACTAGGCACCATCTAAAAACTTTTGTTTGTTTGTTCATCTAAACAAAGTGCTTTTTGGGGTTGCTAGGGTTATTTCGGACCAACAATGCCCAAATCTTATACTGATAGTTTAGAAATAATTTTCGATGAAAGATTGATTTTTTCAAGATAATTCTTAGATATTTAGTTTTGGTACACACTAGAGCTATGGTGATTCAGTCATGCCAGGTACGGATATACACATCTTCTCGACTAACATATTTGATTTATGCAAATACAATCTTTTTGGGATGGAAGTATAATCTAAAGCTGAAGCAGACAAATAATTGAGAAAAATCTTTTAACAAGGATGAAGCAATCTTATAATCACAGGGAGGAAAAGATGGTCTGTTTTTCTCATTTGTGGTTTTACCACTTATGAAATTTGAGGAAAAATTTTCCCTGATTTTCAACAGATGCTTCGTAACAAAAGTTAAGGGCTCAAATTTCATTTTAACACAAATTAACAAAAAATCTCAAAATTCGCTGTTTTAATTTTGAGATTTTTTTCTTTTTCTTTTTACATAAAAAACAATGAATCAATGTGGAACGTAAGTAATTATACGTAGTTTGTGGTTGCCAAGAAGAAAGAGAACAAAATAATGGAGGGAATAGAGATGATCTGAAGTTTCATGTTTCCAGGGTGTAGAGGGGGGTCAGGACCCACTCCCCTGTTCTGGCAAAGTGCAATGAAATTATTTTTCTTTTCAATTTTGAGGAAGAAATTCTAGGAATAAATATGATGATGATAATGATAATAATAAGAATACAACACTACTCTAAAAACAAAAAAATAATCATGCCAACTTTTGTTCAGAGTCTCATCTCTTCTTCCCACTTTTGTTGTTAACACTATGTTTTAGCAATACATTCTACAGCCTTCTTTAGGAGTAAAATGCACTTTCCATAAGGAGAGTCACCCTCAAAATCCTGGATCCGTATGGTTTCCCATAAGTAGATGAGATAAATCTTTTTGCAATCATCATGCAATTCAGTCTTTAGAGCAATATTTTCACTCCAATTCCTGTCTTATTCAGTGAGGCAATCCAAGGTTTCTCAAACTGGGTATTGCATCATATACTTTTAGTTCTGTGGACAATTTTGAGAAAAAAACTGTTCATAGTTTCAAATGAAATATCATATGGCTCAGATGGAAAAGAACATGTGTCTGTTGTATGTATGTATGCACGTATGTGTGTGTGTATATATATATATATATAGTCATGCAAAGTTTTTAACTTGTGATGCTGAAGAAGAACATATTTTTAAAAATCAATTTTTATTTATCATCCTAAAGTATCTACTACCATCTGCTATGCAAGCCATTTTGCATCTGATCAGTGTTTTTATTATTTAATTTTTGGATCTTGTTGTAATTTATTTCCAGGAGTGATTCATTTTTGTAGTTTTATTCTTTATTATAGAGTTCGTCTGCTGTTTTACCAGAGCCTGTTTGAGGAGTATTAAAAAATAGGACAGGTTTTTTTGCAAAGGCAGTCCTCATCATATTCATCTATATCACCATGAATATAACTACTTCATAATTTTAATTTGTTTCGAAGTAAAGTAATTTTCCTGTTTATATATATATTATATATATATATATATATATATATATATATATATACACACACATATATATAAAATCTTTTAGGTTCCAAAAATTTTTCACTCTGTCTCAGGGGTTCCGTGAGTGCGAAAAGTTTGAGAAATCCTGATGTAATCCATTGTGTCATCTTTTATTAAAGGAGAGAATCAAGCATTGAAAACGAGAGTGTTTCAGTAAGAAGAAGAAAAATGAAAAGCTGAGAGAAATTGTTATTTTCTTAAATTATTCAAGAGTGTACATCACAAAAAAATTAAGATTTAAATAAAAAGAAAAAAAAAGACAAGAAAAAAGCCAAACTATGTACATCACAAATTGATGTGATCAGCCACATGTCTCTAGATTTTTGAAATTTGGTGAATTGTGTGATTCATCCACTCTAATTATTCATTCATACATTTAGAAACACTTTCTAGTTGGATGAATCCACAAGAATTTAAACAGACATCTAATATTTCTTATGACATATTATCAGTTGAATCAATAGATGTACAATCCAACATCATTTTCTTTCACTGATGTGGCTTTTATCAAAATAGAAAATTAATAATCCTCAAATACATGCTATAAACGTTTTATTTTTTGCTGTGTTCATCATTGTGTGAATTTTTCTACATTAAATGCTTGTAAAAGTTGCACCAGTATTCAATGAAATGAGAATTATGAGAATTATCAGAGAACAGAAGTGATCTGAAAAGAGAAAGAAAGAGGGGAAAGAAGAAATTAGGTCCAAAAAGAGGAGGAAGGAAGGAAAGAAGAAAAAAAAAAGATCCTTAAAGAGAAAGAAGATGGGAAAGAAAAGAAATGAACCTAAGAGAGAAAGAAAGGAGGAAAGAAAAGAACTGATCCTAAGAGAGAAAGAAAGGAGGAAAGAAGAGAACTGATCCTAAGAGAGAAAGAAAGGGGGGGAAAAAGAGATGTGATCCAAAAAGAGGTGGAAGGAGGGAAAGAAGAAATCTGACCCTAAAAGATGAAGAAAGGGAGAAAGAAGAGAACTGGACCAAAAAGAAGAAGAGGGTGGGGAAAGAAGGAGGTGGCAGAGAGAAAATGAGAAGAAAGAATTCTCATCTTTGAATATTTGAGTCAACATCATTTGACTGGAAAAAAACAACATTTTTATTTCAAATATTTTAATCTCCAAATAAAGTAAGATGTAAATTTTAGATTGAATGGATTAAGTTTTACATTTCTCTTAGAGTTAGGTAAGCAGGAGGATTACAAACAGAGAGAAAAAGTCAGTCAGAAGAGACGTTCCCTCTAACCCCAAACACTTTACTCCATTACTTCTCTTGGAACCAAATCTGGCTCACCACATCCTTCAAATAATTTAGGACTACACAAAAGATATTTTGATGAACACAAGACAATCTAGGAATAAGTCAAAAGAAAATATATAAATGCCTGAATTATCGTTTATTGAGCCTAATGTTTCAACTTTCAAACCCCTTCCCCTTGGTGAGAAAGCCTGATGAAGGGTTTGGGTGAGTAATAGTCCTATCAAGACCCAGACATACCATTTGTCTACACCATTTGTTATATTATAGTCCAGTATGTATGGCAAATGGGTTACCCGTCCAGTGCTGCCAACTCTGAACTTCCTGAACTTAATCAACCTTACAAAAATGAAAAATGCCAAAATACACTGAACCACATTTTTAGCCTGTTTACAGCCATTTTAAACAGATAAAAATGGCTACAATTACCAAAACAGCTAAAAAAATAGCTAAAAATGGCTACAATTGCAGAAAAATAGCACCAAAAATAGCACTGAACATTAAATTTTCCCACTGGTAAAACTAAATTGTCAATATTGTACTCATTAAGCAATACATAGCTCAACTTCAGTGACTGAACAATAACCAGTGATACAAATACACACCGGTTGTAAGCACCTTTTTTCTATTGATAATTATCTTTGAAGAAGAAATCAATTAATACAGTTCATACATGAAATGAGAGATAAACTCCAGAAAATTTTAATTTCAAGCATCCTTCATCTTCCTAAAGCTACACTAAGGGAAATCATAGGCTTTTGTATTTGCTCAAGAACCTCTCCCCCCTAAACAAAACAAGTTTGGTTAGTCACACAATAGAAATCAACACAGGTCTTTTGACAGCATGTTGTGTTGGGGGTGATCAATGGGAAAATTGGGAAAAGAGCTAATCAATGGATAAGTTACTTCTCTAACCTTTTCTCACATTAAAAAAAGGTCTGAAATTTTAAAGACACATAGATGCAACTAGACACACACTGAAGGATAATATAGCATAAACTTACATTGCAAATTGAGCCTATCTAGAAAATATATAGGAATTTCCAAAAAATTGATAAATTTTTTTTAGACATAATGAAGAGTAAATGTTGGAAATTTTAGCCCTCCAGCTCCACTAGTGTGGCATATATGAGCAATGCACACATACAAAGTCAGACAGAAAATGGTAGAAAAATGGCACTAAATGTGGAATTTTCTCAATACCAAAACTAAATTGACATGCTGTACCCAATTAGTAATACACAGCTCAACTTCATTTTATCCATAACTTGAAAACTGAAGAAACCTATTTTGACAGTTTTGGTTGATGGTTTCTGACAAGGAATGGAGAAGGAGAGGGATATATCACCCCCCATCCTCACCCCGAAATATTCAGCCATAGGAGAAAGCCGGAAGTTGCTCTTTATCCGGCTGTCATCTCCCCTTATTCTTGTACAATGGCATAAAGCAGAAGTTTCAGAGATAAGACAGTGTTTATATTTCAATCCCTGATGACTTCATAGATTAAGTTTATCAGACTTCTTTCTGCCCAGCACACAAGAGATGTTAATTGTGTGGCTGATAAACTTCTTGTTATTAAAGAATTCAAAATTACTTTCACAATGGAATGTAGAGAGCTGTTGATTTCCTGAGCTTAGGCACCTCCCTGTCACCAAAAAAAAACAAATTACAAAAGACAGATCAACTTGTGTATACCAAAGATATTATTACTATTAATGATTCTTATCGAGTGTTTCAAGAAACATTTCATCCACAATTGTTGTCTCCCAAAAGACTGTTCTAGTCATTCACTCGTCACAAAGCATTTTGAATGAAGATCATAATTATGAGAAGAACAGCAACACCTGCGATTCTAGTTGAAGACAAAAATCAGCATTGAAAGAGTGATGCTTATTCCTGAATTGAATTTGTGATAATCATTTAACCTGTGAAGAGAATGAAACACACACAAATTTCAGAACGTGCATACCGATATACTTATTATCTATCTATGAGAAATGAATGACAAAAATTGAAATATAGTTTTGAAATTATCAAAATTCTTATTTTGACATTTTATCCATTTTCTGGACTTCTATACAGGCAATTTTTTCATCTTGTTGGATTAACCGTAATCCATACCAATATTCATTCTTATCAATCAATATAAAAGACGCATCTGAAATTTAGTAATGTTTATTTAATTGTCTGCTGTACCAGAGTCCTGCTATAACCTAGAAGTTATAATAGATCAGTCCATGTGAAATACATTAACAGAGCCAATAACACTAAAAAAGGGTTGTAAAATATGATGATCTATTGTGATAACAATGAAAAATACATAACAGAAAGGCTGATTGGTTGAAACTAAAATGAAATAAAAAAGCATGTGAATGACTGAAAGAAATGTTTAATGTTTGTTTAATGTTATACTTGAGACTTTATGTTCGATCATCCCTCAAAATAACTAGAGTTAAGTTGAGACTTTATGACAGATACCCTTTAAAACAGCTGGAGTCGAGTTGAGATGTGTTCAATCTCTTTTTAAAGCAGCTTAAGTTCTGACATTAAAATAAACTTAAAATTAGATAACTCAGGTTATTAAAAATAAATTAGCTTTATGCTTCTTCGTGCCTATCGATACATAAATAATCCAATCATTTTACACAGGTTTATGTTGGCGTGTATATACATACATAAACTAGTCCTCAGCCTAATGATTAAAAAACATTCATTTTACACAACAAATATCTATATCCCAATATAATCTCCATCATTTTCAATGCACTTGATTCAGTAGTGAATATTATCACATAGATCAGAAATTATTGAAGAAAATTCCAGATCAAAATTAAGCTAATAACTATGTGGCAGACTACAGACTTATGGATCCACCCCCATTTACACACACACATATATATACAGTCTAGAAAGCTTTTCAGATTTAAACACTCAAAACATTCAAAAAAAATTTCAAAAATTTTTTCTGTCACTTCATTCACTTATTTCCCAATATCTGTTAATGTAATGTATATAATTTTCTTCAGTGTTTTTCTTCTGTTTTATACATACTTTATTATTATGGTACTATGTATAAATTTTCTCTTGTTGGGATCATCAGTTATTTAACAAGTAACTTTTGGGGGAATTTTAAAAACAAAACAGTTATATCAACATGGCATACCAGCAGTGTTGTTCAAACAGCTTTTTGTAGCCTTTCAGCTATGATTTTGATACGTAGCTTATGTCCTGCATTTAGTTTGTTATCTTTTATAGGGTATTATCATAATGTATTGTATATGGATGTTATTTTATAAAACACTTCATTTAATTTTTTGGAAAAGGGTTTACTAACGAAGGTTACTCAAAAAAATTTCACCATGAGGGATCAATGAGTTAAACAACAGACATGACTCACTGATTGTGTCACTTCTATTGAAGGTTAATATTAAATCCATTGCGATGGTTCAAACCTCAGACAGCATGCAAACCAATATATATGCATAAACAGTCAAATTTCCACAAATTCATACAAGTATATACAAATTATTCACAAAAAGAGATGCATGCAAATCATTATATCTCTTAGTCAAACACACGTACTATGTCTAGACATTCTACGTATTGTCAACCGAAAGAAATCTTAGAAAACAACTGAAAGTTAGACCACTGATGTGCAAGTTCAATCTTTAGTGCCTTTAAAAGCTCCCCCTCCAGAAGCCCATTCCTTTGAAAGCTGCCAAAATTTAAAACCCTTTCCTTCTGAAAGAACCTTCATTTAATGCTATCTAATTGTCAGCCAAAGACAAAAATTGCTGTAATAGATGCTAGCATGTCTAAAAAGGTAAACTGACCTCCCTCTATCATATTCTGCTGGGTGCTAATTCAAAATCCATAGACCTTCTATGAAGTTAAGATTTCTAAAAGAAAAATGCAAGTGCTTGGAGTTCCAATTCATACTTGGGCTATTCAAAAGACAGATATATATTTGAGTACATCAACAGCACACATATAGACAAATATACAACTATGTAAAAAGAAAACTTTGGAGACATAAAAGCAAAGATATGTAAACTTGTAAGCACATATATGTACCTAGTATAAATGAATCACTGTAGTCAAGATGTTTACCAGAACTAATTATCTAAAAAATACCAGCTCAAGATTTGGGTACTGTTAGTCCAAAATCACCATAGATGCCCAAAGAAACACTAAAAACAAAAACAAAAACAAACAATCTTTAGATAGTGCCTAGTGATGTACTCATATGAAGTTTCAGGCTTGTAGTCCAGAAAATATGACAGGGAGCTCCTGGAAACACACATGGAGACAAAGAAAGAAAGAAAAAAGAATCAGTAACCATTTGGCTAGTTGGTCGGGTTGGCCATTTGTGGGGCTACGGTGATTTGATATATATATACACACACACACACAAAAACAAAGAACTCAAACCACAAACACTTTGAACATCTAAATATATATATATATATATACATATTACACACATACATATATATATATATATATATATATATATATATATATATATATATATATATATATACACACACATAAAGAAACAAAATCATAATTTCAAAAAAAAAAGGAGAGAAATTGAGAAGAAATATGCTAATTTGACAAAACAAAAACAAATCTCAACCTGGAAACTAAAAAATTAAAAACCAAAAATATTTCATTGGCGCTAAAAATTACATTTTCAAGTTTTTAGCTGTTAATGGTTTGTGCTGTTTCATTCAACCATGTTTTTTTTTTTAAATTTGTTTTTTCTTTAAAAGATGAGCAAATTGTGTGTGAATACTTGCAGCAGAAAAATGTTATTCTTTTTCTTCCATCTTTATTATGTACGTTGATTTTCTGAAGCTGTCCACTGGATTTTTGTATTTCAGCCCCTCACACAATCCTATCAAGTCCAAGTGTTCATCATGTGGTAACAGCTCCAAGGATGGGAAGCTCCTCCTCATCCTGTCACGAACAATTATTTTCTAAATCCTCTGATATCAACAGTTAGAAACAGTCAACCAAAAGTGTCAACAAAGGTTTCTATCAGTTTTTGATTAGTCTGGCTGGCTGTGTATGTATATATCTCTTGTACAGGCCACACCAATATAACCAGAGGGCTGAAAATTTAAACATTTACTCCTTATTATGTCTAGAAAAAAGTTGCTTTTTGTTTTTTGAAATTTCCTCCCCTAAATAGGTTTTTAGTGGGAAGGTTCAATTAGCAATGTAAGTCTATACTAAATTGAACCCTTAGTTTGTGCCAGCTTGTTTTTTTTAAAAATTCAGACTTTTTAGTGATCACTGCCCAGCAAAGTCATTGATACCTCCTTATTCCAATTTTTAATCGATCACCCTCAGGATAACATGTTGCCAAGAGACGTTGGTCACTTGACATGGTCTCTATCGAGTGACTAACTAGACCGGTTTTATTATCATTATCATCATCATCAGAGTGTGAAATTGTAAATGTTATCTCGATGGCTTCATTTCACAGGCACTCCTTCTTCATCCTCTTTCCCTTGCTACGGCTCCCATTTGCAGCTCCTGCATTGTGCATTTACGTGTAAAAGGCACAGTTTTTGCATTTAAAACAAATCACTACAAACTGATGAAAGATCTGATTAAATGAGGGTGGTGTGAGAGGAGGAGAGGGAGGTGAGAAGTGTAAAGAGAGAGGAGGAGAAGAACAATATTGCAGAGAGGGAGAGAGAGAGAGAGAAAGAAGGAACAAGAAGTGATAGAGAAATAGGACTGATAGGAAGAAAGAGGAGGGAGAGAAAAGAAAACTGAAAGTAAGAGGATAGATTAAGAAAAAGAGTGGGATTGACAACCCCCTCCCCACACACACACACCAGGGGGGTTACCAAAGAAAAAGAAACCCCAAGGCGCAGGGGCACAAAGAAGCAAATCAGTGATAGAAGTAAGGCTCTAATGACAGTGTAGAACATGGACACTAGATTTTCAAGTCAAATGACTCATTTGTATTAAGTGATCCTTTCTGACTAATATCCTCATCTTTGTTTTCTCTATTATAACATTTTGGCCAATGTACTCAGGTATTTCTCAGGTGTCTTTATAACAGACACATTTTCATTCCATGCATTTTTATACTTTCAATGTCTGTGAGGATTTGAACTCACAACTTCTTTCTGAAAATCTGGACTGTTTTTGATGCCACACTCCTCCATCAAGTTGGCAAACTCCTGCACTGCCGAGTGAAAGGATTGAACACTTAACTCAAGGAAATGAGACAAATTACTGAATAATAACAATAACTCAGACAGAAAACTTCATCATCATCGGTCTTTTAACGTCCGTCGTTGGACATAGACCTTCCCCAGGATTCACCACAATCCCCTTTCATGGGCATTGTAGAGCCAGTATTTCCTGAATCTGTCAAGTTCATCTCTCCATCTTGTGTTCTGTCAGCCTCGGTTTCTTATGTGATCTCTAGGGATCCATATTGTGAGACGTGATGTTCATTGGTTGTCTTTCATCCTTGCAACATGGCCTGCCCATTGCCATTTGAGTTTTTTAATAGTTTCTATGATATCACGAACACCTGTTTTCTTCCTTATATACTGTGCTGTCTTGTGATCTCTCCATGCAAGGTTGGGCATGATTTTCTCATGTGCACATTGCATACTTCTCAGTTTGCACGCATGTCTCTTGGTTAGGTTCTATGTTTCAGCTCCATAGGTGACTATCAGGAGAATGCATAATGGATAATAAACCTGATTCCTACAGAGTCAAACTCCACTTCTACTTCTTTTCTGACAAAAAAAGATTGTTGCAACTGTTGCATTGTATATCTGAGAAATGAAAAATTAAGAAAATATATATTTTCTCTTTATATAAATGTATTTATTTGTTAGGATGAAATAAGTCTGTGTATATCTATATGATAAATTTTCATTAAGATCTCAGACTCTTCAATTCATCTCAATCAGTAACACAATCTCCCGGCAATCGGTTGATCATGATTTCTAATCACGGTAGGGGAATGCGAATTTTGCATATCGGTTTACACACTAATTTTGGTGAAGATCGTTGTTCTTGTTATGGTAGAAAAATAGAGTCAACTCCAGTTTACGAGTTGGATAAATTAATCGCACAATTTGTTCCAGGTAGGCTAATACATTTCTAGAGAATAATTTTCTTTGTTTTATCATTTCTTTCAATTCAATAATGCCTCTTTAACCATTTCAAGACTAATCCTGGTTTTAATCATTCAAAATTATAAAATTTCAAAAAAAAAAAAAAAAGAAATTTGATCTTCAGCAATTTCAGAACATGAAAAAATGAAACAATTTCTTGACTTGAGTTTTACAATATTTGTAGTGCAATATTGCCCAAAGGCACATTCAATCAATTTTCTCCTTTCATTAGAGTTGACACTATACTGAATAAACAGCCTTTCACACCAGAATTTCATAATTAACTCAAAACACCAATTATCATCTGATAGAGAAACTAATATATTATATTACTGGAACAAAAAGCAACAGGATAAAGTAGATACAAAAATATTTATAAAGGATTTCAAAATACAGAAATCAGAAATACTGTCTGGGACAAAGGGTTGAGGTTTTAATGTCCAAATTAAAATGTTCCAGTAGACTTCTAAAAGAGATGTAGGGGGAATACAGAATATATAAGCTGTATTAGAAACCTTGGAGTCTAAGGAGTCTTGAAAGGGTTAAATGAATTCAAAACTACAGCTGTATATTTGGTGAAACTATTCAAGTGATTCAAGGGAGTCAATGAATAAATAGACCAGCAAAGGCTCATTGACCTCAAACACAAGAATTGTTGTGATGTTTGACACTGACAAATGCAAAAGGTCTACCTGCCATTGTGGCCTAAAGGAGTTGTAAGTAATGAGCTTAGTGTATCTATCAACAGAGGAGTCAGCAATGCAGCTGGACAATGGCTTTAAGATATACAAGTGAATGAGGGGGAATTCTCAAAATTACAATGTCAAAGTCATTCAAAGGCCAATAAGTATGTATGTAGTGCCCTTACGCTGGCAACAGCTTCAGCCATCTCAGCTTGGGCTCAACGTATCACATTACTACTTACTTGGCTTGCAATATGCGAAATAAACTTTGAGATAACAAGCACCTGAGGTGGTATCAAACACTTTATTCTGCCCATTTGGGTGCAGGGAGGAGATAGATTCATGCCTTTTCCAAAGGCAGAAATCCAAAGTGAACACAAATTGTCCCAACAAGAGTCTGAACTCAGCTTGCCAAGTCTATACTCTGTGCTATTTCAATTTCCAACTGAATTCAGTGGTGAATAATAATCATATAAATCAAACATTATTTAGTGAAAATTTCAGATAAGATTCAACTGATAACCAAATGGCAGAATTATTGATGCGTCCTTGAACAAATGTATCAAACAAACATAATCCTTCAGACATTTCATCATGAACAAGAGACAGTGTATATAAAATCTATGCAGTGATCTACTTGACATAGTAACCTGAACATGGATATCCGTACCTTGCATAAATGCATCACCATAACCCGCATACACACCAAAACTAATTATCGAAAAAAAAAAAGATGTTTTATCTGGAAAAAAAAAAAAAAAAAATACCAACACAAGATTTGGACATAGTTGGTCCGAAATAACCATGGAGACCTAAAAAAGGACATTTTTGAAAAAACAAAAAATAGTTTTTAGATGGTGCCTAGTGGTGTAATCATGTGGATTTTCAAGGTTACAGTCCCAAAAACGTGACCATGACTATGTAAAAATAAATACTGAGGAGTTTTGGCATTATTTCCAGAAGTTTAATAAGGAAAAGGCCTTTTCTTTTCAATCAAATATTTTTAAAAATGCTTGGGTATGCAGAGTTATAAAGATATTTCAAGGAACTGAATGTCCCTGCCTTGTGCAGTTCCAGGTCATCCTTGGCAAGGTGTAGCGCTTGATAACCTTCCAATGAAATCTTAATAGGTTATTTGTCAGGAGTGATGCCCCAAATAGCCATTGTACTATTGTCCACTAACCCAATCCCACTGCCAAGTGGGTTAGTTGGGAAAGACAGAATGCATCAACTTTGCACAACACCTGTACATCAGGGATTTTCCTGTACTGACTGACCTTGTGAGCTAAAATGATGCTGCTGGTGGACTGTATAGCCCCTTCAGCATTGAAATCTCCTCTTCTGTGCAGGCTAGGAATAGAGAACGTTGTCAATATGGTAGGCGTGGGTCAACAACCCACATCCATCATGCCTTCAACAGACTTCCTTAGGTAAGTCGTTGAACATTTCTTTCACTGGATTACATAATATGGCAATTTGATCCAAGATTCATCATCAAACTAAGAACAATGCAATGTACACAGGAAAAAAATCATGCTCAACATAACATGGAGAGATTACAAGACCGCACAGTATATCAAAGAGAAAACAGAAATCAGAGAGATCAAATAATTCATAAGAAAACTCAAATGGAAATTGACTGGTCATCTTGTGTGAATGGCAGACAACTGCTGGACATCATGACAAACTTTGGATTCCAAGAGATCAAATGTGAAATTGTGACTGGCAGAAAATAAGATGGCGTGATGAGCTAGACAAGTTTAGAAAGTACTGGTATCGCAAAGCCCACGATCAACAGGTCTGACGAAGCTTGGGAAAAGTCTATGTCCAATGACAGATGCTAAAAAGCTGATGAAGGTTATGATAGTGATGACTGTTATGATTAAAAGAACAAATAAAAATATCTTTTTGAAAATTTTCTTATCAAATTTCTTCTATTATCTGTTTGTTTGTTATGTTGAAAATATAAATGCCAAAATGAAATTACCAAAGAGGGATTAATGATGATCCTGAAAACTATTTCAATCCAGAAAATGCTGGGTCACCTTGATTGAGTCAATGTATGTACAACAAATATAGATAAACATATGCATTTATGTAAGCACCAGTCACAAGTACATTCAAATAAGTAGTAAGCCAAAAACCATCTTTCAACCTGCAAACACCAACACACGCATGTCCACACACCTGTATTCTAGTGGATTCCTTTAAAAAAAAAAAAAAAGCTAAAGGAAGTAACAGAGAAGGACAATTCCATCAGAGAGAATAAAAAAGAGGCTGGGCAGAAGAGAGAGAGGGTGAAAGTGAAAGAGAGAGAGAGAGGGGGTAGAAAGAAAAAAGACAATATTTTGATAGATGAATGCAGATGAGCGTTTGGCAATTAAAAGCTGTGTTCGAATTGGAAGCAAGAACCTTCCTTCCATCATTGCAAGAGAAAGGCTGCAGCTATCAACACTGTCGGCGCCTGTCGCCAAACCAGTCCACAAGTTAACTTTTTTGCTGCAGTAAACTTTTTAAATAAAGATAAAAAAAAAAAAGTGGAGTAATAACAGCAGAGAGAGACAGAGAGATAAAGAGCGGGGGAGGTGGGAAAGAGGATAAAGAGGAAGAGGCAGTGATTTTTGAATTGATAAATAAGTCTACCTAATGGACTGCCTAACCTCTGCTCTCTAAGACAACAGTTGCGGCATGACGCCACACTTGCACAAATTGTAAAAGATAAAGTCTTTATCTGACAAGTAATGGCAATGTTGACATAGCACCAAACAGGCCAACATTATCCTAATGCCAGGAATTACTCAGATTATTAAATATACATATTTCTTGTCAACTTCTCAATGGGCTTAGCATTGCTCTCCTCACAGTTCTACATGGAACAGAATAAGCGTACAGGGCACCTGTTTCCAAGAGGCTTCCAAAGAGGTTGCCTAGTTGTTTGTATTAAAAGATTAGAACCGACGCCTATTTGAAGATCTTCTCCATCTTCTTAAAGGTGAAAGCTCACAGCAGTTGCCATGGTGACAAATGGTAGTTTTCGACAGCTACTTTCTACTAGGTATTAGGGAGCAAAATAAGTGAAGGACCTTTTATAATAACAAAGTTTTTAAAGATTTATCAGATATATGTTTGCTTTGGATTTATTTAAAAACTAGAAATTGAAAGCATAATCAAAAGAAAAAGATAAATATGTAAGAAAATATGAAAGCACTTGCACACAAATATTAGAAGGTAAAGTGAAGAATTCATCCATAAAAATAGATATATTGAAAACCTATGGACAAACTAAAATAAGTTGGAAGATATATTTGCTTTGTAAAATATGCCGGAATTGAAAAACATTTAACTGTATAGTGTGTGTGTGTGTGTGTGTGTGTATGTATAATGAAGAATAATAAACTATTTTAGTACAAAATTGAGTTGAGATTTTTTAATACATAATGTATAAGCAGAATCCTATGCTTATAAATTCTTTTTTTAGAGAGAATCATCTAATTTCTTCATGTTTTGACTGTTGCATCATCAGTTGTCATATTGTGTATCTCATGATGTGTTGTCATATTCAATGTGTGGTAATAAGTGAGTGAGTGCCCTTATGCTGACCCAGGCAACAGCTGTTCTTACCCGGGCTTCGCATATCAAATGTCTCTTCTCATCTCAGTGTTCTTTGAGATGATCAATCATTTCACCATATGTTATTTGACCCATAACTGGGGAGAGGAGTCAGATTCATGCCACTAGCACTCTCGTAATATTTTGTCATATTCAGTATCCGATATAGTTTCCAAAGGAATTCTAAACTGAATTTCAATTTCAACAGAAGCGTTATGATTTCATAAGACTGTGATGTTTTTGCTAGATCTAGTATACTACAATGGAGCAGGTGCCGTATTACTGATTATAAAAACACTGGTTCTTTAACTAAGTCATTATTCTCAAAATACAAGGATAGCTCTTATTGTGATCAGTTTGGGACACTCCCTTTTAGATGATAATAACCAGCTGATAACATTGAGCGATTGATACATCGCAGAAGCAGCTTATTGTGATCACTCTCGAGTTTTTCGGACCAACTGATTTTGATAACAAAAACTGTTTGATAACATTATCCATGATTATAACAAGCAGCTCCCTCTGTATACCAACTGTGATAAAAGAGAAAGAATTATCAAGCTTTCATCCAAAGTATTTGCACCATGGAAAAATATAGATGAATTTTTAATAAAACGAAAATTTTCCCTAAAAAAAAACAAAAAATGCGAAAGTAATTCTGAATTATTTCAACTACATTGAACAACCATAGCCATCAAAGATGGTAAAGTGTTCTATTTTTTTTAAAATGTGCATATGTTTGTACAATCCAGTGCTTCTGGACGTACCATTTTATCTACAGACTTGAAAATTGGCATCAGTGCTCCACCAGACTCTTTCTAAAAAAGTTTTTTGTTATCTTTGGAAAAAAAAAGAAGCTTTTTGAGGCCTTATTTTGACGGGTTTATTTATAACATCTAGATTCTCCAGAATCTAGATGTTTCTTTCTAATATATTTTAGATGTTTTCCCGCGGAAAACGCTAGTGATGTCATGAATAGAATTTATTCTGACCATATTTTTTCTTCAATGGAATCTTTTTTACATGACTTGAAATTTTGACATTACTGTTGTTCAATCATTTCAAAGCTTAAATGCTACTGGTGAGCCATCTCCATGATACCAAATTTTATCTGACTGTAACAAAAAAGGCCAACATAAAAAACAAAAACAAAACAATGACAGTTGAATTAGGACAAAGGTAATCTAAATAATGAAACATTTTCAAAGTTCTCCTTGAAGATCAGTTCTTAAATCAAGTGTGTTGATGATTTGAAGCATGAGAACCGATGTCATTATTAGAATACACAAGCTGCTATCATCAATTCTTGGTGTTGTACATAGTTGAGTCACACTTGCAGCCCACTTAGCACATCATATGAAACGTGTATGGTCACTGAGACATGAGGAGAAAGTAAAAGTCGAATGATTTGGCAATGGAATAGTAACCTCATGAAGAGATTTGTCATAAACTCTTACTTCATGTAGAGAAATAATTCTCAGAACAATGAGCAAGAGGCACCTGGAGAGATTTAAATTGAGATAAGAAGAGGAGACATTTAAATATTCATTCACTCGTTCAAATATAGAACATTGCAATGGGTGACTGTTATTATTCAGTTTTGACTACCGAATCACTGTAGCCCCAAATGGTCTGCCAGACCAACCAGATTCTTCTCTCTTTTAGTGTATGTGTGTGTGTGCTAGGGAGGATGTCTATGTGAGAGTGTGTGTATGTATGTGTCTTCAGGTGCTCCTGGTTACATTTTTGGGGCTACTGTCTTGAAAATTTGCATCTGTGCACCACTAGGCACCATCTTAAAAAGATATTTTTTTTTGGTCTCTATGGTCATTTTAGACAAACAATGCCCAAATCCTGGGCTGGTATTTTTTAAAATAATTTTAGATAAAAGATCTACTTTTTTCAGATAATCTTAGATAATTCATTAGATTATTCATCCTGGTACATGTATGGATGGAGATTAATTCATGTGAGGTATGGATATTTTCTTCATCTTGATTTTTTGGTTGCTTTATATCTTTTTGACAATGCTTCATTTGATGAAAATTATACATGAAGATAAAATTCCTTCTATCAATTTTACTAGTGTAAAAACAATAACAAATATGGTGCTGAAAGAGATCAGGAAAGAATGGTGGGTAGGTTCAAGGGTTAGATTTGATATCCGCATATCTGGTGAATTCTTGTGGCTCAGATGATAGGAAATTAATTTGAACATAACCGTCAACAAATATTCCATAGGAAACAAAGTTAATTCTTCATTTTTTAAAATCCTGTTGATTTCATCATGGGAAATATGAACTAAAAATGAACAAATCTGGCTATTTCCACGATAAAAACTGTTATATGACCAATTCCTTTTGGCAGCAATCACTATGAGGGCGATGAATTAGAAAATAAGAAAAAGGACTGATCAATCAATAATTTACTTTTCTATGCATTTTGTTGGTTAGTGATTTCTTGAAAAAAGTCAAAATTCTCAATTAATAAGCATGAACACAAACTAAGGGTTATTCTAGCATAAACTTATATTGGTAATTGATCCCCACCCCCAACTAAAAACCTATTCAGGACAGGTATTCTTTAAAAAAAATGTTTTTGAACCTCCAACCTCCTATGGATGCCCATACACGTGTATCTTGAATAGAGCAATTAATTTCTTCCATTAAATAGTGCAATTAATTTCTTCCAAAATATTCTGTACTGTTCAAAACTGCCCTCTTCAAGGTGTTATCAAATGTTTCATTTCAGCTTATACTTAGTAACATAAATTCATGAGGCAATATCTCAACTGTACTACATTGAAAGCCATACTATTTGAGGTACATCAATGAATTTTTGTTGAAAATTTGTAGTTATCAATCAGTTTTCATTTCAGACAACTTATCTTGTGTAGTGTTATAGGTTCCAGAGCCATAAATTACAATGAAGTTCTCCCATTAATCATCGCTATCCTCAGCAACATTGTTCTTAATACTACTGCTGGGTTTAGATAATTCATATGTTCTAATATTTATATGTAACTATGTATTTAGCTTGACTTTGCCCCAGTTATAACCATTCATTGTAGTAATTTGAAATTTTGCACATTCACTCCCCTCAATGAGTAGAGAAAACAGCTTTTTTGTTTTTAGGACTCCCGCCCCCTGCTCCAGGTTTTTAGTGTGTGTGTGTGTGGGGGGGATTTTCAATCTAAGTTTATGGTAAATTGGTCCCTCAATTTGTGTCCAGAAGCATTCATGCTTATTTGGTTTTTTTTTCAATTTAGACATTTATGTCCAACGAAAGGTGAGAGAAGTAACATTCATTGATCACCGCTTTTTAAAATCTTTTTAACTGATCATCCCTAACATGACATGCTGCCAAAAGACATTGGTAACCCAGAGGTTGAGAAAGACCCCTTTTCAAGTATATTTCAAGAAGCATATATTGATGGCGGTGATACATGATTTCACTTGGAATGCTAGTCTTATTTTGAGATCTCAAAGACAAACTTTTTTTTCAAATTTGAAAAACAACAACATTTAAATACAGACGTTTGTGATTTGTCTTCCAACTTGAATGGAAAAATAAATTGCAGAGTAGAGCCGCACCACAAAGGGAAAGATTTCTGATGATTGTCGACAGAATGAGACATAATTATTGCAATGTACATAAAAGTGGAGAATAATTAAAATTTTATCTTTTTTTAATTTGGAATATCAATTTGCATGACACTCTCCTCAACAAATGTCAGGTAAAAGTTTTAATTGTGCAAAATAAGTTACTTACATAATTAAAAACTTATAACGATGGATTGGCTACGAGTTTTTTCCTCCAAAGAAGACGGTTAGTGATCTTTGTGTGTGAGGGTAAAAGAATTATAGATGTTTTTGTAGCAGAGAAATTAACTGGTCTGGTTAGCCACTCAATAGAAAATGTCATGTGACAAACTTCTTTTGGCAGCATGATGTGAGATCAATTAAAAAATTGGGAAAACAAGTGATCAATGAATAAGTTTGTAATCTTGCCTTTTTGGGTCACTAAAAAAGTCAGAAATTTAAAAAAAAAACAAAAAAAAAAGCTGACATACACAAATTCAGCATGAAATTGTATTGTAAATTGAACCCCTAACTAAGAACCTATTCAAGTGGGAACCCCCCACTCCCTAAAAAAACCCCAAAAAAAACAGAACAAAAACATTATTTCTCGACACAATGAGCGAATGTTAATATTTTCAGCCCTCTGGTTGTATTGGTGTGGCCTGTACATGTCATAAATACATGCAAACATACCAAACATACCAACAAGTCCAACTAAAAAACTGAAGAAACCTTTGACAGTTTTGGTGGATGGTTCTTGATAATAATGGAATAATGGTGCCTAATATCACCATTAGCAAATTTCAAACATCAAGAAAAGTGAGTTAAACTTAAATAATATTGATTCATTAAATGCTTTGCCTTGGTTTGTATTCATAAGATTTTTGAGAATATTGGGTGAGTAATTGAATGACTGAAGGTTGTTCAACCATAGCCACCAAAATTGCCAAAGGGTTCTTCCCTTTTCATATGTGCACTTGCTTCTGTGTTCCAGCACTCCTAGCCAATACCACTTGTCTACCTACAGACTTGAAAATTGGCATCAGTACTCCACTAGATCCCTTCTGAAAATGTTTTTTTGACCGTTTCAGGGCCTTATTTTGATGGGTATAGTTCATGACCAACGTCTACATTTCCCATAATCTAAATATTTATTCACTCTATTTGAGATGTATCCAATGGAAAACATCTGTGAGGTCATGAATAGAATTAAATCTGACCGTTTTCATTCCTTGATGGAATATTGTTACATGACTTCAAATTTGATGACATGGTTATTTGATTATTGACTGCGGTGGTGAGTTTATATGAGTATATTTTCTGGAGGCCACTATTCTATTAGCAATGAAAAAAAGTGACATTATTATTATTCCTAGAGAGTGGGTTTAGAGGTTAGATTTGATCTCATGATGAACCATTGAATTCTCATAGCTCAGGTGATAAGATCAACACAGGGCACTTACCAGTCTTCCCTAAGCAAAACAGACGTGGATTTGAATCTCACCAGGTGCTAATTCCTTATTTGCACACTGCCATAGATCGATAACCTGAGTTAAATTGGTGTAAAAGCAACCAAAAAAAATGAGATGAAAGAAAATAGTTGTCAATAATTGATAATAATGGTTGGACATCATCAAATCACCATAACTTGACCAACAAGCCGAATAGGCTACTGATTCTCCTCTCTCGTCTTGTCAGTATGTGTCTCCAGGTGCTTTTAGTTACACTCTTTGGACTGCAACCTTGAAAATCTGCATGGATAAACCACTAAGCACCATCTGAGAATGGATTTCTTTTGTTTTTTCAAAAAGTGCTTTTTTTGGTCTCTATGGTCATTTTGGACCAACAATGCCCAAATGTTGTGCTGGTATTTTTTCGATTATTTTTTAGATAGAATATCTATTTCCATGATAATTAGTTCTGGTGCACATGTGGGCTACAGTGATTCATTAATGCTAGGTGTGGATATCCATAATCATTATTATTACTCTCTTATTGTTCTCATAAAACATCAACAACAACTCTATGACTAACAGTTGAAATAGAAGCACTAATAGCAACAAATACTAAAATAATAACAAGAAAATTGTGTTGAATTGTATTTCTCTACCAAACTGTCAGTAACATCCATAAATCCTTAGTATATCGATGATGATTTGACTTTTTTGTTGCACAGATCTTTTTGACAATGTCTGTTTATAGACCTTCTTCTAAGACGGAACGAGAAATATAAGTTCGACTCAATCTAACTTTCCTCACTCCCCCATCTCTCCCATCAAATGTATCTGATACCATTCAAGATGATTTTTTCATAATTCGCTTGTTAGGTGCTTTTTGACTTTTATCGGTTCTTTATGTTTTACTTTTTTTTGGTCTTTTTTGTTCTTTAGCGGAATTTCTTATTCTTTTCTACTGACAAGTTAAGTGGCTGTTATCTTTGAAAAGGCTCAATGATGAGGAGACTCCCTTCTATCTTTTGTTGAGTGAGTTTATATTGTTTACTACTACTACTGCTATGATGGCTGTAACTGTGCATCATCGGGTAATATGGGAGACAATATAAGTTTTTCTATCTATTTGAATGTGGGGGTGGGGTGAGAGGGAGAGAAGGAGAAGGAATGGAAGGAAAAGCCCAAAAAGACGAAAAAAAAAGAAGAAAAAAATAAAAGAAAAAAAAAAGAAGAAAAAAAAAAGAAAAAAGATGTCACTTCTCAACAACAAAAAGGACTGATGCAAAAATACTGTCCAATGCACGATGCTGTTAAAAACGGTTCACTTTGTGCTTCGGTTTTTATACAACGGTGGCACTCGACAGCCTATATTGATCATTGGCAAAGCAGATTATTTTATTTTTCTTTAAGTTAAGCATTTGCTTGGGCTCTGCTGACAACTTTATGAAGATGCACTTGCTTGCTTCTTCTTTGTCGGAAAGGGGTCCCCGTCTATCTACCTCCATTATTATCGATATTATCATCATCTATTCTTACCATTACTGGTTTTTGTTATTATTAACAGCGTTAGCATCGGGGCAATGATTTGTCAGAAAAAGAGAAACTTGATGGCTAAAGGAGGAGGGTAAATGGAAGGAGGAGAAAAGACGGAGGATATCACATCATCAGGAAAACATAACTTTCTTAGTGATTAAGAAGAAATCTATCTAGTTGTCTTAGTTCTGTTTACTTTGACATGGTCGTCGCTTTGATCAGATGCTTTCACTTCTACTGTTTTTGTTTTTTCTACGCATTTCCTTAGCTGCTTAGTCTTCCATACATTATTTTCAACAATTGTTTTTACTGAATTCTTCTTTTTTTTTTCCCTAAGCAAAATTTAAATATATATATATATATATATATATATAACTTCGATGAGTATTTGTGGTTTATTTTCCTTTATTATTTTCAATGGATTGAAATGATTGAAAATAAAATATTATCTTTTCCCAACATTTCAGCATCTTTTCGTAATCATATTATCATATAAATGAATGGTGAATTTTTTATTTGTTATTTAGACAAGATTTTCCAAGGAGGAAAGTGGTATTTTGGGGAAGAAACATCTTCTGGGTACTCTAATGCATTTTGCCTTGGTAGGCCAACTCCTCTCTCACCCACAAGACATTTATAACATTCCTAAGTCAGGCTTGGGCACATCATATATATATATATATATATATATATATATATATACATACAAACAAATAAAGAGAATGGTTCCAAAACATGATGAGCGCCATTCAAAAAAAATAAATGTGTTTAATTAAATTAAAAATTGAATTCTTGATTTGAACTTTTTGTCTTATAAACTGCATCATATCAAAAGGTTGTAATAAGATGAGAAAACTCAAATCCATAATTTGACTTTCAATCTAATTAAATCACATTTATTTTTTAAACTGTGCTTATCTCATTTTTGAATCACACACTTCATATATATATATACATACACACAGACACAGACACACACACATATATATATATATATATACACGCACACACACACACAAAGACATTCATATATATACCCACACGGACATACATACACACACACATACATATATGCACTTGTATATTTCATTAGTTTAGGAAAACGAAAAAACAATTTCCTTTTCTTTTTTTGAATAAGGATATCCTAGTAATGTTGAAGATTACATCAGAAACTTTTAATCTACTTCCTCCATTCAGATAAACAAACTTTTCAATAATTTATTTTCTAATTGATCACGTTTACAAAGAAAAGATAATGTCAATTCTATGCTTCAAACTTGGCTTTAGTGACCAGGACAGGGATAATTCAAATCTATTTATTTCCAATCGGACAATCGAAGAATTTGCATATTTATATTCTCACAGAAAAACAACGATGAATACCACTGTCGTGGTCATAAAAGTGAAGTTTGAAGAATGATAGCCATTGACAATACGTTTCACACATAAGCAATTAGATAAAAGAATAAAGAAAGAAAGAGAAATTGTATTGCAATGTACTATCAACTATTCGATAAAGATTTTACTCATCATTAATTTTCTATTTTTTTAATACTTTTAACTTTCGACTTCATTTTATTAGATGCTTTTCATTGCAAATTTTTGCTCAGGTCGATTACCCTCCGGCAGTGAGCTATGTGCATTGATCTGAAAATTAAGAATAAGCCTCAGGTGGAATCTGAACCCACATCCCAGTAGCCAGGTGAAGAACAATTTAGCCCGGCTAGCTTTACGATTCAGGCCACAAAAACTTCAAATAGACACAGAATTTCAAATAACACCCTTTTATTCATAGCATTTCAGCTAATGAAATTTCTTAAAAAAGGTGCAAGATTTTACTGTTTTTCTGTAAATATAAAATCCTTAGACTTTGACAATGAATACATATTTCTTTTTCTACGCTATAAGTGAAATATTACGTAAACTTGATAAATATCTCGTTTACAATCAAATTCCTGTTACCTTCAATACAGAACTCTTAGTCAACAACAGTGTGCATTATCCAAAATTATGATAAACAGCTTCCTCTGTATTTTCAGGCTTCACAAGTAAACTAGCAACATTACAAAATTTATGAATAAAAGACTGATTGAAGCAAGTACATCTCATAAAGGCCAGAATAACTATTCTAATTGTCCATGTGTAGTAAAATACAATGCACCATCTAAAATGCATTGTCTATTATGCTTTGATTCTGAAAATTCATTGGTAGAGAATCTGGCAACCTGTGTAGCTAATTTAGTGCTTTTCACACAAATATTTACACATTTCTTGTGTTGGCAGCATGAAAATTCAACATTTAGCGCAATGTTTTCATCAATATTAGCTATTCAAGGCCATTGTTAGCAGTTAAAAATGGCCAAAAAATGACCATAAAATGATTAACAATGTTTTCCAGCACATTTTAGTGTTTTTTGACACTTTTTCGAGGTTTATTAGGTGTGAGAAAATTTTTTTTGAATTCGCAACCCTGCTGGCCAGTTTCAAGATCCTGTGAAACTCCAGTACGAACCTGGAGTTGACTTTGTTTTCCTACAGTAAGAACAATCCTCACCATATTTAGGGGAGCAAAAATGAATCTACCATGATTTGATAAATTAACAAGTCTTGCATATCAGCAAAATTTATCATACAAATATGCTTTGGCTTAATTCCTTCTAGTAAATACATACATCTATACTAAAAAAAGACATGATTTTTTTTATCATATATACAATATAAAAGTCGCAATAATCATCTTTACTCAGAATAAAAGATGGAGTGGTGTTTGACCCTTTAGTAGGTAGCCTTATTGTGACTTGTTTTCTCATCAGTCACAAGCTCAAATTAGATTGGGAGGATCTTTTTTCTTTATTTTTTTTTAGAACAGACATCAAAAACCTATAGAATCACTGTAGCCCCACAAATGGCCTGTATTATCAATCAGTAAAGTGGGCTACAATTTTTCTCTCTTTGCTCATCTGTATGTGTATGAATCCATCTATCTGTTTATGTCTCCAGGTGCTCCTATTTGGGGGCTACAACATTGAAAGTTAGCATGAGAAAACCACTAGGCACCATATAATTTTTTTTTTTCAAAAAAGTGCTTCTTAGGATTGCTATGGTCATTTTGGACCAACAATGCCTGAATCTTGTGCAGGTATTTTTTAGATAAAAGATCTATTTGTTCAGATCATTTTTTAGATAATTAGTTCTGGCATACTCGTGGGCTGCAGTGATTTATTTATGCGAGGTACGGATATAAAAGCTTTTTTTTCTAATTTTGATTCAATGACTAGTGATGATTGTGCAAGGAATTGAAAATTCTGCACCAAATTAAATTAATTTATCAACCTAACAGTAGCAATGTCATCAAAGATTTGCATCTCTGAATATTATATTTGGCAGTTTCAGATTAGCCTTTATATCCTTAAAAATGGATTCTGATGCTAACTTGTGCTTATGAGGCACACTTAGGAGATTTTGAATTCATTTCAATTCATTTAACCACCATGGCCACCAAAAGGTTCCGTTCCTTTTTATAGGTACATGTTTGTGTATTGCAGCACTACTGGCAATACTGTTTTGTCTACACAACTATAACACTTTGAAAATTTTTTTTTTTTTTCAAATTTTTGGAACAAAGCTTTTTTTTTAAACATTTTGCGGCCTTATTTTGACAGGTAGGTTAGATTCTCTAGAATCTATGTGTTTCTAAACTTTTTTTTTCAACTCTATTTCAGATTTTTTCCAGTGGAAAACACCAATGATGTCATAAATAGAATTTCTTTCGATCATATTTATTCTTCGATGGAATTTTTTTTACATGACTTCGAATTTTGACACTAAGGTTGTTCAATTATTGACAGTGTTGGCAAGTTTATATTTGTTTCATAGAACTACAAACTTCCTCTTCTATTTGAAGGTTATGCATTCCAGTGAGAACTTTTTGTATGTGAAAATGGCTCAAAGTGAAGAAGCGATTACTATTTATATGGGGAAGGTTTTTTAGCATCCCCTGGCTCAAGAAATGGTGATGATGGTATATTAGGCTGAGTTGTTGGAGGTTGGGGTGCTGGGATGTACATGTGACTATGTTGTAGGAGAGAGAAGAAGAGGGTACGTCCTGCCTCTATAATGACTTGCAGTAAAACAATTTTTTTTTGCTTTCACCTTTTTTTTGAGATTTAAAGCAAACTTTTGAAAAGAAAGGGATATATATATGTGTGTGTGTGTGTGCACATGTATTTGAGAACATTGGGGTATTCATATGAAAAATGAACAGAGCAAAAATGAAACAAAAATTGACTGGTTGGTCTCACAATATAAATTATTACAGCATACTGTGTTGGGCATGATCAATTAAAAATTGAAAAAAAAGAGTGATCAACGGATTTGTGGGGCAGTGATCACAAAGAAGATCTCAATTTTCAAAAAACAAGAGTTGATGCTGCTGGACACACACTAAAGAATGAATTTTCCCACTTGCATTGCAAATTGACCCCCCCCCAACTTTTTTGAGGGGAAGAATTTTTTAAGAAAAAAACGTTTGTTTCTAGACCTAGTAAAGAGTTAATGCTTGAATTTTCAACCCTCAAGTTTCATTGGTGTGGCCTGTATATATTACACATATAAAGTCAGCCAAACCAACTTAAATAGTGAAGAAACCTATGTTGACAATTTTGGTTAACAGTTTCTAGTAGTGCATAGGACATGGTGACATTCTATGTAAAGTCATCTTTTTAGCAAGAAAAAGTGTTTGCAGGCATTGAAAACAGGGATGTGAATCAGCTAGATATAGCTGATTTTCCACTTCATCTAGTCGATAAAAATCTGCAATGGCAGATAGCCAAAAATCTGGACATTTTTTATATAATTAGCCTGTTCAATTTTATTTCATAACAAACAAAAAACAGATATACATTCAATATTTTAGCAATAAAGTTAGCTAAAAATGGGAAATATTCAGCTGATTTTAGCCATTTTAAAACTCCAGTCAAAGAAAATCAAATTACTTGGGAAAAATATTTTTTTGTAATTTTCATTAATTTTTTTATTTCTATTTTTTTTTTTTATTTTTTTTTTTTTTTTACTCGAGATTGAAAAACTGAATTTCAACCAAAATTTGAGAATATTTTTGAATCAGAAACCAGAATTTTTTTACAACAGATCTGCTACAAACCTGGTAAGTTCAAAGAAAAGTAAAATGTACAATTTTATGAATAATTTGTCCTGAAGTCTTAGTATAAAGCTAGTTTATTTGATAAATGAGCTTTAAATGAGTACAAGACATTTTTAGCCATAGAAGTTGGCTGAAAGTAGGGAAGATTTAGCCGATTTTAGCGAATTTTTGGAGCAGTTTTAGCCAGAAAAATCAAATCTGAGTTGACAACACTGAGTAAAAGTAATTGTTCATCATTCAGAAGAAAAACACTGAAGCAGTTGTAAAAATATGAAGGTTCTTGCTACATAAACAGAGGAAAACAGTTTAAAATCGTGTTATCTTGAAGAGGGAGATCTCCTAATTACACAGTGACTATTTAAGCTAAATAGGGGTCATCCAAGGAAAGGGAAGTGTTACTCTTTATGTAAGAGTCAAGAGAAATGCTTTAAGCACAAAAGGAACTGTAATCACCATTACCAAAGAGAGGGAAGAAAGCAATTGAATGGACACCACAGAAAATGTATTCCTCAAACAAGAACAATAACACTAAGTACAGATGTAATATATATACACACACACACACACATACATACATATGCAGTAGTCTGGTAGGGATGCCTAGGTGTCCAGCTCATAGGCTATGAATAACAACTGACGAAGAAAGCCACTTTACAGATCAACACATCAATGGCTTATTTCCGTTACTGTAGAATTACTTGAGACTAAACTTGCAAATTAAAACCAAAATACAAGAACTTCTGAGTTGAAGTGCTACCTTGGAATAAGTAAACTGTTGTTTAATGATTAGCCAACTCCATCACCAGGGGACATAACAATTCCAGCCAATCCCATAAGGAGTTATCAAGAGATGAAGACATTTAAGTGGATTCTTTATTTCTTTCTTGATGTATTTTTAAAAAATAATAATTATGATTGAATAGTGTATTAAAAATCTTAACCAAAAGATCCTGATGTTTGTGTGAATACCTCCTAATAAAGATTGGGGGTTTCTAAATCCCAACAACGAAGAAGACCAAGTATGTCAATAGATATCGATATCTGTATTTTACATGAATGAATCTACATAGCATGCACATGTACCTGAACTGATTATCTCTAAAATTATCTTTAAAAAATGGATTTTTTTAATCTAAAAAATACCAGCACTAGATTTGGACTTTGATGGTTGAAATTAACAATAGAAATGCCAAAAAGCACTTTTTTGAAAAATCAAAGAAAAAATATTTTCAGATGGTGTGTAGTGCTATAGTCATGCAAATTTCAAGGTTGTAGCAAGGAAAATGTGACCAGAAGCACCTGGACATACACGTAGAAACACACTTGAAGAGTGAAGAATCAGTAATCAACTTGGCTGGTTGGTCAGGCAGGCCATTTGATCCATGGGATCTATCAAGCATCAGTTAATCTGGTTGATCTGTTCCTAAAAGTGTTCCCCAGGTTCATTTCAAAGGAAAGCTGGTTTATACAACAGAGGTGGAAATGTGGGGGTATGGCCTATATCTGCTTTTAATTTCCAGGTTTTTTGAAAGTCTTAAAATAGTCCTGAAATTGTAAATATTTTTTTCTTAAATTACCCATACGGGCCTACAGTGCCCCCAAATACCTAGCTGCATTCATTTACATTTATCACAAAGCTACAAACCCTCTCGATCTGTTCTTAAGGATTTATGTACGCAAAAGTTAAAAGCTAAAGCTAAATTTATATGATATAATAAAAGTTAGCGGTCATCCAGGCATCTATTAGCGGTAAATCAGTTTAGTATCTTGTTATTTGCGCCCACCTCTAGACTCATGATATTTGTTACATTTGCTTACTAATTTCATACTCTAAATGCAACAAGTATTATGGGCCATAGGCTGTGCCTCATGTACTGATCTATTTTAAAATGTAAGCTTTAAAAAAGATGTTCAAATCCAAATCTCCCCAAAATGGTAACAAAACTTGGAAGTGTCCTTGTATAGGATATGTGATCCAAACTTCTGACACTCGACAAGTAATGTCTTTCTCCATCATGCACACACACACACACACACACACACACACACACACACACGTAACATTACTTTTTCTTTTCAAAAGAAAGTGACACTCAGGTTGTATTTGAACCTACGGAAGTAATCAACACAAGTGATTAAGAACTAAGCCTTAAGAGGCTTTTTTGAGTTTTTACTTACAAAATCATTTTAAACTAATAACTAACTCAAGCAAGCAAAAAGGTGAGGCTTTTCCATTTTTAGAAACCGTCAATCAAAACTGCCAACATACGTTACATCAGTTTCTAAGTTGGTAAGGCTGGATTAGCATGTATCAAAAGGAGAAGAAATCAGGCAAGGAAACACTCTAGGTAGAGCAAAATGCTGCCAAAAGACATTGGTTGCATGACAGTTTCTATTGAGTGACTAACCAGGCTTGTTGAAAAATGTTTCCTGGAAAATACACTTTCTGAAAGAAATGAAATAGCAATCTGATGTTTTAAAAAGGTACTAGGTATACCTGTAAAAAATTGACAGGGTCATTTATGTATGGATCGGCACTATAGAGCATAAAGCTATTTTATAAAGGTAATTTATTCTTAATTATTCAAGTATTCTAGTTTTAATTTTCTTTCAAGTCTCAACTCAACTCAAACTGTTTTAATTTATGATTGGACAAAGTCCCAAGAGTTTCTATGATGCAATCTTCATTGGTACATCATAATAGGAAGGAATATTGACCAATGAGATCAAGAAATTTGCTTATATGCTTATTATTTAGTAAGATTATCAGAATGATGCAAAAATTACCGTTTCCATGTGGATAACACTATCTATCAGATTCTAAGCCCAATAAATAGCACTTAATTTTGTTCTTGTTTTGAAAAAAATCCTAATATACTTGGCAAGTATTCAGTTAATTCCTAACAAACATTTCCCTCAAAGTAAAAATGAACTACTTTTATCCCAACAGGCTAAGCAGCCTTTCTCAATCAGTGTCTTGGAGGAATCCCTCTTAGGAGTTTCACAATAATTTGATACATGTATGGAAAAAGCACCAAAACTCTTCCTTTGTTTTAGTTTTTTTTCCCCATATAACAAGTAGCAGTCCCTGCCTTGATGTCATATGACTCCAGAAGCAACAGAATTTTTACCTACCAATCAAAAATGACCAGTGTCCGTAATTCTTTTCAGTCATTACAAATTCCAGTTTTTTGTAGAGGAAAATTTCTAAAAAGCTATAATATCTGATAACATGATAATTATGGCTCCATATTTTTTTGATATGATGCATAATGTACAATAGATATAAAACTTTAATCATACTGATGTGTTAGCTGGACATAAAGTATTTTCACGCAAGGGTTCTTCAAGATATGACAGTTATTTCAAGGGTCCCTTCAGTTTGAAAAGGTTGAGAAAGACTGGGTTAAGGTTTGTTTTAACAATTGGCATTGGTCAGGTCAAGTCCAGTCAGATGTGTAGATAAGACAAACATATTTCCCTGCAGTCACTTATTTCATTGCATAATAAATAGGCACATCAAATTCAAAATAGAAGACTGAATATCTGCCCTAACAGATGGATGAAAGAAAAAAAGAAAGAAAAATTCATAAAATAGATAGAGAGAAGGATAGAGATCAGATAGATTCTAATTTGATTTGCTTATAAAAAGTCACATTTGTGACTTAAAAGAGATTTTTTTTTTATGATCTCAGAGAAACACTACTTGACAGAAAATTTTGTGGGATGATTTTCTGAAACTTAATTGCCAAAAACCTTTTGCTGCATTACATTGGTACAAACAGAAAATTTTAGTAGGGTTATATTGCACAGTTTTTGTAGCAGGCAGTCACATACAGATGGATGGACAGACTTTGGGTGAATTATAATCAGATGATAGAAGCCACCAACTATGAAGATATTAGTCTAGTGCTAACACATGCTACTAAGTTTATCATATGATACCACAACTCATAACAACACAAAGCTGGTCTGAATTCATGCAAGGTAAAAAAAAAAAAATAACGTGCAAACATTGGAATGAAAATATAAAAAAGATTTAAGAGACTTGTTCAGAGACAAGCCAGTTGTATATACAAGCAGAATGCTAACATAGTAAGACGCTCACTGCTAATTAAAGTCATAGGATTACCAAGCGCACTAACGGTTCTAAGAGACAAGTACAACGATAGAATAAAAGTTTTAAAGAAATAAGAAAAGAAAAAAAGAACTGGTTCAATTTGATTCGTTGTTGCATGTGTAACTTGAAGCTTGAAGCTAATTCTTGGCCAGCATAGGTGAACAACACACTGATTCTGAGTAATTACAAGGAATGTTGTTTCTGGAGGCCATACATTAGCAGTTAATCAAAACTACTTTGAGTCTATAAAAACAAATCAGATAATGGGATTTTGTGAACATCTCAACCGAAGTAGAAGAAGAATTAAAAAGACACAGAGAAAGTGTAAAAGAACATTCATCTGTGTCTATATTTTGAACTGCACAATGATTGACAAGAGAGAGTTTCAACACTCACAAAGGAGATACAGTTAACCCTTTCAACATATGAACATATTAAAGTGCTTAATGCCTGAATTAAAATATCCCAATTGACTTCTAAATGAGATCTACAGGGCATATATATTTCAGCAGTCATAGGAACCTCAGGATATACATGTCCCAAGGGGCTCAAAAGAGTTAAAACAACTGAAATTCTATATGCGGGTGCCAAGCTGAGGTGAAGAGAAGGAAAACTGATTAGAAAATATCCCCCCATCCCCACCCGAACTAGTTTCAGGTACAATCCGCTACACCTACACAATAACCATCATATATTTTCAAGGTTACACTTTACTAATGTCATACTATGAAAAAGCAATTTACTATATTTTAATTGTCTACAAAGTTGAGAGAGAGAGAGAGAGAGAGGTGGTAAAATTTGAGTGCGGATCCAGGAATCTTTTTTCTTCCAATTACAATTATGTATATGCTCATGACTGTCCATACAATATCTCTGAAAGCTAACGATGAATTTCAAAGAAATTTCATAGAAGAGTGGACAATAGGTTAGAGAAGAACTGATTAAATTTTGGAGCAGATCCATGCACAATTATCTTCCCTACATTGTAATTATATGTCTGAATTACACATTGCCAATGTTTTTCATGTTTATCCTCACGGTATCTCCAGAAGTTCTCAATGATATTTTGTGGAAGAGTGAACAATGGAAGAACTGATAACATTTGAGTTGAATCCATACACACTTACTCCTCTTGACAATGGAGTTGGCAGAGGTATTCACTCTCTGAGTGCTTTCTAGTTATTGATAATGTTTTGGGATATCTTAGCATTATATATATTCCAATTGATGGCCCAAATCATCCACAAATGGTGAAATCTGATTGATTTTAAAACTATACTCTTGGATGCTCAATTCCAAGAGGAGGGGGTCTGAATGAGCTGGGGGTGAGGCGGAAACTATGGCCACCAACAATTTAGTGGGATCTGAACATAAAGTCATTTGAGAAAGAATTATAGTAAGGGAAGTAAAAATGTACAGTATTGGCAGAAACGAGAACATTCTCTTGTTTTTTAAGAAAAATTGAACCGAAAAGTCTTCTGGTAGTACAAAATGTTTTAATTGCTGAAATCAGCAGATACAATTAAACTTCTCCCCCTTGCATTATTTATAACATTGTCTTTTGATGGAAAAATTTTGACAAATCTGTAGTTGTACCCACTCCGAACTATTACGAAGGATAAGGTAGAGATTGACTCTTGAAAAACAAGGAGGAAAGGACGATAATCAATTGTTATTTCAAAATAGCGAAAGAATTTGAATAAAGAAGAATGATTAACTCTGAGGTTGTTCACAAAGAATTATTCCATTAATTTTAATTGAATCATTTTTGAGAGTCACCCTCACAGGATTTGATTTTATATATATATATGCATGTATATGATGATAAAGGTTGAAACCGTTTTCAATTGGATTACTACAGAATTAGGGGCTCATTCTCCCAAAAAGGCAAATAGGATCAATTTGACTGGAAACTTCAGTTGCCCCTCGTGGTGCAATATTGTGTAAAACTAGAGATATATCAATCACAACCACACAATACAAAGCAGATGTAAGTAACAAAATCTATCCAGTCATGAATCATTCTGGTGAAAATCTGTTATGCAAGTTACAAAATCAGGTCGACCTATTATGTAAAAATTGTAACCTACAATATGTGGGCAAAATGGCAATCCTTTCAATAAACGCATGAATACATTATCAGTGATTGGAAGATTTTATTGCCTATCTCAACATTGTAGGATGATTTGGATCTGTATAAAATTTCTAATATGAAAATCCTTTTTCAGTGGAAACATACAAGAATATATATATATATATATATATATATGTATATATGTGTGTGTGTGTGTGTGTGTGTGTATTATGTAGTAATTCTAAATAAAACAATATTGAAAAGTTTGATTTTTGAATAATTTATTGAAATTACTACTTTAACAAAACCAAAAGATGAAAATGTTAGTATAATAATTTGTTTCAAATACTATTTTCCTTATTTTCCACTTAAAAATAATGTCAGATATCATAAGGGGAGGCGGTATTTGATCAACATTCCTTGGGAGTCATGCTGATATAACTGTTTTGTTTTAAAATCCTCCAAAAGTCACATAGTAAACAACTGATGATCTCAACGAGAAAAATTCACACATAGTACGATAATATTCAATTTCAAGTGAGAACATAAAACCCTATAAAAATCTTACATTAATTGCATCAACAGATATTTGGAGATTATCAACTGAAATGAAATGACTTGAATTTCGAAAAATTCTCTGAAATCTCAAGTTTTCAAACCTGTGGGGCTTTCTAGATTATATTTGTATAGTGACAGAATTCCAATTTGCTGCTAATTCAATTAAAATTCAATAATTTGGTTAATTAACAGCAGAGGTCATCAAAAAGAGCTTAAAGGGAGTAGACACAAGGACGAGCTCATTTCTTTTTCCAATTCTAAGACCAACAAAAAAAAGAACAGTTCTGTTCAAAACCTATGACGTTGCCTGCGCTATTTTTCCTGTAATAAAATATTTTAAAAAAACTTCTTTCCATTTGATTTCATAGTTAATTCCCATTAAAACGTCTAAAACAAAAATTAATAATCATTGCTTGGAAAAAAAAAAAAAAGGAAAAATATTGTCCAAAATGCAAAATAATTCATTTGCAAAGGATTATAAATACATGTATGAAGTGTATACATTAGTTATAAACACTGATTAGGTTGTTTTCTTTCCTTTCTCTCTCTTATTATCCTACCTTTCATAAAGATAGCTTTTTTTTCTGAGGATTGCTGTCTATCTCTCTTGAACCACTCCCTCTATTTGGTCACTTGATTCCTTATGCTGTTAACCTATTCAAATTTGGTCTTAACACAAAATTTCTGCCATTCTTAGATCCGTTGACTTATGGCGCAGTAAAAAATGTCACTCAACAAAATATGGAAAAGATTAAGTAACACTTGAAGGAAACAAGATTCTCTCTCTCTACAAACCATTGTGTTTAGGGCAGAGCTTTTCAAAGTGTGCGTCACTAATAATCTCTAGGTGTGTCTTTTAAGACTTGAAAGTATTATGTTGTATATCTTTCAAAAGATACTCTTCCCGAGTCAGTTGAACTGCTGGGTGAACATTATATATTTGGCTTGGTTAACAAAAGTCTGGTTTAGAGGCCTATACAGATAAAACAGAAAAACAGTTAAAATGAGTCAATTCTGAACTTCTGACTATCAAGAAAGATCGTATCAGTATCTGTGCTATTCTCCTAAGTCAGAATGCAAGAAATACTTTCTCAAAAAGATCTGGAAAAAGAGAGATTTCAGTAGAAACAGTCTTCATCATTTTTTGGTGCTATTGCAATAAAAATTCATCTCATGAATGAAAATCAGTAGGAAAAAATACATTTTTAGGACCATCACAACAGCAATAATGCTGAGCAAATAACAAATCATCTTTTTAGTGTTTACATACATATTATATATATATATATATAAATATATATATATATATATATATATATATATATATATATAATATATATATATAGAGAGAGAGGTAGATAGAGAGATGTATTGAATCATCCTAGCCCCTCAAATGGTCCGACAAACTATCCAAGTGGGCTACAGATTCTTCTTTCTTTGAAAGTTTGAGTGTCTGTATCTATATAAGTACTTGTGTGTGTGTGTGTGTGTGCGTGTGTCTCCATACACTCCTGGTCACATTTTTGGGACTATAAACTTGAAAGTTTGCATACATACACCACTAGGCATCATCTAAAAAATTATTTCAAAAATATTTTGCTTTTTGGGGTTTCTCTGGCCATTTTTGGACCAACAATGCCCAAATCTTGTGCTGATATCTTTTAGAGATAATTTTAGATAATTTTTTTCAGATAGTTTCTTCTGGTACATGTGCGGACTATGGTGATTCATTTGTGCAAGGTACATATATATATATATATATATATATATATAAACTTATTCAATCCATCTTCAGGTATTGAAAATTCTGAGAAAAAAATCACTTATCCCACTAAGATGTTCGGTCATACACTAGCATACCATTGTGTCTTAGTAGTTGGGTAAAATATGATTTTACTCTTAATAATTGCCTCTGTACCAAGCACCTGCCATCATATTTCATAGACGGATCAAAAGAAGAAAAAGGAGCAGAGGTGGGGGGGTGAGTTGGGTGGTGTTTGAAGCCTGCCAAAATCCAGGTCTGCCTGCTTTGGGTACACACTTAAGCACTTGTGGTGAGCATATTAAGTCTGAGAAAGCACAAAGTCGAAAGAAGGGTTGTCTTACTGCCAGATGGATACTGACAAGGATTTAGGGTTGCACTGCTTTTAACATAGACAGCTTCAATGACTGCTTCTTCCAGTTTGTTTCAAGATGTTGGCCTTTGCAGGCTCCAATCTGAGTACATTTTTACGTGTTTTTCATTTCAATGTGTTTCACTTGGATAATTTCAACATTTACTTCCCATACTTTCAGTTTAGTTTCAACCTGTTCTTTTCCCAAGGTTCACTTCTTAATTAGAAACTATCAACCAAAACTGTCAACATAGATTTCTTCAGCTTTTAAGTGATGTTAGCTGGCTAGTTGAGCATGCATGAATCATGTGTATAGGCTGCACCAATGGAGTTAGAGGGCTGAAAATTTGAACATTTACCCCTTATTATGTCTACAAAATACTTTTTTGTGTTTTTTTTTTAAATTCCTCCCCATTGTAAGTTTTTTTTTGGTGGGGGCATCAGTTCACGACGTAAGTTTATGCTAAATTGGTCATAGTTTGTATCCATTAGCATTCATGCTTGTTTTTTTAAAATTCAGACTTTTTCATAATCCAACAAAAGGCAAGAGAAGTAAGTTATTCCTTGATCACCAATTTTCTCAATTTTTTAATTGATCACTACCAACCCAATTGCCAAAAAACATTGTTCATGTGAGAGTTTCTACTGAGTGACTAAGCAGACCTGTTTCATTTGATTTTATACATTCCCCTTGATGTGATTATTTTTATATATGTTGCGATGAATAAGTTTCATTTTGTTTCTATGTTTCTCTTAAAAAACAGAAAGCAACACTTCACAATACATAAAAATGATCTATATCATAATGATCTCATTTCTGTATGTTTGTAACTACTAGAGCAGTGCCCTACTAGGGACTTGACTTTATGTTATGTGGAGCTGCTTACCATAATAGTCATGTAAAGAAAATTTCCATCAGTTGCACGGAATATTTCAGTTATTTCTCTTTGGAGTTGCTAATTAGATATTTTATATCTAAATTTAGATCTATAATTTCAGATGGAATTTCTGTAATTTTTAATTCATTTTTTTCCATTGGATTCCTTGACAACTGCTGATCCAATCAACTTCAAATTTGACATTGTTATACCAGGTGTGCTGATAAATATATATGGTGAATATCATCTTGGTACAATTGCCAGTTATTGGGTTATCTTGGTGCAAACTCATCTGCATGCATGCCCACAGAGATTTCTCTAGTTATAGTTAGATAACACAGAAAAAACAGTACATTGTAGCACAATTCTAGTAATTGCAATACCATCAAAATGCCTTAACTAGGAGAATAAAGCAATTTTCAGTCCATCTTATAAACTGGTATATATAGTATTGAGATTTTTTCAACATGAATATGGTTATGGGTCTTATCACTTAGATATAACCACTGTTGTTATTATAAGTTCTTGGTTGTTGAAGTTGTGAAAAGAGTTCTAACAATATTCAGGAAATTACTCTGAGGATTTCATGATGTTGTTGTTGTTGTTACTTCTTCTGCCGCCTCGTTTAACCCTTGCAAACCTCCTAGGACATATGCATTCAGGGGTTGTTTTTATGACTGCTGGTCTATATATGTCCCATAAATCTATTGGGACATTTTAATTCAGGCATTAAGCACCTTGATAGGATAGTGTTGCAAAGATGAAGACTGTGTGAAGATGCAGATGTCATTCATAATCTAGAGAGAATAGGAATAGCAAAATCTGGCTAGAAAGGCTAAGGGTCAGTGATAGGTAGATAAAGAGTGACGGGACAACACGGTGATCAGTGTTTAATCTGCTTCATGGCAGTCAATCGATTATTTGATGATACTAATTCATTGTAAAGAAAATTATTCTCTGCTGGCTTCTCTAGTTATCAATTCGCTATAGCCCAACAAGTGGCCTGCCTGACCAACCAGTCAAGTGGGCTACTCTCTGTACTCAGCTGTGTCTATGTGCATGTGCGTTTGTGTAAGTGTGTGTGTCACTGGATGCTCCTGGTCATATTTTGGGGGCTTCAAATTCAAGCTTGGAAATTTGCATGACACCACTACGCACCATCTACCAATGTCTTTTGTTTCGAAAAAGAGCTATTTGGTGTCTCTATGGTCAAATGGGATGAACAGGCAAGAAACAATGTAGTGCTCTGCTTGATGCCTGACTCTAATCTAAGTTTGTCAGAGAGAAAAGTTATCAATTAAAACAACATATTTATTTATTTTTTGCAAAAAAAAAAAAAAAATCCAAACTATGTATTCACATTTTCTTACAAAAAATAAATCAATAGGTATTGTTTTCATTTGATCGAAAGTTTGTTTAATCGAAACAACAATCAAAAGTTTACGCAAAAATCATGCAAAATCAAATTTAAAAAAAAAAATTTGATTTGATATATATAAATAATTCCTATGTAAAAAGAATGCCTAAAAACAATCTTTCCTCAAAGTAGAATGAATCCAGTTTGTAAGGCAGACTAAATTTACACTTATGATTTTCTAGAGTAAAAATTGCCAATGATTTGAAATGCCATAAATGTAAATGTACCTCTGCTGAAAAATGGCCTTTAAATCTTATTATGAAGAACTGACAGCAAAAGGCAAAATCACCCGGTTGTTTTGGTCAGGAATTTATTACTCAGTCTAATCTTTCCTTATGTCTCTGTAAATACTAAATAATATTGAAAACAGATCCCAGTCAATGAAATGCTATAGATATCAAATAACCTCAAAGAATATCAACAAAATGTTTTTAAAAAAGGTGGGGGTATGTAATAGTGTGGGTCCATGTTCGCCCCCCCCCCCAATGATAATAACAATAATAATCTGATTTCTATACATCTATCCGTTTCCATGATGCACAAAAATTCTGAATGCTAATTATAGAGTAATCTCCCTCATTTATTTATTCATTCATTTGCAAATGTGTAAAAAACTCTGGGCTCATTCCAGTCACGTCAGATTGCACCAATTAAGAACCTATTTAGAGAGAGATTAAAAAAAAAAATAGCTGGTTCCAGAGTGAAAAAACTGAATTTATTTTGTACCATTGATAGAGAAGACTTGGATGCACATCTTTATAAAATGATCTCTTACAATTTTCATCATCATCATCAGCCTTCTATTGAAAAGATAAGATATATAACGAGTAGAATTTTTTGCACATATTTGTGCTTGTATCTCACTTTTTTTTTCTCAAAAATGTTCAATATGGGTTTTTTTTTTGTTAGTTGTGAGAATTTTTGTTGAGACAATGAGGAAAACAGATTGAGTGAATTGGTATTTATTCGGGATGATTCATTTGTAAGTTATGTAAATATCATATTCGTTTTTGAAGCTGTTCACTGTTTTAGCTCCAATTATTTCTGGATTTTGATCCATTAATTTTCTCCAATTGTTGACAACTCTTCGTCCATTGGTGGACATAGATCTTCCTCATATTTTGCCTATAATGGGTGTTGAAGCAAATACTTCCTGAACATTTCTAGCTCATCATCTAGAGTTCATTGAGCTGCTCAAGGGACAGGATAGGAAATTGATATGTATTCTTTTATGTTAGTCTATTTGTCCACACAATCTCTCTAATGGTTTCCAATGAATTTCAATGACCTTTGATGGAAAGGTGGGCCGTGGGCTATTGGCTAAGGAAGAATTGATTAAATTTGGGGGCTGATCCGGGAATTCTTTTCCAATTGAGAGTTATTTTTCATATATTAAGATGATAGTTGGACATACAAAAAATTGAAACTTATTGTTACCACCCCAGAATCGCAACTATACATTCAGTTTTTAATTAGTGTATGGCATTAACAGAGGTATGCACACTTTCTAGTTTTGAAAAAAAAAAGCTGACAATATTATCAAATGATTATCAAAAGTCTAATCTGATATACTGATAAAATTTGAACACATGACAAAAAAAAAATTTTTTAAAAATGTTTCAAAATTGAAAAGAACTTGGCCATGCCTGTTCAAAAGGTGCACATTTGGTTACTTGTCTTCAGCATAGTTTATTTAGATATTTTATAACTTAATCAAGACCTATGAATAAAAAACAAGAAAATACAGTATCATCTAAAAATTATTCCAAATCAACGAAAACAATTGTTTCTGGTACCTCCTTTTCTGACAAAAAACAAATTTATAAAAATCTTGTTTTCAAAGTCGTTAATAGCAACAGGCAAAGCAGAAATATCATCGTTGATAACAATAACAGTCAAAACAGAAATTTTTTCAAAATGTTGATACGTCATCTAAAATAGTTTAGTTTAATCTCATTCTACAGAAAAATATAGCAAAACCCCGCCCTTGATTCTTAATCTTACTCCCATTTCAACTCTCTAAGGCAAATGTTTTTTTTGAAATGCTGTTATGTTATCCATGATATGTACAGTGGTAATGAATACATTCAGGAAAAAAAACTATACCAAGATATTTCAAAATGAAATTATATTGTAAATTGAGCTTATCCCTCATATAAGGAACCGTAAATCAAAACAATTTCAAACTTGACACTGCAATGTCCGGTACATGGCACAACATATCTGGCAAACATCAACTTCATACAATGGCCAGTTGTCAAGTTATCTTGGTGCATATACACAAACAGAGATTTCTCAAATTATAGTACGGATGGTAGTTTAGAGGAGAAGAACTTGCAGGTAGACAAGAAACTATTAGGCACCAGAGCATTTCAGACAAAAATCATGAAAAAGAGAAAAAGATAAAGCTTCCACAATTTGCAAAGTGATTATCTATATGTAACAAACAAAACAAAAAGGAAGCAGTCAAAAGTGACATAGACAATTATTTTCTTTTGAGAAAGTTGTCACCTAATGGGAAACCATTGCAAAAATTAAACGTACGAGAATGAATAGCGATTGGATGATAGAGAGAGATGTGCTTGAATTAGATCAACATCTTTCAAAAATATCCTATTGCAGCAGATAGTCATCAATTCAATCCAATAACTCACTTGAAATGAGACATTGACCGCCGCCAACCGCAAGGTGTGACCTGCATTGCACGATGATGGACATTAATTTGGAAATTAATCGAAACAACAACAACAACAACAACTAAAACAACTCCAGCAACAACAACAACACAATGACCAGACTTTCTTACACACCTGCCAGCGTAATGACTGTGACATCGACAAACTTTTAATCTAAAAAGAAGGCGTGGGCAACAAACAAACAAAGACAAAAACTAAGTGCAAATAAAAATAATGCAAAGACCAAAAAAAAAAGTAACAATGATATTAAACAATAGAAAACGAAAAAAAAGTGTGAAATGTTCTCCCCTCTCTCCTGCCGCTGAGAAAAAAAAAAGAAAAAAAAAGAAGACAAACATTTCTTTTTATGTCTGCCTGCCGATGATATATGCCGGCTGATCAATTATCGAAGGCAACCACCCATCCCATTTGTCCGTTAATCATGTTTACATATTGCTTCTTGTTTTAATCTACTCAAATAATGGGGCAGTGTTTTATCTGGCGGCTACTGCCCAACACTGGTCAATTATTCTGACCACTCACTGCAGAAGGACCATTCGTACAAATGAGCAGAGAAGAAGGAAAAATTTCAAAAGCCGCTGCTGCCCATTGACAGATGAACATTTTTACACTCTGCAGAAAGAGCAGATCTAATTTTGGTTGGCATTTGTGAAGGAAAGATAATGGTTGGGGGTTGGGGGGGACAGGGGCTGTAAAAAAAATTGTAATTTGTTCATCATTGATGCAGATTTATCTGTTTAAGAGAAGAGAAAATGACAAGGCTTTTTGGTAACTAACAATAATGTCAGTGTGTAGTATGGCAGAGGCCAAGTACTTACAAAAACTAATACAAATATCCGTTCCTCGAATAAATGAATCATCATAGCCCACATATGTATCAGAATTAATCATCTAAAATCATCTAATAAAAAAGAAGACAAGATCCTCTATCTAAAATTATCTAAAAAATACCAGCACAGGATTTGGGCATTGTTGGTCACAAATACCAGAGAGACCCCAAGAAGCACATTTTTGAAAAAAAACAAAAAAATACTCATATATATTTTTAGATGGTGCCTAGTGGTGTACTCATGCAAATTTTCCAGGTTGAAGCCTAAAAAATGTGACCAGGAGCACCCAGAAACAGACAGACAGACAGACACACACACACACACACACTCAGGCAAGCAAAAAGAGAAGAATCTGTAGTCAACTTGAATGGTTGATCAGGTAGGCTGTTTGGAGGGCTACAGTGATTTGATAGCATTCAAAGGGAAATTATGAATCACCATCACTCATTGAACATTTACAATTAAAACACTGTTTTATTTTGGATAGGTTTTTTTCTATATCATCTTGTAGATCATGTTGGTGATCATCACCGAAGTTTGGATCATGTAGAAGGTAAAAAGTAACAGACTGAATGTCTAGTTGAGTCTTTATTAATCCAACTTGACCAACCTGAAAACTGAAGAAACCTGATTTGACAGTTTTGGTTGATGGTTTCTAATATTAGGATAAACAATAGAACAGAACCAACTGAAAAGTTTTTGTGTCTCACAGAATACTTCACCTAAAGGAGAGCAAAACTTTTCAACTAATGAACTCTGTGCAAATGTCCAAAACAAGTTCCATTGAACAAAGGCTTTTATTAGATGCTCCGCATTGGACACTCATTTGATGTTAAAAAGACACAGTCTGGCTTTACTTGGATAATCAAATGAAAACTAGTGTTTCAACCAGTGTTTCAATGCAATTATTAGGACACAAATTCTGTAGGGGAAAAAAAAAAAGATTGCAACAAATATATCTATCGATAGCCACGGGAAACTAGTTTGTGAAATAAGAAATCTTTGCTGTTTACTTTCTATCAAGTTTTAAATAAATATCCAAGTAGCAGTTTTGATTAGAAACTATCAACCAAGACTGTCAACATGTTTTTTCCAGTTTTTAAGCGAAAAATTTGTCGCCTCAAAAAGGGTTGCAAAAAAATTTGTCTCTTCAATAGGGGTAGCAAAAAAATTTGTCTCTTCTAAAAGGGTCACAAATGAAAAAAGGTTGAGAAGCCCTGTTTCATTTGTAAAGATTTGTTTTTGGTACTTAATGTTTTGGATGATGAAGTGACCAAACATACCTGTCTAACTTATAGGAATTATCATTGGTGAAATAAAGACATTGAAATTCTCAAAAAATATTTCTTGATTTTCTATTCGATTTAAAGGACGGTTTGACAAGAGGGATGTTGAATATGGCCAAAAGAGCTGTAACATGTATATCAAAGGCATCCATCAATTTGATACATAAGACAACCTACGTTTGTGAGAATTTGAAGTTCCTAAGGGTTCTTTTTAAGTTTTAGAATTTTAAGAATATTTTCAGAAATAAAATTCTTGAACACTGAAACAAAAAGAAAAAAAGAAATCATTTCCATTTTCATTACTTATGGCTACGTTAAGTTTTATATTTATTACATTGTCTTTTAGAAATAAAAGACTCTTATTAGTAAGGGGACCTTAAGGATGAGGGATATGGGTCAAGAGGTCTGGAGTTCAATTCCCAGTGCTACTTTTTATTTTATAATAGGGCAGAAAAAGGAAAACCTCAACAAAGAGCTTTTCCTGCAAGCCGTCAGTCTATCAACTGAACCTACAATACACACAGCAAATATAACAACTTTAAGATTACTAATGCTTTTTAAACTTATTATATGAAACTAGAAAGCACCCAGAGACGGCATGTCTCTGTCAAGGCCATTGTCATTGAAAAGTGAATGAAAACCGATTCATACATAGCTACGATGTAGAGGAGGTAACTGTGAAAAAAAAAATTCCAGGATCAGACCAAAAATTGAATTGATTCTTCCTCAGCCTATAGCCCATCCTTCAAGAAAATGTCATTGAAATTCGAGAACATATGGAGATATTGTGGGGACAGACAAACATGAGTCAATACATATACCTCTTCCAACTTTGTTGGCAGAGGTAAACCAGTGGAATGTTTTCTTGTCCATGACCAAAAATTTGTGGCTTATGAGGGTCAGATGTCAAGGCCTGCATCATATTTATTCATTCGAATTAAGTAAGCCATTGTATATTATTAACAAAAATTTTCAGAGATATGTAAGACTTGGCAGTTTAGCCAAGTTAGTAGGAGAGTCGATAACGATCACTCGGTCGTGATTTGAAATCACGATTAGGAAATGCTATTTTTATTTATGATTTGGTTTATCATGTCAGAACAGACAAACAGTGAAGAGTTTACTCCCCTGATATTAGGTGAGGATTGTTCCCTGTTCTTGTTCTTGTTCGTGTTCTTTACAGAAGAAAAACAAAATCAATTCCAGACTTGGACATGAGTTTTAAAAAAAATAAAGAAATAGATGTTGAATGACAAAATAATTGAAACTTGTGCATAAGTTGTAAATAAAGAAGAAACCATTTACCAGATTAAATAAAAAGAAGAGGTGAAGGTAACAAGTTGGGGTTCGGAGTAACAGAAGACACACCATGACAGAAAAGTGGTTCATTTGCCAAAATGTCTTTTTTTTTCCCTAGTTCTGTTAAAAGACGACTGATAAAAAAAAGTATTCAAAATAAGTAGACTTCTTCAAGACAACTAGGCACACCTTGCTTCAGAGCAGAACGTCTATAAGGGAAATACTTAAAAGTCAAAGTAAACAAATGTATGTGCATGCACATTTATAACAATCCTTACACAGACCTCTGTATATATGTGTTTTGTTTCTCTGAGGAGAATATAATATAAAAAGACATATGTATATGACTATTCATTTTTTCCCCCTAATATATACATGAGTATAACTCCTACCCACACACACACACACACATATATATATATATGTATATATATTCACATAATATGTGCTGCAATTGTGCAAAACTTGATGTGTGTTTATGTGTGCACTGTAATTCTGCAAAAATGAATGTGCATGTGCACACACACACATACATATATATATATATATATATATATATATATATATATATATATATATATATATATGTATCAGTTGTCCAAAATTTTAAAACACTTGCTCTGGAACTAGTTTGCAAAGAAGCAGAAAAGTGCAAACAGTGATAAGTTGTCCAAAAGACAGGTGCTGCAATTGGTCACTAGACTTTGGGCCAGGGAGGTGGAGGCATTTGAATTTCATGGCTGTAGCCACAGCAGCAAAGTTCATTCGTGAGTTATTCTATGTTCCAGACACTGCATAGCCACTCCTTGCAATAAAACATTTTATTGGATTGTCTGCTTTCTCTAGTGGTGGTGCCATGGTTTTGCTATTGTTTAGAAGGCAAAAGTAAGGGGGGTGACGGTGGGGGGGAGTGACGGCCCGGTTCACCTGTCGGGGTTTCTGAAAAGGATTTCACAGGCCCCTTCTCCACCCCCTTGTCATGCTTTCAAGAAGAACAAGAAAACCAACAACAAAAACAACAGAGAATTGCTGCCATGACAAAACTGACATTATTTCGAGCTTTATTATTTCTTTCCCCAATTCATACGTCCCCACCCCCAACTGACACCAGGCCCCCTACCCTCCTAACCACACACGTAGATGCAGAGAACAAGTGAAATCCTCTAATACAGAAAGATGTTCACAACTTGAGCAGCTCTCTCCATCCTGTCTTGAAAAGAAAGAAGGTTCGACTGAGGAAGGTAATTTGAAGGAATATACGAGTGCTGCCGAGAATCTTCAAAAAGCACCAGCTTTTCTGGCTGTAAGAAAACAGTGAGTGAAAGGACTGGCCGCCGCCGACTGCATCCATCTATCCATCCATCCATCAAAGCTGACGTGGACGTTTCAAGTGAACCAAGGTGTCATGGTGACACAAAGCACTGCTTCCATCTTGATTCATTCCTTCTTCACACACTTGGAAAATCTAAGAGCCAAAACATTATTATTTTCCAGGTTTTGTTAGGACCCAAAACGAAGAGTAATAATCGCAGTAATTGTAACTACACACAAATACAAGAGTAATACGTATGTGAATATTCAGGGACAGATTGGCACTGGTAGATGGTCATTAAGTCTTGAGCATTATCTCCTTTTGTATTGGTGAAAGAATAATGATTACAATAAAATTACCAGCAATAATTTCATCATGAACCAAATCCACAGCCATCAGCACAGATGAGCTAAGGCTGGCTTGGATAAGTAGGAAGCAGAGCAGCAGAAAGGTGACGGAAAAGCATGAGGTTTTTGCTCAAGCACTTTTGTAGTCAAGCATATATTTATTTAGGCAAAAGGAATTGAAAACAGAGGTATTGAGAAGTACTTACTGGTATTGAGTAGTGGTAAATGACAGAGAAAATGGAATCAGTAAGCCAAGTTCTAGTTCCAACCAAGGCAGCTTACATTAACTTTGCACTAATGTGCTTGGCAAAGATATGAATCCATTTCTCCTCCCACGTATAGATGAATAGCAGAGCAGTTGGTGTCCTTCAATCCTGTAAGACAGTTCATTGTGTATGTGGGGCTAGCAACTCCAACTGACTGCTGAAACCGCAAAATGGCCCAATACTCCAAGGAGTCTACAGTTAAAATTGTACACGCATCCATGGAAACACATGCACATGACAAGCAAATGAGCACTTGCTCTTCCAAAGAGAATTAATGTTGTTGAGGTATTGAGGCTTAAACATGTATAGAATGATAGAGAAAATACTTAATCAGTATTACATCCAACCCCTTTGGATACACCATGATCATCACTTTTTCTCAGTATAGAGCAAGGTTGTGCGATATCATCCACTGGTGGGTAATTTCAGTGAGCAACTGTACAGAAAATGGTAGGTGTATTGAAGTTTTGCAGGGAGGAAGGAACGATTTTAAATATTAAAGTCTGTAATTGAAAAAAGAAAATGAGTCAACAATTTCTATTATCATTTTACCAAGCAGAACTCTGATATTACACTTTATGTATGTGCGTAGAGAGAGGTGTATAGTTTCTGTAGGTGTGCATATGTGCATATAATACACTCTCTATGGGTAAGTACATCGTATATATGTATATGTAACACTCTTGAAAGATCACCAGTAAATATTTCATAAAAGAATCTGGTAACATGAAAGCTGTTTATTTTTATTGTTTTGTAAAAGTTGAAAAACGTTTGATATCCTTTGGAATATTTACTAAACGGGTGGGGGGTGATGGAAAAATTTTCCATGTGAGAGTGGACAATGACACCAAAAAGATTGAGAACCCAAGATATGGAGCCTTACCTTCACTCTATCTTTGTATGGATTATTTCAATAGACCAGAGACTAGAGACAAAAATCTAACTAAATAGGTACAAGAAAAAGTAGAGAAACATTTCTCATTTATTCTTTCTTTTAGAGTATCAGCAAAAGAATATAGATGATGATGATGATGACGATGCTAACTTCATCAGTTCCATTATTAGCTTGCTTGCCATTTTCTGTGCTAATTTAAAAAATATTTTTGCATTAGTTTGGCAACTAAAAAGTGCTTAATTGAAAAAATTAGCCAAAAAACGCCCTAAATGGCCAAAAAACACCAAATAGAGTCTCAAAATAATAAAAACACACCAAAAATGTCCAAAGTGTTTGAGCATGTCCGTGCTAATTTAGCATCTTTTAGCACTATCAAAAGAAGAAACGTGCTGGATTTAGCACGAAAAGCACTAAATTTGCCACACTGCGCATGAACACATAATTTAGTTTTTCAATCTAAAATATACATATGAAAATCATTGAGTGAAATTAACACTTTGATGGCTAAATAGCTGCATTATGTTTGATTCCCTTTCATCCATAAATCACAGGATGCCTTCCATTTCCTCAATGCACTCAGATGTCACTCGGGGCCCCTTTTTTTTCTGGCACAAAGAAACAAATTCACTTGATTGCTTTCAAGCATTTAACATTTCTTCACGCAAGCCTGAAACCAAGTTATTCAGCTGGTAATATGTATGTATATATATATATATGTATATAATCGGCAATCGGTAAATGCACCAGATTGGTTTTTCTGATGATTACAAGACAATTTTCAAGGATTCTCTAAGAACTGCCACGAAAGATAACAGCATCCCATTTTTGCATTTACTTGGTTACAATTGTGAGATAAATGCATCATTTACATATAAATGTTCATATATATATATATATATATATATATATATATATATATATATATATATATATATATATATATAGATATAGATATATAGATATAGATATATAGATATATATATATATAGAGAGAGAGAGAGAGAGATAGATATAGATAGATATATAGATATAGATAGAGAGGGGGCGCAGAGAGAGGAGAACGGAAGAGAGAGAGAGAAAGAAATTTAAACATTTTATAATTGTGGCATTAAATCCTTTAACTATTCAGTGATAGCAAGAATTGAATAAAATGAAATAAATTAAGTCAAAAACCTAAGTTTGAACATCCAATTTAATAAATAAATATTAATGATTCTCCTTAGCATATATCTAAAAGAAAACAGATATATTTCAGCTTCTTATACCATTATCAACATTTAAAACAAAAATTTCCAGATGCTTCCAGTATTTAGAAAAATCAGTTATGAACTCTTTACAAAAAGCAGCAAAAAAATCAAACAGTGATATAAAATTCGAGATAATAGGAAAAGATGTTTGACCCTAAAAGAGAAATTCTTTAATTGATTAAGGAAAGAGAATTTAGTCTCCTTTATAGAGAAAATTGAAAATAAATGAATGTCTTCAAAATTGCTCACTTTATGACTAATGCTTGATCATTACCATATTGCATAAAAAGTAACTTTATGGAGCATATATAATGCTAGTCTTTTCTGAAGAAATGTTCTTTATCTGCTTTCAATATTAAAGTCTTTTCAAGAATAAAAGTAATTATCATAATTATCTTTTAAAAATATACACACACTTATCTTTTACAAACATACATACATGGACGGATGCTAATTATGACAAACAATACAGAATCAATATGTGAGCCAAAACATTTCGAAAATTATCATTTCTGTTCTGGTGTTGGAATGTGAGATCACTTAACAAATGAGGAGCTTGGTAAACATTTCATTTATTCACCTTGAGTATTCAAGAATTAGTATCAAATCACTGTAGCTCCACAAATGGCCCATCCAAACAACCAACCAGCCAAGTGTTCTACAGTGTGTGTGTGTGTTCAGGTGTTCATGGTCTCATTTTTGGGACTACAATCTTGAAAATTTGCATGTATACACCACCAGTCGCCATCTAAAAACATTTATTTTTGCTTTTTTTTTCAAGAGAGCTTTTTGGAGTCTCCATGGTCACTTTGTACCAAAAATGCCCAAATATTGTGCTGGTATTGTTTTAGATAACTTTTTAGATGAAAGATCTATTCATTTTTAGATGACTAGTTCTGGCACATGCACAAACTATGGTAATTCATTTATGCAAGGTACAGATATATCTTATAGTTTCAAACATATTTCAAATAAGCCTTTTTCATTGTTAAATGGTAAAATATTTAATTTCTTCAAAGACCTTAAAATGGTGAGGGGTTGGAATCGGTGAACAAAAACGTTTCTTAAGTATCTGAAAATTAAGCAGAGAAAGATTTATATTTCCAGGGTCTCCACAACTTAAATTTCCAAACAATATACTTGAAAAAAAAAAAAAAAAAGAAAAAAAAAGAAAAAAATCATATATATATATATATTTGCTATAAAAATCTTAGCCTTTTTTTGAGTATCTTATTGCTTTTTGTTTTGGTGTTTTCAACTCTCACAAGTCATTTTAACTCTCTTATTGCTTTTTTAGTCTTCATTTCAAACATGACATATTCAAGTGTTTCCAACTTATACAATTTTAACATCAACAAACTATTTTAACATATATCTACAGATCTTGTTCTGTGGCAAAAATAGTGCCTCTTTTACTAATCTAAGTGTCCAAAAAGCCTTATTTGGGGTAGACTAAAATTAAATGAAAAAAATTTATGATTCTCTAAGATTTACTTCCCTATTCATTGAAATATTAAAAGCAAATAAATGGAAATTTGGTGAGACAATGATTTAGTTGCTAACTTTCCTTTGCCCAAGTCAATTGATTTTTTTCTTTCTCATTGATTTTAAGACTGACGATATTCTTACAACAAAGTATTTTAGGAGGAATAAGACAATAAATCAGAAAAATATTAAGAAAAAAAAAAACTTCCAGCATCCCCAAAAGGGTTTTTTTGTGGGGTGTGTATGTGATTTGTGTTTTTTCCAATGCTGTATCTTCCAAGGGAGAAAAAAATAATTTTTAACTCTCAAATTCATTCAAGGGAATTCAAAAGTTAAATCATAGGGAGTAACTTCTGATTGAAGTTACTTCCTTAAATTTTCAGTTTTTTTTATTATACATTGATTTGATTCACAAGGAGGTTCCATTTTTGAAAATAAATTCTATTCATTAAAGAGTTCCACACCGTTTTCAAGCGGTACATGAATCTAAGAGTTCCTGGAGTCAGCAGGACCATTAGAAATTGAAAAATGTGCAGTGTTATAAAGTGCCAATTGAAATGCTCGATGGAGCTCACAGACAAGGAGAATGCTAAATGTGAGGTACTAAGAATTGCTGAAAGGCAGGAAACGGGGTTGATAGGGGGGAGGGGTCCCAAAATTGCTTAGCTTTCGGAAAAGCCAGGGTGAACAATGGTGTTACAAGGTGGAACAAGACAAGGATGAAGAGTTGCACCCAGAGTCTGTCACAGCCTGTCAGCTGACGGAAGATATTACAGACGTGCTGACCAAAGAAAAGAAGGTGGAAGGGAGGAATAAAAAAAAGATGCCAGGAAAAAGATGAGGGTTGAGAATAATAAGGAGGAAAAATGTCACAGTTTGTGAGGCAGTGGTGTTGTGGTGGTAATTCTATAAGTACGATAAATTCTAATTCTTTTTCTCTGGACAAGAATATGAATCAAGATGTGGAAAAAGTAACAAAAGAAGAAATGAGAAGGATTAAGAAAGATGTGTGTTCAAGAGGTTTTACTAAGGGATCGTTTCAAGAAAACTGCCACACTATCTCCATCAATCATGAGAGACAGAAGAGTTGAGACAAACTTAGCCTATAAATTCTCATGAATCTTGAGTTTCAAGAAGTTGTAGAAAAACAGGTCTGGCTAGTCATTCAAAAGAAACCTTCACATGAACAACATCTTTTAGTAGCAAGCTGTGTTGGGTGTGATGAATAAAGAAAAATTGAAAAAGGGATGATCAATGAATTTTACTTCTCTTGCCTGGGGCGGAGGGAATAATTACTAAAAAGGCCTGAATTGGCACAAAATAGAGATTAAGTTCGCATGGACTACCATTGTTAATTGACCTCCTCCCACCACTAAAACCATACCGAGAGGGAGGGATTCAAAAAAAAAAAAAAAAGAATTTAGACATTAATAAGGATTGAATGTTGTAGTTTTCAGCCCTGTAGTACCATTTCATTTGTTTACCAAATCTTATTTCTAGGATAATTTAGGTTAATCTAATATGTATCAAATACATATTGATTTTTAATAGATGAGCCTCCAATAGGATTTCTCTTGCATTTTCTTCCTTATTGGATATCCAACCAAAGAATAAAAATTCTGGTGGGTTACTCAATAGAATTCATTATGCTACCAACACTTTCTGGCAGCATGAGGGATGATCAATGAAAAAATTGGAAAAAGGGGTGATCAATGGATAAGTAACTTCTCTTGCCTTTTGTTGAGCAGTGATCACTAGAAAAAAGTCTGAATTTTCAAAAAACATGTGTGAATGCTGCTGCATACAAACCAAGTGACCAATTTAGCAAAAGCTTACATTGCATACTGAAACCCCCACAAAAAACCAGTTGAGAGTGGAGTTGAAAAAAAAAAAAAGAAGTTTTTTCTAGACATAAGTCAGAAAATGTTCAAACTTGCAGACCACTAGGTCCATTGATGTAGCCTATGCATAAGTTACATACCTAGATAGCCACCCAGACCAGCTTAAAATCAAAAGAAACCTATGCTGACAGCTCTGAAGTGTGTCAAAAAATTTCCAGCTAAAAACCTGTGTCCAACTCTTTGATTGACTTCTAACATGAATAAATGTGGCTTTTTCCGTATGAATATGCTATGAAACCGAATATTCAAACTACAAATTAGTCTGTTAGAATTTACACAGACACCTGCTTGGACTGGCTTTTTTCATATAAATATGTGATAAAACAGAACATTTATGCGACTAACTTTCTAATGTGAGCACAAAAAATTCCCATGGGTAAAATAGCAGGGCAGACTGGGCTACTTAGCTTGGTAAGGCAATTATAATGCTGCCAGCTCAAAATAAAGTAATGTGATATGAGGTGGTATCCATTTTTTTCCTCTTTAAATATTCAACCCAGTATTGACATATACTTCAGCTAGTTCATTGATATAAATTTACATCCATTTTTATGTTATTAAATTCATCTTGATAAACAATTTCACATTATGATAAATTTATATGAAATTTATTCTTACTTTTTTTTGGACTGACTGATTTTGATAGCAGTAACCATTTCATAACATTATCTGTGATTATAATAATTTCCTCTGTATTATTCTCCAGATTAGTAGTAAACAAACGGATTCTAAAATGAATAATCAAAATTCTTACATAATTTCATAGCAAGAGAAACTGAATTCAGCTGATTTATCTAAGATAAACTTATAACCTTCTTTTGAATGTTCAAATGAAGACCATTGAAATATCACCTAATTTTCAAAATACAGTAAACCCTTGGTTTAATGGACCCCAATATAACATTTTTTGATTTAGTGGACGTTTCAACCAAGCATTCAATGGACGTTTTAACCACTTATCCTCGTTAAGAAACAATATCAGAGTGGCAAATAACTCAAGCTGGATGCTTCCTTAAAACAAACTTCATCAACTGCTTATACTCACAACCACTTATAAGCAAATAGACACCAGTGCTTTCAATAATGCATATTTCAAAAGACTCTACAGTTAAGGATTCCTCTTTATGACTACATCATAAGGCAAACAACTGAAGATGGATACTTTCTTCAAGTGAACTTCATTGACTTGTTTTGTATCATAATTCTATAAATGTATATTCTAGATGTAGTAACGCTATTTTAGTATCAAAATATTTGAATTAGAAAAGATAAAAAATGATAAAAAATGGTCTTTCTCAGGTAACTTTTGGTTTAGTAGATATTTGGCATTAATTGACACCTGTCAGTTAGATCAAAGGTTTACCTACTTTTAGATATCCTCAAAAGAGACCAATAAAATATCATCAAAAAAAAAAAAGCAACAAAACAAAATGTTCAGAGATTCAATTCATGAATTAAACTGCAGGGATCACAAGTTAGAACCATAATTTCATTTAGAAAGGAATCATTTTCCAAACTGCAAAGTATAAAGGACATCCATGATTCATGTATTCAATAAAATCAAGCATCAATGGAATAAGACTCAGCAACACATCTGTATTTCATCTACTCTTGCCAATGAAGTTGGGAGAAGGATATGTATCCATCCGTGTCCATCTATCTGTCTATTCATCTGTCACTCGTTTACACTATGCATTCCTACAGGAAATAAATATTTGATTTGTTCAGCATAAATACAGACCCAGATAGATAAAGGAAAAAAAAAAGGTATGGGATCTCAATTCATCTTATAAACCTATTAACCAAGTTTCTTCAAGATTCATCTAACTGTATCCTCCAGTTACTTAGCAGATGTCCACATATAGAACTGATTACAATCGGCTACTTCCATGTGGCACCCATGGTAATTAGCGGGCTTCAAAGTATCAGGTGCAAAAGAATAAGCAGCAAGAAAGAAAAAGAAAACATTATTCTTTTTAATGAATCCAAGATATCTGATGTATGGAAGACAACTTCAATGGGCAGTTAGTGTCTAAATAGGGAGAACAATGGTTAATGTTGAACTAAATGCACCTAAAGAAGCCAATTTATTTCTGTTTGAGGTGGATTATCCCAGGGCTTCTTTAAGTAGGAGTTGGGACCTCTCTGGTTTGTGGCATGAAGATTACAGAGGAGTTATGAAAATACTAGAAAATCTTTCTTTAAAGAATAATCATATAATCTGAGTTTGTTTTCAAAAAAATTAAATCACCATAGCCCCACAGATGGCCAACCTGACCAATCATCCAAGTGGGCTACAGATATTCCTCTCTTTGATTGTCTCTGTGAGTGAGTGTGTTCCAGGTGCTCCTGGTAACATTTTTAGGTCTACCACCTTGAAAATTTGTGTAAATACACCATTAGGCACCTTATAAAAACATCTTTTGGGGATCTGTACAGTCATTTTGGACCAACCAACAATATCCAAATCTTGTGCTTTTATTTCTTTTTAGATAGTTTTAGATAAAAGATCTTTTTTCTCAGACAATCAATTCTGGTACATGCACGGGCTATGGTGATTCATCTATGCAACATACAGATATTTTTTTCATCTCTATATAAAAATGTATTCCTTCTGGTGATTATTATAAAAATAGCTCTTTACTAATTTGAAAAAAAAAAAAAATTCTCTTGTTATGTTTTAGCAACTCAATTAAAACAGTAAATTTTATTTCATAATGAAAATAGTAAAACTTACACATTTTTTTTGTTTTTACGTGTGTCTGTTTATTTACTATTAGATTATAACTCTTAGTACCTATTGTTTATATAACAATGAGTGAGGGGGTAGTGAAACATTTTGTCTCATCAAGAGGGGTTGTAAGTGGGAAAAATTTGAGAAACCCTGGATAATCCAATGTTATACAACTTCGGACACTTGATAAATCCCGCTGAAAAAGAAGCACGCACAACCAGTTCAAGAAGTAGATAATGCCTTTTAATTCTAATCTGCCAAAATCCTGAATCCAAAGAAGAAAGATATTTAGAAAGAATCTTTGTCCACAGAATGTATCAATGAAAACTACAAGTGCCTTGGAAGTTTTTGGATCCAATCAGTTTGGCCTCCTTAAAAATGCAAATGAAATATATAAGAGGGATGTTTTGAAAATCTTATTTAAACTCATTCTGACAAGTAATTATGCACGAGCCGTAACATGAAAATCCTACAGTTACTGAATCCTAGACTTTGGGAACATTCAAAGAAAAGAAAGAAAAAAACAAAAAAAAAAACAAACAAACAAAAACGGACAAAATTTCCAAGCAATGTTTTTCGGCTTCTAGTTGAATGAATATGGAATCAGCATTATCTGATACTCATCAGAACGTTAGCTTTGCTCATCTTCATCATGCCATTTTAACCACTTCTCAAAAGTGAAGACTTTCAGCTTATCTTAGCCATCTTCCAAAAAGGCAATGCACAGCATTAAGTGGCAAACAACACAAGGCACAAATTAAGAAAACAGAAAACTCCTTCTTCTCTGCAAAACCAGATTGATTACAAGGACAGCAGCAGAATTTTTCTTGGAAATGCTCAAAGGCATTTTATCAGTGTGACTTTTATGGCTGTAACATAATAATAATAACTAACTGGACCGGTGGAAATTCCATGGGTGTTGACAACTGAGATATCATCATTACTCTCGTATATATATATATATATATATATATATATATATATATATATATTTTGCAATTAAAGTATACAATTTCGTTGAAGTAATTCATTATCTCGGGAATGTATCTGCATTAACTATGATAACATGCCAAGTCAAATGAAACCAATATGTCTGTTATTAAAATTACTATTGATTATCTTTGTTATCTGTCTATATTTCTGTGGTCTACTACTACTATAACTTAATAACATCTTTTGGCATGGTTTAGAAAAAGGTGGTGTTAATGAATAAGTCACTTCTCTAGCCTTTTGTTGGGCAGTGATCACTAAAAAGTCCAATTTTTCAAAACAACAGCAGAGTAGTTGCAGGCCTATGAACTCCAATAAATGGAATAAATAGACAATATCAAAGTTGATGTAAAATGAGCATCTGCCGAGATCCCAGAATTTGCTTATTAGCATCAATATTTTAATGGTTGCAGGAGCCAGCCAAATGCTTCATGCAAAGGAAGAAGGCTCCGATCAATTCCCTTTGAAACTAAGTTTGATGGACCGTTTCAAACACCGTTGGGGTAGCCATAACCTTAGCACAAATTATCAAATGACCGTAGCACCACAAATGGCCCAATCAACCAGCCAAGTGGATTACAGATTTTACTCTCTTTGAGTGTCTGTGTATATCTATATGTATACGTGTGTGTGTGTTTGTGTCCAAATTATCCTGGTCACATTTTGGGGGCTACGACCACGAAAATTTGCCCAATTACACCACAAGGCAGCATCTAAAAATGTTTTGTTTTGCAAAAATGTGCTTTTTTGGGTCTCTATGGTCTTTTGGGATCAACAATGCCCAAACCTTATGATTTCTCTAGATAATTCTTGATAAAACATCTATTTTTCAGAGAATTTTAGGTAACAGTTATTCATTCGTGCAAGGTATGGATATTTTTAATGTTTTCAAATTTCAATTTTTTTTCCCCCCATAGGTATTTTTGAAAGTTGTAAGAATTAAATAGAAAACTTATGTAGCAAGCAATTATTGAAGTCAATAAATATTTTTGGTTTAAAATCCAATGCCTTGTCAATTATGAGGTAAACTACCATAGTACCCATTAAAAATAATGGTATTATTTACGTAGGCATTGGCACTTAGAATCAGAATATCTGTGCACTTTGCCTAAGATCTAAGTTTTGTTTTTAAATAGTTTCTCCTGTTTGTGAATAAGTTGTTTTATTACAGAATCACAAAAGTGAAGGAACTGTCCAGAGTTCATTATGCTTGAAAGAAAAATCACTGCCTAAATACACATTAAAAAAGATAGCTCTAGGCAGATAAATCAGTGTTTCTTGGTGACTCCAAGTTTAACATGCTGCAATTGTGACTGAGGATGACAGCAAGTGAAGCTCGGAGACACCATGAAGCACTGATTTATCAGTCTACATCTATTTACATATACTCTATCCCTGATATCAAGTAATTTCCAGGCATCGATATCTCAACCTTAAAAATTAATAACTATATATATATATATATATATATCGTGTGGACACAGAAATCAACACTTCATGGCAACTCACAAATTTCATGGATCACCCCAGCACGAAACCAGGCATTACCATGAAGTGTAGGTTTCTAAATCTACATCATGTATATTTATACATGTTTGATCCCTTATATCAAGCACTCTTTCCATATAAATAACACAACTTCCAGTAACTATATATATATATATATATATACACACACATTGCGTTTCACATATAATCATATATTTGAAACTATTTCCATAAACTTGAATTTTAATGCATAAATAATAGGATTTGACATTAAATATTGCTGTATATACAGAGATCTATATCCACATATGTGATATACAATGGGCAAATATATATATATATATATATATATATATTCAAATAAGAAAAAACAAAACGTGTAATACTTTCCAGTTAGTATACAGATACTTCACTCTGATCCTAGGCAGAAGTGCTAGGGAGTGACATTTTGGTCCAAGGCACAAGTGCAGATCCACATGTAAATTACCCTGTCATTTTTTATGAATTCTATATTAGAATGAGAAATAAGTTTTAATCTCCCTGGAACTGGACTGTAGACTTCACACCCCACAACTAATACAGGTCCATATTTTGCAAAACTAACCTCAAAGGAAATATGTAATGTTACCTTATTTGAAGTTGAAGTTTTATTTCTCTGAAATATTCCCCAGTATTAGATAGGCAGTCCTTCCCAACAACTGGATATCATCATACCTGTTGATATATGGTGTTGTTAATTTGCATATCAATTGTCATGCTGTAATAACAGCTAATCATGGCAAAACATGAGTTACTCCCCTTTGGATATAACCTCTCCTTTAGTTTAGGAAGGAGTAGACATTTTGCAATACGGCAAGTGTTTGTGTTGATATTACTGCATTCTATAAGTTCAATGAGTTTATAACCTGTGAAAAAATTCAGAAATACTTTATAGTTCACTACTTTGAAGTTGTAATAGTGTAAATAAATACTTGTGTCTTATCAATTTCCTGTGGTTCTTTTAAAAAAAGACTAAATATATGTATAAATCGAAAAGTCCATTGATTCAAATGGATTGTGAGAGATAATTTTATCTGCAAAATTGTTACGTTTAATTGGAAGAGTCCATCATTATGGACAGAGAAACTAAGAAATAAGACAGGTCAGGTTACTTACTTAGAAGAAACCATCACATGACCAATGTCTTTTGGCAGCATGCTGTATTGGGGTGATTAATTGAAAAATTGGAAAAAATAATGATCAATGAATTAATTACTTCTTTTTGCCTTTTGTTGATCACTTAAAAGGTCTGAATTTTCAAAAAACAGGCGTGAATGCAACCAGGTACAAAGTAAGGGACAAAATCATGAACTTACATTGTAGATAGAATTTTTTTTTCTAGACACAATGTGGAGTAAATGTTTAAATTTTCAGCCCTGTAGCACCATTGATACGTCCTGTATGCGCTATATACACATTGCCAGCACAACCAATTTGAAAACAGGAGAAACCTATGTTGACAGTCTTTGCTCACAGTTTCTTAAAAGTTACACTATTCATTATGCAGAATAGATTGATTACGTGTAGAAAACTGTGAAAGTTCAACCCCCTCTTCTTTAGGCTGCTCTATGCTTACAGTGAGGATTGAACTGTAAACCTCTTGGTAGCTGATGCAATTCTTTAATCAATGTACAATCAAGTATTCAGGAAGAGTTATGAACATAAAAGATGATAATTAAAATGGTGATCAATCATAGGTCTTCTGATATTTGTTTTTATTTTTTCTGTGTGTCTTTTAGACGTCTTACTGACCCACCGTGCAGCTACTAGACTGTTTCAGCAGAACAATAAATAACAAAGTAACAACAACAAAAACATTTTAATTTAATTAATTTTCATTCCAAAAACAATCAGTGCAATGAACACCTGTAATTTATTCTCGGCTTTTTAGATAAAGCAGCAATGAAATTTCAAAAACCATTAGCATCTCTCGTGCTGCTGCTGCTGTTTCTTATTATTCATTTGTAAAGCTTTTATTTGTTACTGTTCAGGTCTGTCTATTGTTTTTGGAAAGGCCTACAGCAGCTCACCTTCTCTCTTTTCGACTTTTTATTAGACTCGAGTCAACAAGAAAAACTAAACAGATATAATCGATTCTTTCATTGCCACAGATGCAAAAACGGATTTCAAATGACTCATTTTTAATATGAAGTATGGATTATGATACATATAACTGTTTTGTTTTTAAATCCCCAAAACGGTTACATGGCGAACAACGGATGATCCCAACAAGGAAAAATCCACACACAGTAGCATAATATTAAATTCTGACTAAAAGAGTAAAAAAAAAACACTAAATAAAATTACAGAAATTGCATTAACTGATATTGGGAAATAATTGACTGAAATGATAAAAATATTTGGAAAAGAATTTTTTAAAATATATTTTGTGTTCGAAGCTGTAAAGCTTTCTAGACAGTGAATCATATATATTACACACGTGTATAGGGGTGACCCAAGCCTTCATGGGGCCCTATATATATATATATATATATATATATCTCTCACAGGAGTCTTATTCTTTATTTACGATCAGTACAGTTTCTTTGCTGCTGTAAGTTGACAGCTCAAGTTAAGTTGTAAAAAAACAACTAGAAATTTAGATGAAGGAAAACAGTAGTGAAAATTAGAAATAATGGTTAATAATATTCTATTTAGAGCTAACAGATTGGTTAGTCCTCAATTAAAAGCTCATATTTTCAGGCTTATTTCTAATGTCTCCTTTGATTTCACATTAACCCATTAAGTGTTAAATATGCAATTCATGCTACTTATTAAAACTGACATTACTCCATTGCTTACTTGATTCAGTGGCTAGGACAGCAGACTAGCAATTGATACTTGTGAGGCTAAAGCTGAATTGCCAGGTTGATGATGTTTGTTTTGTTGGCCTGATTACTTGGACAACTGACCTGACCAGCAGTTGTAAATGGGTTAATGACCAGGCAACCTGGCCCACTGACCAAGAAACCAACTTCCTTCATGTTGATAGATGTTGCCAATTTGATGTGGGCCACTGACTTCCACAAGATACACAGAAATTATTTTTTGACATGAAAACATGTTTGAATATTCAAATTAAGCCAGTCACAGCACTTCATGAGTATCAGCCAATTTGAGATATCACTGTTTTGCAGAAAATCCAACCTGGCCATAGTTTTCAAATCACTGTTCCCAAACAAATGGCCCAAATAACCAGCCAAATAGGTTACAGATTCTTCTCTCTCTGTGTATGTATGTCTCTGGATGCTCTTAGTCCCATTTTTGTGTCTACAACATTGAAAATTTGCTAGAGTACACCACTGGGCACCATCTAAAAACAGTTATTTTGTTTTTTCAAAAAGGTGCTCTTTGGGGTCTCTATGGTCATTTTGGATCAACAATGCCCAAATCTTGGACCGGCATTTTTAAAGTTAATCTTAGATAAAAGATCTGTTTTTCATAGATCAGTTTAGATAAATTTTCAGTTTGATAAATCTGGTACATAGGCGGGTTACAGTGATTGATTTATGTGGGGTTTTGTTTTCTTTCAGTGTAACAATGGTTGTTTATCCTTAGCATTCAACATTTTTTTTAGGTAACTTTGAAAGCCTGTAACTATTGTAGCTGTTCATGCATGACTAAAATTGATATGATAACACCTGTATTCAAACACACTATCATTGATCGATCAGAGTCGCCTGCAGTGGCAGCACAAACTTTTTGCTAGGCAGACAAATTCATCTATAGAGTGCAATAGGTTGATAATCATCATAGAAATGAACAATGAACACATTTCCAATTCTAGTCTATAAATCTAAGAGGGCGACACAATAATCATTTACTAAAGACTAAATCCTCTTGCATAAATTCCCATCTTTCCTTGGCAAATTCAATCAGATCCAATAGGAATGGGTTCATGTCATCTAGAATTATAAACAGCTGATCATAGATAACTATGTTAGTTCACCATTCAATTTAATTCTCCTCTTGCTGCATCCACCAGAATTTGTTGAATGGACATGAATTTTGTTATAATTCTGATTAAATAGATCAATCAGTCAAGGATGATACAAGATACTGTCTTTAGTTCAGGGGAGGGTCATTGATATTCAAAGAGTTTTTTTGAGGGTTGAATCCCACATTAAAAGCATTGCTACCATAGGAAAGAAAAAAATTCTGTTCATCACTATAACATTTGGATAGTACATCTGAATAAGTCCATAGAGTGGATCGGGCAAAACGTTGTTGACAACACGTTCAATTGACCGAAAACTCACTGAAAACATAGACAACTCAGTGAAATGAAAAGATATCTATACTCTAAGGCAGTGGTTTTGAAATTTTGAAAACTCAGGGATCCCTTCCATAAAGGAAATATTCTGACAGCCCTTATTTTTAGCATTTAGTTTTTAGACTGAATTCAATGAACTACAATAATAAACAATTTTTAACCTTAAAAAAAATCATTCTTATTCTAAATTGACTCCATTCATTTGAATTCTAATACATGGCACAGTAATCATGGTTTTTGATATCTGTGCGATGGATGATGATGTTTCTCTGCCACAAGATTCGCAATGTCCACGAAAAATACAGCTGTTAAAATCTGTGCATTATTTGTCAGATCCCCTGGGGTCTATGGACCTCAATTTTGGAACCACTGCTCAAAGGTTATCAAAGATTCAACAAGTAAAAGACGAGCCATGAGTATAGAACAAGGCTTTCGCCCAATTAATCTGCTTCCCGGGCATGAATTGCTGATTTTGTGGCCCATAATCAAGTAACCTGCCCGCTGGTAACGAGTTCAGTCCCCAGGTTGGGTATAGCCAAAATGTCATGTACTATGCTTCAATAAAAGAGGCCGACAAGCTAAATCACAAGGACGAATTAATTAAGAATCAACTGATATTAGATATCCTCTGGCATGGACAGTGGAATGAGAACTATTTACCCCAGAGGATTGAGTAAAGTTCAAAAATTCACAGAAGTTCACCAACTATGGCAAATACCTGAAAAAAGATGGAGGATACAACGGCTGATACATTGTGACCATAACAACCAAGACGAGGATGAGTAAATCAGGGAATGATAAAAAAGCAGGGTATGATAAATATCCATAGAAACGACTTGTTCGTGAAGAATAGGAATAAGACAAATAATTATAGTTCTGGTTGATCACACAATAGAAACCTTAATGTGACTAATGTCTTATGGTAGCATGCCGTGTTATATTGGAAAAAGGGGTGATCAATGAATTAGTAACTACTCTTGCATTTTGTTGGGCAGAGACCAGTAGAAAATCTGAATTTTCAAGAAACAAGCGGGCACAAACTATGGAAAAAAAAAACTAGAATGTTTTTACTCTTACCAGACATAATAAGGAGTTCATGTTCAAAATTTCAGCACTCTAGCTCCTTCAGTATGACCTGTGCATGTGATACATACATTACCAACCAGTCAGGACAACTCGAAAACTGGAGAAACCTGTTTAGGTAACAGTTTTGATTGACGGTTTCTAATAGAAAGACGCTGAGTGAAACAGTAATGTGTTTGTATGACTGAAGGTAATGGGTCAGTTGTTTGGGAGTTGTTTAATGATTTCTGCTAACTGATGGGTTGTCCGTGCAGAAAACAAATATTATTAATGCAAGAGGATTCTAATTTTCTTGACCATGTTCATGATGAAAGACAAAAACCAAAAAGTATATGTGTAAAATGTATCTGCGAGCTAATGCGGTGCTTGTCTTTGCTGATTGGTATCACAAGTGCGGAAGATAATCAGAAGCATTTTATCCTCTTTTGTGGCACTCGGCTTCCTTCGCTTGTGCCAACATCAGAAAACCGATTCTTTAGCTCCTTTGTTGAGGAGGACAAGTTTAATGGCAGCAGCACTGGTCATAATTCAGCCGTCGTGCTCCTCGTTCTTTGGACTGATTACCTTTGATTGATATCATGCACACAGATGATAGTTGTCTCGGAGAATCGGGATCACCAACTAAATAGAAGATAAAGAAGAGGAGGAGGAGGAGGAGGAGGAGGACAGAGACAAAAAGGAATATGATTACAAAAAGGTAAGGACCCAAGACATTCATCAAGACAAGTAAGCTAGTGTGGTAGTGGTAGGGGGAGGAGAATTTCTTTGGAAGATAATTCAGGTTTTTGCTCTTATTGCCTGAATCAAAAGCATAGCAATCAGGCTGGAGTGATCAACAACATAGATCAGATGACCAATTCATCTATACAGTAGAAAAACAAATGCACAACTCAGTGTTTCTGTTCGTGCGTATCTAATAACTTCTTATCTTCGACGACAAACCAAAAAGAGATTTGTCAATGAAAATAATCCAAAAGAAGAAAAAAAAATTCCTTCATTTTCCTCTCTCTGTTTTATTTCAGATGAGGAGGTCCAACTCGCATCAATGGAGTCGCTGGGTGCTTTGGTGATGAGTTCTTTGTGGCAAAAGGCTTTGCAGCTTTTGACAGTGGCCACTCATTTGGCCAGTGTCATTGTTTTCGGGTTAATGATGACCAGACGCATTAGATGCAATCATTTGGTATTAAACAAGAAATCCGCTAAGCCAAGTGACAAGGTGAGCGCGGATAATCAGTCTGACATCTTTGCAACTTATCTATTAATAATCCAATCGGTCCAGTTTGACCCAACTGACATGAAGTAATGACCATTAACTACAAGACTGGATAATGGTCATAAGTCCATCTTAGAAGAACGGACGCATAGTAACAAAATAATTATCAGCCAATATAAGACTAGGAGGGTAAGAGTGGCGCAACGGTTACAGGCATGGAAAACAGGATAGGTAGACCAGGTTCAAGTTTCAGCTCATGCTTTTCTATGATCATTTTATACAGATGCCCTTAGGAAAGGCATGGATCCCTCATTGCTCTTGCTATAGGTAAATAACTGGGCAGTTGGAAACCTTTAGTTCTGTAAGGCAGTGCATCTTGGGTGTAGGGCTAACAACTGCACCCTATAGAACCAACTTGCCACAGAAACCACAAAGCAGCCCTATGCTCCACAAAGAGTCAACAAGAGAAAAAAAACAACTGATCCCTGACATATTGATTATTTGTAATAAGAATTAGATTAATTAAGTTAGATGATGTCTTATCTGCTCCTTAAGCAGTTATTTACAAGAATTTGAAAGGATACCAACTTCTGCCCAGACAATCTAATCTCTTCTTTACATTCTTGTCTTTGTGCCAAAATCCAACTATCGAGCTGGTTTTGTTTCTTCTTTCACTGTTTGGCACCACCAGGGAAAGACTGATGAAAGAGATTATTTCCTTGTGGATTTATATATTTCATCTGAAGAAGGCCTTAGAATGAATTGGTTGCAGATTCAATTCCTGCAGTAGTCAGATCTTTCTTTAATTTTTCATTCTATTTATGATGTCTAAACTGAATGACTCATTCTCTGTGTAACAACGGGATGTCATTTGAAATACAGTCTCAAATAATATAACAAATTCATGAATATTCTGTTCGATTATATATCCATTTCTTAATAATATATATTCATATATATAGTCAAGAAAGCTTTACAGCTTTAAACACTAAACATATATATATATATATCTGGTCAGAAAGATACTTAAAAGGATAATGACTGGGTTATAGCCTGAATATAAGAAGTGTATGTACAGGGCAGTCTAAAAGTCCTTGCTCTGTTCAATTTTTTAACTCAACATGTACAAATGAAACAATTTTATAGTAAATAGTAAATGAAAACCCAAGTTTTAAAGTTTCTGTCAAAGTGCACTTTACAATCTCCAACATAACCACCATCATTCGTGATACAGTAATCAAGCCAATTCGCAAAACCCATGAAAACATTACTCAGCTGCTGCTGGGATTGTTTGAATTATATTCGTAATCCTGGCTTTCAGTTCATCCAGAGAATTTGGTTTTGATGAATAGATAAGTGTTTTGACATGACCCCATAAGAAGAAATCCAGTGGGGTAAGATCAGGCGAACAAGATGGCCTGGCAATTGTTCCGTCTCTACCGATCCACTTGTCTTGGGAAGACATCATTAAACCACAGTCACACATTCAAAGCATAATGAGGCGATGCCCCGGCTTGCTGAAATTATTACATAAAAATCTTCAAAAGTCGGGCTTTGACATAACATTTACTGTATGGTTTTAACATTTGTACATCTGGAATTATTAATGTTTAAATGTGCACAAGGACTTAACAACCGCCTTGTATATATATATATATTCTTTTCTCTTCAAACATATACACATGTTTATGAGTAAAAATTAAAGGCTATTTCAGCTAAATAAAAAATATCAACTTCTGAGGTTTTTGTGAGAATATAAACACAAATGAAAATATTCTGAACATGACTTTATATATATCATATCTGTATCAAGGAATTCCCAAGGAAAAGTGTTGAGAAAATGCGACATTTTTAGTTTCTACCCACATGTGTGTGAGTCCCCACTATAAATCTGCTCCCATGGGGAGGCAAATAAGTATTACCTGGTGAAGTTTCAGCAGTGTTTAATGATTTTCACAAAGGCCCAAACACTGGAAAAACTTGAACATTGTTTTCTGAGTCAATACCTGGTACACATTTAGCAAAAAACTCTTTAGAAATTAATGTTATAAGCTGGTTATTAATAGATCAATGCTCACATTAAATAGTATTTAAGCTGCATATATGAATCCAGTTAAAACTTGTATTAAATACCAGTTGCTTTCCAAGGAATTACTCTTTAAAAAGGATCTATTTATATTCATTCCTCCCTCTTCTGTCTTGATAAAATTAACAATGAAAGGAAAAAATACATAAAAAATGATGCAAGAAGTTAATAGATGACAAAGGAAGAAGACATCTGAATGAATTTTTCCAGGTCCAGAATTCTATCCTCCAAAAATACTCAACTGCTTTTTGACCACATATAAGCAAAATCAGGAACTACATTAAGAAAAGTGTTATTCAGGAAAACGATAAAAATCACTCCCAATTTGTTACATGTAAATTTATAAATTAGCTCAAATTGATATTTATCAGATGTTTACTTTGTTCAACAAAGTAATTTTTCAAAGTTGATCCAGAGGAACACTGTTTTCAGTGTATCTCAGTTTTAATACATGTGATTTTCCTTTTCCAAATGGACTTCTCTGTCTGTTCCCACAGTCATTATGGTGGATGTGTTGCCACGCACAACTGCATCACACACATGCTGGAAGAGCCAAGTGATCTAACACAGTTCATCATGCTGTTCATTTCTTAACAATGAATATTAGCTACATTAAACCATTATGGCAAGTAAAAAGAGCAATGCATAGACAAAACCACCCTCAAGGTTTTCTCGTAAGGGAAATTATGCTTTATAGATTTAGATAACCACATTTTAAATCTTTTTTTATGGTAAATTAAGAATGAAAATAACAAATAAGGAATTTTTCATTAAACAAGCCGGGCCATTGCAGGGTCAAATTCTACACTTTTCTACTATTCCAACTGAAGATGATTATCCCAACTCTTGTATGTGTGTATAATAAATGAAGAAGTATGAATAACATTTTTTTTCAGTATAAATATATTTATACATCAGTATGAAATAAGATCTTGTATATCTGTGAAATAAGTTTTGTAGATATGTCAGTTTAGCCCGGTCAGTAAGTCACCAGCCTACCAACAAGTTGGTTGTGATTTCAAATCACAGTAGGAAAATGTTGATTTTGTAAATGTATTTACTCATCAGAATGAAATAAGTCCTTACATATTTCTAGCATAAATTTGCATACATATGTACGATTTGTCAACTAAGCTTAATTGATAAGAGACATGACTATCAATCAGTCGGTCGTGATTTCAAATTATAGTAGAGGAATGTTGATTTTTGAATTTGGTGAGGGTTGTTCTTATTATTGTAGAAAAACTAAGTCAACTCCCAGTTTAGACAGGAATTTGACAAAAGATAATTTTTTGAACATAATAAAGTATATTTTTTTTAATCTTCAGCCCTTTGGTTCCATTGATGCAACCTGTACACGGAACTCATACATCTATAGATAGCCAGTCAAAATCATTTGAAAACTGAAGAAACCTTTGATGACAGTTTTTGATGGAGATGTAGTGCTTTAATCACAGATATTATCATTGTTGATGCCATAAAGGATTCATAAGTATATAAGATACCCTCATTCACTCATTTCAACAAGGAACTGGCGAGAAATACTGGTAGTCATGGGCGTCTGCTGCCACTTTTTCAATGGGGATGGAGGGTGCAAAGCATATATTCCAGGGGGGAAGGAGCACGGTATATATTGAAAATATCCCAGAGGCTACACTGTTACACCCACCATTTGTAGAATAAACAAGTATGACCCACTGGTATGATCCAGATGTCAGATGGTGCACTTGACTGTTGACGGAGATGCAGGATATAACCCTGGGGGTGACCCGATAGAGTGAGCACCAGCAGATAATGGATACAGTCTTTTTATATGGGAACATCTAATTCATTTCCTTTTTACAGTTGGTGTAGCATGATTCAGTGGTTGGTATATTTTTGACTATTTTTAGTATCTCTTCAGCATTTTTTTTTCTGTTTTAAAGAGTGTAGCATTTTTCGGCAGCAAAATTAGTCCACAAATATTGGCAACACAGACATGATTAGCCTCTCTAGTTTCAATACATCTGAGCTGATAATGACCAAATTTAACATTGATGGGCCAAGTGCACAATGTTTCTTAAGGGTCTTCCTATTTTCGTATTTAGCTATCATTTTGAAAGCTAAATTTAATGTTTTAAATGCTTAAACAGCATTATATCAAGCCACATTATAATAGGTCTATGGTGTACTATAAATAATACTTTATGAAGTTAGAAATGGGGGAAAATGATTCAAGGCCATGATTGGGTGTATGTATAGTTTAACATTGATATGTATTAATTCCTGTGATTTGCGAGTACATATTAAACAGAACCAACTACATATATATCTTTCTATATATATATATATATATCATAAGTTGGTTTGCCTGCAGACTGAGATTTAAACCAACACAACAGATTTGATATTCACACTGGTGAACACCCAATAGAAGTGACATAAACAATAAGTCACATCTATTGTTATACGAATTGATCCCTCATCATCAAATGTGATATGTAGTACGAAATAACGACCATATACAAAGCATTATACCTTATATAAAACGACAAACTGCATGAAGTATAACATAAGCTATATATCAAAATCATAGCTGAAAGGGAGGTGGTGTATGACTAACACTGTTGAGGTGCCACGTTAATATAACTGTTTTGTTTTCAAATCCCTGAAACAGTTACAAGGAAAACAAGAGAAATTTTACTACAATATCGAAGAATGTATGATACATTTGAAAAAAACACTGACGAAAAATTATGTTACATCAACAAATATTGTGAAATAATTGACTGAGTGACACAAAAATTTTTTTTTAATTAAAAAAAAAAAAAAATGTGTTCAGAATTTTAAACTGTAAAGCTTTCTAAATGTTATACATAATGATACTAAATAAAATTGTTCCTGAAAATTTCCTGTGGTCTGACACACTTCAGAGGATGAAACATGAAAAAAGTATCAGATGATAAAAACTTCTGTGCACTCTATCTGGTACCATTGGAGTGGGACATTAATTTGTCCTCTTTTTTAGGGTTTGACTAAAAAACTTACAAAGGTTGCGTCAGGTGTACTTTTAAAAGTGGGAACAGAAAATAACTATTGATATATTTTCATAATATCTAGTTGCCATTGTCAGGTGAGTATTTCTATTATATGTAGTTGCAGCTTTTGAAAAGTCTGCCAACTGAACAAGCCTATGGACCCCCAGTAATACCTTTGTCATATCTTCCAAATCTCACTCATTCTGTGTGAGACACACACATTATGATATATTCTCACACTCGCAAGCATTAGGGGAAAATTCCCAAGCATTTTATATAGTTAATTTCAGTGGTAGCAGATAGGCCTTAAAACGCAATTCCAACTAATCTTGGATATATCATTTTCAAAATTTTCTGGGGGAGCATGCCCTCAGACTCCCTTAAGATACCCTGCCTCAATTTTCCCTTTCCGCCCTTTGGGGCGGTTGGAGAGGGCCCTTTACATTGAAACTTGTCAGGTAGACTTAAAGGACCTCAACCATTCGGCGGGGAGGTCGCCCCCTCCCCATGTCGGAAATGGATTACCTGGAATATCATCATTCTAGGATTTTTGGAAATGGCCACCCTAAATCCTAATGCAAAAATCATCTCAGCCACTTCTTGATACAATTAGTTCTCAAACGTTACTGAAACGTGTGGTAGGGAATGGCAGAGAGTTTATGTTTGAGAACTAGTAGAAGTGGCAGGGAGTTTGTTTATATTCGAGAACCAGTAGTATCAGTAAGTAGCAGGGATAGAAGGTACCGCCCTGATACGAGAACAAACAAAAAAAATGAATATGACACCCCCTCCTCCTAATGTGGAAAGGGCTGGATCCGAAGAACAAGCACTTCCCACAATGGACTGCTGGTCGTCGGGACACATTTGAAACCCCTACGAATGCAGTGATGTTAAGGGGTAGATCTTTCATAAAACCTAAGGGACAATTCATTCATTTTCTTCTTTTTCACCTTGTTCTTGCCGTTTAAATAGCAAAAACGACACCTTTGTCGGTAAATTGTCGTCATAACAGATGTTTTGTGGCTATGACGACAAAGCGAGGCGAAAAAAGATGGGGGACTATCACCAGAGTGTCGTCGTTCATTTATTAAAAAGACAAACCAAATAACCGAAGAGGAGGAGGAGGGAACAATGTAAATAGAGCTTCTTTGCATGAAGTACCGGGGTGAGAGAAAATGTAGGCTAAGCACCGCCCCCTTCTATCCGCAGAAACGTCTTTTATCTATTATAGCTTACTTCCTAGTTGCAAGCAGCACCCACTCTCCCCCTTTCTCTATATATATATCAATGACACTCACGCATTGAACGAGAAGTGTCATTCACTAGTCTCTTCAAAATCACTGAAGTTCGTTGTGTTTTGGTTAAGAAAAAAAGTAGTTATATGCAATGAAGTATTTAAAAAGATAAGAAAAGAAAACTTCAGCGGAATAAGCGTCAGTCAGTCAGGTGCCATAGCAAAGTTGAAATAAACAAAGGATTTCCGTCACTCCTCAAGTAGAGGAAATAGAGTATCAACAGCTTTAGGGGCATTTTTTTTAAATAGTCGAAAGATTTAAGATGTGAAAAAAATATACTAAGAAAGCAAAGGAGGGAGAGGAGGAACGGCTTTTTCTTTCTTTTTCTTTAGACCGATTAAAGAAAAAAAAAAAAATTCAAGAGGTCCCATCAGAAAGAGTTTATCGATATGCCTCAGATCATAAAACTTATCTCACAACTCATTATTTTTTTCTTGTTTGCTATCTACCGATGATTTTGAATGTGTCCATACATCTCAATGAGACGCTTTCGAGTCGGTTGATCTGTCGGTCAGCCCTAGATATTTCAAAAAACAGAAACAGCAAAAAGGAAGAGGTGTGATGTCATTAAATGAATAACATCATCAAGAAACCAACAGCCGAGGAAAGTAGACCATTACATCTACCTAGGACAACTAGTCTCCATGAAGTCATCAAAAGAAGATGAAATAAAGCGAAGAATCACAAAAGGTTGGCCAGCTTTCGGTAGAACAAGCTCGACTTTCAAAAACAAGAAAATCCCACTAGTCCTAAATAGAAGGGTATATAACCACTGTATCCTTCCAATAGTCACACACGGAGCTGAAACAAAGAACCTAACCAAAAGATTGACCCTCAAACTGAGAACCATGCAATATGCACAGGAGAGTATCACGCTCAACCTCACATAGAGAGACCACAGTATATCAGAGAAAAGACAGGATTTTGAGACATCATAAAAACTGTTAGAAAACTCAAATGGCGATGGGCTGGACAAGATGCAAGAATGAAAGACACCTGTTAGACATCAAACCTGGATCCCATGAGATCAAGTGCAAAGCTGTGGCTGACAGAAAGTAAGATGGCGAGACGAGATAGATGAATTCAAGACGTACTGGTTCCAAGATGCCCATGACAGAGAGGTCTAGCGAATCTTGGGGGAGGTGTATGTCCAACAAGGGATGTTAACAAACTGATGATGATAATGAATGTACAAGTTTGTCATTTTGGCACCCCCTCCAAACACCAAACATGCCCCATTATGGTTTTTATTGAAATTAGAACTATTAATTTTTCCATTTCACAATATTTTGTATGTAAATCAATTGACTCAACAAAAGATTACTTGCTCTTCTTCCTCTTCCTGCAACTACTACCACCAATCTTTGATGCATCTTTGAACTTATGGTTCTTGTTTTTCTAGCATTTCAACACTTAATCTCAATAATGGATAATGCAGTGTTTCCAAAACATTTGCATGGGTGACACACTTTGAAAATTATTTTTTTGCAACATATTATTTATGTTTTGTTAGCTAAGCCAAATATATAAAGTCATCCTAGCGGTTCAACTGACTCAAGAAAAGTATCTTGTGAAAGATATACATTATACTTAATTTCGCGACACACCTAGAGATTATTCACGACACACTCAAGTGTCATGACATACAGTTTGGAAAACTCTAGGATAAAGAGAACATTTGAGAAAATGAGCTTCGCATTAAAAAAAAAAAAAGCTTGCATCAAAAAAGTTTTACCATTGATTTATCTATAAATTTATCACTGTCACAACATGTGTACTGAACTACTCACACAGACTAAAGGCTTAACAACTGACTTTTAGATAGTCAGATTCAATTTCATAAACGGGAAGGATTTATCCTAAAAGAGTGCTTAGTGTACATTCTTGGGTTTAAGAATAATGATAAAACACTCTTATAGAGACCAGATCGAACAAAGCCACTACCAAATATCAATGGGAGAAAATGCCTTGTTTATGCTTGAACAACACCGAATTGGATCATAAAAACTTGGCTGTTGTCCTGCCTAAAATTTGATCCAAAATTATGCAACAAATCACAAGGATGCAGATCATCTATTTGGACCAATCAAAGAGACAGTAGTACATTTCCTAAAACTGTTCTGAGGAGCCTACAGAAGAATATAAAAGGAGGAACAAAAAAACTAAGTCAGCATTGCAACTGCACACCATCTAGGGCAGTGGTTCCCCGTGGGGAGGGGTAGTCTAAGACGGAATAAGGCTCTTAGGTGAGAATTAAAGTCAAAGTGAATGTTTTTGGTTTACTGGTAGAGGGGATATGTTTCTCCATCATAGACATAAAAATTCAAAAAACTGATAGCAAAAAAACAATCCCAACACAAATGTGTATATCAGTTACAATAACAGAATTCTTATTTTTTTTGTCATGAATTGGAATTTCAAATGACATGTTCCTAATCATTTTTGCTCAAATTCTTGGGTAACAAATGCACAGAAGCAGCTGGACAATTATAAAATCAAACTAATTCTCATTAAAAAGCAGTCAAATTATATGCAAAATAAAATAATTATCTGAAATTATTTTTTGTTGCAACTTACTTGAATGGAAGATGGGAAAACGAGTAACTTTATTGACAGAAGTGAAAAGGTTGGGAAACATTGGTCTAGGGGGATAGATTGTCACTCACAACAGCATCATCCACTCGCTTTTTTATTGCTCAATACTTAGGCAATCACACACAACAGATTCAACAGTAAAACCTTCGACATGCCATATTCAAATACCCATAAAACATTTCCATTTGCGAGACAATTCAAAATGAAGATCCTAGACTCATTGTATTACATTGAATGTATTAGGAACCATCATATTTATGAATCATACATACAGGCCATGTCAATGGAACTAGAATGCCGAGAATTAAAAAATTTACTCTTTATCATATCTGAAAAAAGATATTTTTCATTTTTTGAAAATCCTCCCACCCGAAGGATCTTACTGAGGGGTTCAATATGCTAAGTAAGTTTATGCTAAATTGGTTCCTTGGTTCAAGTCCAGCAGCATTCATGCTTGTTTTTTGAAAATTCACACTATTTTAGTGATCACTGCCCAACAAAAGGTGAGAGAAGTAACTTATTCATTGATCACCCCAATACTGCATGCTGCCAAAAGATGTTGGTCACATGATGGTTTCTACAGAATTACAAACCAGACCAGTTCTTATTTGATTCTGAAGTTGCAAACCGTAAAACATCAATGGCTATAATTATTTTGCAACACAGGCACTAAAAATAACAACTGGCTTGCCTATTTTTCTTCTCGCACTATGATACATAAAAAAAATCTATAAAACAAATATTTAATTTACTTAAGTAGCCTACAATCGGAAACACAGATGATTATTAGCTCTAACAAACCAGCTGTTGTAGGTTTGGTTCAAGTAAAAGAAAAGAAAAGCCTAGGCAGGCCATTTCTATATTTCCTTTGAAAAAAAAAAAAAGAAAAAAAAGGATCTATCAGACCAGTGGTTTGGGGGAGATGGGGGGGGGGTATCCAAAAAGGTATCACTGGAGATCCATGAGCTTGCTCAGTTGATAAATCTTCCAAAAGCCTGGAGGTCTGTGAGCTTGGTGAGTAGACAGACCTTTCAAAAGCCTGGGATCCATGGAAAAATTCACTTATATAAAAGAGGTTCTTGGTAATGAAAAGGTTGGGAACCGCTCTTCCTCTTGGACATGTTAACAACGCAACTTGTATGCAGTGACCCATCAGCAGTTTTGACAACAGAAACTACCTATTATAAAAATAGGTATGACTATTAATGCTTTCAGTTCCCACTCTTTTTTTTCCCTCGAGTATTTCTGAGGTAATTTATATAACTTTTAGTCAGACCCTAAAAGGGAGAAAAATTAATGTCTGGCTCGAGGTGTCACCGGACGGATGACAGAGTGCTCAAAAGCCGGATGTCTGGCCACCCTAGAGGAGATTGAAGGCTGAAAGGTGTCAAGTTTTATTCCAAGTACCAAAACGGTTAAGAGGTCAGGAATTTGAACGAGGAGCACAGATTTTCTCATAATAATTCTCATCAGACCAGTGTTGCTAATTCAGCAAGTTTCTTGTTTTGGCAGCGTGAATAAGTGTCATTTTAATATGGGGATGCTTATTCATTTTGGCCATTTTTAAGCATGTTTTTGACCATTCTTATTACCTTTTCGGTGTGTTTTGGCCATTTTTAGGCTATTTTTTTTGTCAATACTTTTTAGCATTAAAAACTTTTTTGATATGACAACACTGCATCAGATATTGAAATCAAAATTCTATTTTATAGTAATATATTGTGATGAAATACAATGAATCGCATTTGTTAATGAACTTTTGCACCCTACATTCTTTTGGAAAGGTGCCAAGATTTCGTGCACTATGTAACTTAGAAAGTTTGTAACTTTTCTGTCTATTCATGTATGACTGAAATTGATGAAACAACACAAACACTGAGTTGGAGTGACCAGCAGTTCAGACTAACAACAATACCTAGACTTTCCTGCTTAGGAATTTTCAATTGAAACTCTGCCTGCGAAGGCATATCCATACTTTTTAGATACATCAAGGATTTGCAAATAGCTTCTTCTCAAATGGAATAAACACTCTCCTCAATGTTTTGCTTGGGATGACCAAAAGTAAACAAGCAAAAATTGGACAATCTTTTTAATCTGTGAAAAAAGTTGCATACAGAGAGTTGAAATATTGATATGATAAATTTTAATTGTAGACACTTGTTTTGAAAGAGAGAGAGAGAGAGAGAGAGAGAGAGAGAGAGAGAGAGAGAGAGAGAGAGAGAGAGAGAGAGAGAGAGAGAGAGAGAGAGAGAGAGAGAGAGAGAGAGAGAGAGATCATCAGTCTTTCAGCATTCGTCATTGGACATAGACCTCTTCAAAGATTTGCTAGACTTCTATCATAGGCATTGTTGAGCCAATAATTTTTGACCAGCCCATTGCCATTAGAGTTTTCTGTTGGATTCTATGATATATCTGATTCCTGTTTTTCTCTGATATACTGTGCTGTTTTGTGATCCCTCCATGTGATGTTGAGCATGATTCTTTCCTGTGCACGTTGCACCGTTCTAAGTTTGAGGGTCAATCTTTTGGCTAGGTTCCATGTTTCAGCTTCATAGGTAACTATCTGGAGCATGCATTGGTTGTATATACTTCTTTTTAGGACGAGGCATATATTGAAATTGAGTCCTATGTAAAACAAGTAGCATGGATGATCAAGCGCTGTAGCAACAAATCAAAGCAAAGTAAGCATTGTTGCTCATTGGAGCTGGAGCAATCTCAAATTCTAATAAAGTGATAATTGTCAGCCTTCCTACTGATCTGCATATCAGAAGGCATATGCATTGTGGTGTCATTGAAGACAGGAAGAAAGATGAGAGAAGCAGCAAAACCACTCAAGATTAAGCTGTATTAGAGGATTAGTGAAGATCTATTACAAATCATTTCTCTTTCACTGTACATAAACATTGGTTTCAATGGAGGTCGTAAAGGAGCAATAAATGAATAATTAATTAAATACACACTCAATAGAATTACTCGATCATATACCATTAGACCTGGTGAAAAAATCTTAGGAATTAAATGGCCTGATTAGATTATGTGAATGGAAAGCAGAAATTTAAAAAAATGGACGTAAAGAAAATATTGAAAGTCCTCTTTTTTAAAATTTCAACATCAGGTCAAAGTTTGAGGTATAAAATTAATTAAATGATTAAAGGAAATGGTATAAGAGTAGTTGTTTAACTGAAGAGTTTTTTTTAAAAATATAGTATATGTCAGCGTTCCAATCAAATGGTTCAAAATCCCATAAAAAGTTGTGTAAAAATAATATTTTCGTAAGTCTTCAAGTTCACCTATGGGATAGTGTGTTCGGCCAGAAGTTAACAGAGTCCAGCTCCACTGCTATGCCCTTTACAAGACTATGTCTAAGCTAAACATTAAAATTTCAGCTCTTTAAGTCTGTTTTTAAAGGTTTAGGAGCAGAAAAACAAACCAAAGCTAAATCCATATAATAAAAGTTAGTGGTTAACTTTGCTTCTGCTAAATTTCTATTGGTTTATCTGTTCAGGTTTTTCATTAACTGTACCAACCACTGTTTGAAACAAATTGAAAGGATTGATGATTACATTGGTATAATTTTCAAGTCAATCAAATTTGTTCTTGCAACTAAGTTTATCTTTGGATACAAAAGACTGAAAGTCAAATTCAGGACACATGAATAACACTAAAATTCATTTATAATTCTTCCATCAAGAATTTTTCCAGGAAAAATGGTTTGAGGGATTCATCTTTATCCCTGAAACAGGTATTGAAAACTTCCAAGAACTCTGTAATTCATTGAAGTTTAAAAGGTCCATAGATTTTTAAAAAATTCAAATACCAACATGTCTCACGAGTCACTCAGTACAAACCTTCACGTGACCAACAGCATGCCATGTTTCGGGTGATCAATTGAAAAAAAGGGGTGATCAATGAATAATTTACCTCTTTTGGCTTTTGATTGGGCACTGATCACTAAAAAGTCTAAACTTCCAAAGAAAACTAGCGAACACAAACAAACTGCAAACCCAAGTTGTAAATTGACCCCTCCACTAAAAACCATTAAGGACCCCCTCCCTAATGGTTTTTAGTGGTAAAAAAAATTAAAACGCATTTTTTTAGACATAATAAAGATCAAACATGTAAATTTTCAGTCCTCTTGCTCCATTGGTTGACGGTTAGTCACTTACCTTATTCAAGTACAGAAAAGTGAAATTATTATTGAGCTGTATATAAGTGAACAGCACACAATCAGCTGAAATAGCAAGAAACAGTAGCCGTCCTTTATAACACAAGTGTTGGGAACCAAGAAAGACAACTGCTTGATAACTGAACCACGTATAATCCAAAGTCAAATATGAGTACCAGACAGGTTCACTGTTAAACAAAGATGTTTCCATCAGAAAATCAGAGGAATTATAAGTGAAACATCACATAATCATGTTAATTGATGGCAAATTAATGAAATTTAACATTTCATCATATTGGGATTTTTGATAAAATTCTGTTTATAGCCATGATTTTCTGTCCAAGTAGTCAATAATACAGGCAAAAATGTTGGGGTTCACTACCCACTCGTTCTATATTGTGAACCACAATCATATTGAGGGATTTGTGTACAAAGCAATGTGATTTATTGCTCTTTAAAGCTGGAACAATGGGATATTCTAAAAATGATGACTTTTAAAAATTGTTTCAGCTGAAGTCTTTATGGATAATTGAAACTAGTCCCAAGCCCTGGTAAAGTAGGAAAAAGGACTAACAGTTCCACTCTGTAAAACCTACATGTTATTGAAACCACAGCGGACCCTATGCTCCACAAAGAGTCAATAGGAATAAACAATCACACCAATTATGACATACTGGCATTATGTTTCAATAGGAATGTTTATTTGATATTTGTAGTCACTCTCTGTCTTCCATTCATAACTCTGGGAGGCATTACAGCACTTGAAATGCACTTCTGTTTGTATAAATTGCTCCAATACAACATCCTATCAAAATGTTTCAAAAGAACCTTTTTGCATTTGAGTAACTGTAAAGACGCACTGGAACTACATTTTGAATCAGATCAGTCAATATTAACAACTGCATAGAGAAATTTGAATCTAAATTAAGGAGAGAAAATTCGATTATCTCTCCTTCATCCACTTTATTAAGGGCTCATCTGCATGAATTAAACTTTCCTCATCATACCCTAAAATCAAATGAAGAGGTCAGGGAAAGGTCACAATAGTTGCCCGTATCAACCACCACTTGCAGATGGCGACCTCTAGATGGTTAGGGCATTCTTGAGGCTCTCCATAAGAAGACTTGCAAATCAAACCATCAATTAAATGCCAATAAGCCAGAGAAAGAGAGGATGGCCCAAGATGAGTTGGCGATAGACATTGGAGAGGGACTTCCAACTGGTTAAGAAAAGCTGAAACAATACCACCTAACTATCTGATAATGGTCCATGATGCAGCACCTAACTGCTTTATGTATTGCAGAATGCGCGGAGGCAATCGAGTCAGAGTCATCCTCTCACTTTTGAGGCTGATTCAAATGTTGTTCACAAAGAATTATCTGTAAACAGATCAGGTAATAATGTAATCAGATGGCTTATACTTACCAATGACAAACTCAAAATAGTAGAGATCTTCTATAGCATCACGTAACAAACGCAGGTCATTCTCGGAGAACTTCACTTTACACAACTCACGTCTCTGTTCATCTTCTGAAAGATTGAAAAAAGGAAAATCAAATGATATCAGAACTAAAATAAAAACGAAGTTTGCAACAGGCAACTTGTTTTCTCCTTAGAATATATTTTAAACAAATATATTTTGGCTTGTCTGGCCATTATCAGTGTCCAGATTACAAAATGATACAATTTATCAATCTGCAAACAATTCAAAATCATCTCAGTTTCACCAGACCAATATGCCTTCATAATTATGATGAATTGTATGCGATGGTCAGCCAGCACATTTCATTTTTCATTGCTTTTATTGCGTAACAAAACAAGTATTATTAACTCCTGTTCATGTGATTTTCTTTCAGAAAACACTCAAACATAAAATCGGATCATTAAGAGGATGAATGCATACACAGATCCCACAGTAATATCAATTAGTTGCAAATTCAACTGGAAATTGCTTCTTTCAAGTTGGAGTATTTTAACAGTATGGCACAAGCAAAAATTTTGCTATGATGTGCCTCCTTTGCTTGGCTACAGAAACAAATCCACAAACAAACAGAAATTGGCTCATCATAATAGACAGTGGGGTAGCTAAGATGAAAATGTCAAGCTAATTGTACATTTTGTGAGAAAAAAAAAATAATTTGGTACACTTATAGCCAAAGGTATTCCAAAAAATTAGTGTATTGAGCCATCATGAATTTACAATATGTCACCCGTAAGTGTACCAAATCATATGCTCCACTAAGAGGGTTGAGAGAATTCAAAGCCAGTTTCATTAAAGCTATATTGTGAATAAAAACTAATTATAATTTTCCAATTATTAAATGAAAATCTTCAAAGGTTTTGGGTTGCTTTTAACTTAATCTTTTCTTTATAGGATTATTACTTTTGAACTGATTTGAAACAAGTTCTGATCTGGAGCTGATTTGCTTCTTGGATATGCGATGGATTTGGTGTCTTTTAATATTAGAAACTGTTAACCCAAACTGTCTACATAGGTTTCTTCAGTGTTTACGCTGGTCAGGCCCACGTATTGCTCATCCAGACCACATCAATGGAGCTAGAGGGCTGAACATTCAAATATTTACTCATCATTATGTCTACAAAATATAATTTCTTCATTTCTTCAGAAAAATTGCCCCCCAAAAGAGTTTTTTTAGTGGGGTGTTCTAATTGTAATGTAATTTTCTGCTAAATAGATCCCTTAGTTTGCATTCAGCGGTATTGCTTTTTGCTTACTTTTTTCAAAATTCACTATTTTAGTGATCACAACCCAACAAAAGGTTAGAAAAGCAATTTATTCATTGATCATCCCCACGTCTTTTGGCAGCATGCCTTATTGGGGGATCAATTTAAAAAATGGAAAAAAGGGTGATCGATGAATGAGTTACTTCTCTTGCCTTTTGTTGGATCACTAAATGGGTTAAATAAATCACGGTAGCCTGCGCATGTACCAGATCTGATTATCTAAAATTATCTTTAAGAAATACATCTCTTATCTAAAAAATACCAAAATGACCATGCAGACCCTAACAAAAAACATATTTTCAGATGGTGTACTCATGTATTTTCTTAAGGTTATACATTCAAAAATGTGACCAGGAGCACCTGGTGTTACAGACAGGCAAAAGACAGAAGAATCTGCAGCCCACTTGGCAGGTTGGTCAGGTGGGCTATTGGTGTGAATACAGTGATACAATATAGCTATAGTGGCTAGATTATTGTTGAAAATTGCTAACATGCCTTGAATGCAAGGCAACAAAAACAAATGATTCAGTTTAGAAGAAAGCATTTAACTTTTATTTCATTTATGGCTGTAATAAAAATATGATGAAAATTGATGTGCATGGTTGAAGAACAAGAAAAAGCAGTATATAGCACTAGACTAAAATTGTTAGGTTCATAACACCATGTTGGTGTTCTCCCCACTCTCATCATCAATACAGTTTCATGTTTTTTTTCTGTGAAGAAAGCTGAAATTTCAAACTTCTGAAGAATTCTAAAAATTCCTTTTGGATGAAGATTTCGAGATCCAATCAGAGGGTATGTCTCGGAAAATATGTTCGTATAGAAACTGTCTTCCTGTTTCTATATCTATTACTACAACAACAAATGATAAGAGCTGTTGATAAAAAATAACAGCAGTATTTTATAGTTAGACACTGTCAACCAAAGGTGTACGTATATGTTTCTTCAGTTTTGAAACAGGCCTGACTGGCTGGCTGGCTGGCTATGTATGTACATACAAGGATGCACTGGCCCAATGGAGCTAGTTGGCTGAAAATTTGAACATTTACTCCTTAATATGTCAGGAAAAAATGTTTTTTTCTTCAATTCTTCCCATAACAGGTTTGTAGGGAAGAGGAAGGTCAATTTTCAATGTATGTTCATGCTAAACTGGTTATCTAGTTTGTGTCCAGCAGCATTCACATTTAGTCTTTGGAATTTTAGACTTTTTTAGTGATCACAACCTCACAAAGGTTGGGAGAAATACCTTTTTCATTGATTACCTCCTTCTCCAATTTCTTGATTGATCACCCCCAACAATGCAGGTTGCCAAGAGACATTAGTCACTTGATGGCTTCTATTGATTGACTAAACAGAACTGTTTCTTCAATGTCCAGAAGGTAGATAAGAATTCAATATATAAGTAATTAGTAATTAGCAAGTAAGAGAGAAGATGAACAAAATTTCAAATGAAAATTGAGTTTAATACTAATGTATGGTTTGTGGAAAAAATGGTATGCAAAAGATCAAACAGAAAAAAAAGATCTAACTCATTGATAAAATTCAGAAGTTGTTTTCATAAGGAAAATTAACACAAATCAATGAAAACCACATTTATCAGCATATTAATCACCTTTGGCATAAGGATAAAAAAGTTGATGAATAAATATAGAGGTAACTGAAACGAATGATATATGTAAGAGAAAAATATATATCAGATATTACTTAGATAAGTTTTCTGGTAAATCTTTTGTGCTTGGTCATAGAGAAAACAAGAAAAAGAACAGACTGTTCGAAAACTGCGACGTTGTATGTGCAATTTTTGTCAACATCTGTTTCTGTAATAAAACTATTTTCCTTCAAGTTAATCCCCATTAAAGTAAATAATCATTGCATTAAAAATAAAAATGCAATATAATTCATTACAAAATGAAAAAGTAATAAATATAAATGTGAAGTGTAAACACTGTATAATCTGTTTTTTTTTTTCTTTCGTGTATTTTCAATTTTTTCATCTTAGGAATTGATTTTTAAAAAAAGAATGATATGACATAAAAAAGAAAAACATATTTGTCTTTCTTTGCCCACACACTTTCTCTTACTAATTATCCCACTTCTTATTAAGATAGCTTTCTTTCTTTGTCTTGAACGCTATCTCTCTTTAACCACACTCTCTTCAGGTCACTTAATTCCTTACAAATGCTGTTAACAAATCCAAATCTGGTCCTAACATGAAGTTAGAACAGTTGACTAACGTCACAGTTGAAAATCTATGTGAATGCAAATATGTAAAGTGGGGATTTATTATTCATAAAAGGGGGAGAAAAAGACTTGTGAGTCTTTTGAACAACCTTGGTACAGTCAGCGTTAAACATATTCAAAATGAATCTATGATACCTATAATCTCGAGATATCAGGCTCTTTGATAAGAATATAGATATATCCACTGTTTTTCAAAAGAGAATGAATTAGAATTAAACAGGTCTAGTTGATCACTCAATAGAAACCGTCACGTGACCAACATCTTTTGGTATTATGCTGTGTTGGGGGTGATCAAGTGAAAAATTGGTTAGAAGGGTGATCAATAAATAAGTTATTTCTCTAACCTTTTGTTGAGCAGTGATCACTGAAAAGGTTTGGATATTCGAAAAACAAGCGTGAATGCTACTGGACACAAACTAAAAGATCAATTAAATCCCCCACTAAAGATTTACAATGGGGAAGGATTTTCAAAAAACAAAAGAGTAAAGTTTTTACGAGACATAATGAGGAGTAACTGTTGAAATTCTCAGCCCTCTAGCCCCATTAGTGCGGCCTGTATGCATGATACATACATAGCCAGCTGTACAGCAGGAACAACTTCGACGCTGAAGAAACCTGGGTTGACAGTTTCAGTTGATGGATTGTCATGAATGGGAAAAAACTAGGTACCCTTTGCCGTAATTTGAATATCAACACAAATATCAACATAGATATTCATTTTGCCCAGCTACAATTTCTTAAGATGATACTTCTTTAAGCTAAACTTTATTGCTTATTTTCGTTAAATCAACTTGTATATCAGCACATTATTCCATCTTGAAAAATAGAAGGAAATAAATGAGGTGAAAAACAAATTAATACCAGAGAATCTAATTTGCTAACTTCTCAACAATACCTAAAGTAATGAATACATGGTATATATTATATATTATATATATATTTATTGGTTATAATTCGTGGAAATTTTCACTGATAAATTTGAATTTCTATGACATGATTTAAAAAAATAAAATGAAATAAACTAACCATACATGTGTATATCTATGAAAAACAAGTCATCTGTCGTTATATTTACTGATCCCTCATAGTCAATAACTATGTATGACCAAAGCTATATATAACAATCATAGCTGAAAGGAAGGTGGTGTTTAATCAACACTGCTGGGGAGCCCTGTTAATGTCATCATCATCAGTCTCTCAACGTTTGTCAATGGACATAGACCTTCCCCAGGAATTGCCACACTTTTTGAATATGTCTAGTTCATCTCTCCATCTAGTGGTCTGCTGGCCTTGGTTGTGCATGTGATCTAATTGTTTTGTTTTCAAATCCCCAAAACACTTAAAAGGTTAACAAATGATGATCCCAACTAAAAAAAAAATATATATGTAGTACTATAATATAAAAATTTGTGTAAAACAAACACTGGAGAAAATCACATTAATTACATTAACAGATACTGGAAAAAATAAGAGACTGAAATGACACAACTAAAGGATTTTTGAAAAAAGTTCTTAATGTGTTTAGTTTTTAAAGCTGTAAAGCTTTCTAGATTATATATATATATATATATATATATATATATATATATATATATATATATATATATATATATATATATATATATAAAGAAACTGTCAACCAAAACTGTCAGCAAAGGTTTCTCCTAGTTTTCAAGTTGGTCTGACTGACTCTGTATTTATCATGCACCAATGGAGCTGGAGGGATAAAAATTGAAACATCACTTCTTAAGTCTGGAAGAAAAATTATTTTTAAACCAATTTTTAGAAGGGAGTTCAATTTGCAATGTAAGTTTATGGGGTATAAGCTCGTAACTCTTCTTACTCATTAATTTTTTCAATATAATAATGATATCAAATAACCATAAATACAGACAGTGATGTAGGTAGAGATCGATTGGGGGGGGGGCTGAGCTTCTTGAGGGGCTCCCTCCAAAATTTAGCGACATTTGATGAAAAAGGAAAATTTGTAATAAAAATAGATAAGTATGCACAATCTCTTGAATGAATAAATAAATATATGGCTTGGCTTGTTTTTCTACAACTATAGGACCTTAGACTGCAAAGCCTGTGTGCAAAATATAGCTCCAGCCAGCACGATGGAGTTTTGGTGAAAAAAGATTGAAATAATACTTATGCAATTCATACATCCTTGTTATTACATAATGTCAATAGAAATGCAGTAGGTGAATTATTATTAAGAAAGATTTTAGCCCCCTCCTCCATTGGGAGCTTGAGGGGAGGGGGTATTTTTCAAAGAGTCCCCTCCAGATATGCCTCTGGATACAAGTTTGCGAATCAACTGGGAAATTAATTATTAGTTCAAACGATCAAGACTCTACTTTCATCAAGTAGATGCTATGCAAATAGATACAGTATATAAATCTTTCAGTGAATGTTCTAATTATAACTTACTGGTCCAAGCAAAGTGAAACTGGCTATTATTTTTATCTAAATCCTTACTTATTAATTATTATTATCTTATTATTTATTAAATAATTTAAATCGTCAATTACAACAGATGTTGCTGATCATAAGCTAACGCATTTTTGAGCGAAAATTTAAATAGTCAACTATGACAGCTGCTGCTGTTCTCAAACTAAAAAAGTGTGTAGTTTCCAATTGTAATCCCAGATGGAGGATATTTCTTTTTAGCTGCTCTGTTGTTAAGTTGCTTGAAATAAATTTTTCGTTGTGTATTATTTATGAGAAAATATCTCAATTGGCCTTTCTCATCCGGAATTCCACAGACCCTTATGTCCCCCGTGAGGTTATTTTATATTTATGTATAAAATTTCATGTGAGAAGAAAAGCACCTGGCTTTTGTTTCATTTAAGTTTTTTTAAAATAATGTGTTATGGTCTCTTTCTTGATAACATTTGACATGAGAAGAACCAGAATTTTTACTGACCGAAAAAGACTAGTGGCTGAAATGAACAAATATGTTAAAAACCATCTTCCTATACACTGCACAGAACTGCTAATTACTTTTCGATGATGATTTGTATCAATTTTTGAACACGCTGTTGTGTCTTTGGCTGTAGAAGGAATATTTTCATGCAGGGGTTCCTTGAGATATGAAAATTATTTCAAGGGTTCTTTAAAGTCTAAAAAGGTTGAGAAAGGCCGATCTAAATAATGAAAAATATCAGGTAATAAGTCTAAAATATTTTTTAAAATTCACATTATTTGAATACTTTGACAAGACACAATTAACAAAAGAAAAAATTAATCAGTGTTATATTAAATGTAAAATTTTCATATAAAGCATATAAACAAAGTCATCAAGTAGATTTATTATACTATATGATGTTCAATAATTGATGTTCAACTCCAGTACCAAATCTGGAGTTGACTTCCGTAACAAGAACAATCCTCACCAAAATGAGGGGTGTAAACCAATACATAAAACCCACAATTCCCTACCGTGAATCGATATCACAACAAACTGATTGTCAGGAGGCAGTCTGACTGACTGAGGTAAAATGATAAGTCTTAAATATAAGAAAAAATTTATCATTGAGATACACATGTGCTTATTTCATTTGAATGAATAAATAAATACATATTTACAAAAAAATACATACTCTTATAATTTTTCACACACACACACGTATATATATATATATATATATATATATATATATATATATATATCTATAACACAAAAGTTGCTGTGATCTTCTTCAGCCGGAACAGGAGTTGGAGAGGAATTTGACCCTGTAGTAGCCAGTTGTGTTCTAATTTTTGTAGTTTGTTTCAAAATGATAAAAATTTTAGCTTAGAACACCAACACATCAGGTTTAACTAAATTATTCTTTTACACAAGAAAAATTGTATCATGTTCTCTAAAATAGAATCGCAATGAAAAAAAAAATTTTTCAAAGAAAAAACATGTCTATTTGGTTCCCTAATTTCAGAGAGGCAGCAGAAAATGCCAGATATTAAAATGTGTGAGCCAAACAAAATGGCCGACGGCGTCTCTGGTGGCAAAGAAGATTAAAATCATGGAACTAAAATAAAATATGATTAGGTGAAGATGTTAGGACAAATGTCTTTATGCATTATGATGATTGGCCTGACCAGAATTCAGAATCAATTTATAATATTTTTAATTGATAAAAGAGGAGGATTCAAACATGCAAAACAAATAGAAAAGAGAAAATGTAGATTTATGAGAAAGTAGACATTATAAGCTTTTCTTTGATATGATGAACTTTGATAAGCCTTAAAAAAATAAGAAAAGGAAAATGATAGAAATGTGAGTGAAATAAAAAGGCTCGGGGGAAATTGATTCAAACTGTTTTTTTCTCCATTCATATTTCCAATGAAACTCCTTCAGATAAAATGCATTTCGATTGTGTAACATGTCAAGATTGTCTGTTCTCTGTCTACATAGGCAGATAGAAAGCTAGGAGACATATCAAAGGATAACATATCCTTTATTTTAAAAAAAAAACCCATTCTTGTCTTAATGCTAAGCTATAAATCCTGCCAGGGAAATATTTTATTACTGTATACAATTGCATGCAGATCAGCAGACTGGTGACTGCGGGATTGTTATATCTGCTGTTTTCCTTGTCGCCAATATTTTATCGGTGGCTGGCCGATCGTTGCGTATATTTGTGTCCTTGTTATTCTCTGGTTACACCAAGTAATAAAGAACTTCTGGTTACTTGAACTGTAACTCCAGTTCACTGAGATTTGCCCATGAATGACTGCACTCTTGCTCCTGTTCACAACTTCAACCTCTGTATCCAGAATGAGGCTCCTCACAAAATCTAACAAAAATGAGACTGAAAGCTCAAGGCTCATTGACTACTTGACTGTATTCATTTGTACATTTAGCATTCTGTCAATTAAGTGGCAGTAGGAGGTGACATCACAGTTGCAGACAGAGTACCCAATGGGAACTTGTAGTAGCATTATATCAGTCGGGCTAGAAATGCTTCTTCTGAGAAACACGATTCAAATTCAGTAAGTCTACAATTTGTAAAATTCATGATCACCTGCATAATATAAATATCAATTGCACAGATCAGACAAACCGTAGAGAAATAAATCAGATATTCAAGCAGAAAGTGCATGAATGACAGAGTCAATCGAGAGAACATCCCTGGATCTACATCCAAATTTAATCACTTCTTCCTAAGCCCATGGCTCACCCTTCCACTGAAATTCATCAAAAACTTTCGAAGAGGTACATTGAACAGACATGAGCAAATGCATAAAATGTTAGAAAAACAAGAAAACACTCAGAGAGTGCATACCTCTGCCAATATCATCGTCAGATGAAGTAATTGTGAATCGATCCGCCCCAAAATTTAATCATTTCGGCAGTAGCCCATGCCCACCCTTCCGCAGAGTTTAATAGAAATTCATTGAGAACCTTTGAAGATATTGTGTGGACACACTTGAACATTTGGCAATATCATATGGTATGGATATATAACTATGATGAGGGGAGGTAATTGTGCGTAGATCTGTTCCATGATTTAATCAGCTCTTCTGTAGCCAATTGTCCACCCTTCCACGAAATCTAATTGAAATTCATTGATACCTTTTGGAGATATCTTGTAGGCAGCCCAGAAAATTTAGCTATATTATGTACTTTATGCATATAACAACGATGTGGGGGAGATAATCGTGCAAGGTTCAGCCCCCAAATTTAATTACTTCTATAGCATATTGTCTACTGAATTTCACAACTATCAATTCAGAACTTTTAAAGACATCCTGTGGACAAACAGGAAATTTTGGCAATATTATGTTGTACAGACATAACTATGAATAGGTAATTTTGCATGGATCTGCCCCAACTGAGTACTTTTGGAGATATTGTATGGATAGTCATGAGCATAAAAAGTATCTCTCAGAAAAAAATTCCTGGATCCATCCCAAAATTTAACTACTATACCACTTTCTTACCCCGTTGCCAGCCCTTCTGCAAAATTTCATTGAAAGATATTTATCAATCGAAAACAAATTCCTGGATGCACCCCAAACTTTGATCACTTCTATCTCATCCAATTACCGGCCTTTCAACAAAATTTCATCAATGCTCATCATGAACTGTGTGATGCTGTTTCAATAGTAAATAGGGTTTTACGAGGTGGAGTTTCTAGCCCCACATCCAAGGTTTTTTTTCTGAGTAACCTTTTATATGGACTGCCTTACAGAGATAAAAGGGCTCCAGCTGCCCCGCTATTTACCCATAGCTGAGGGGAGAGGTGGATTTATGCCCTCTTTTAAGGGCATTTCTGCGAAAGGAATGTAAGTAGCCTTGACTGAAACTCAAACACAGGTCGCCGACTCCTGTCTCTAAACTGATAACCATCGTGCCACTTGGCACATCCGCATATATACCTATGTGCAAACACATATGCAGGTCTGGTAAGTCTCTCGAAAGAAACCATGATGTTACCTATGTCTTTTAGCAACCCATGTTGAGGGGGATCAATTAAAAAATTGGAGAAAGAGGTGATCGATGAATAAGTTACTTCTTTCACTTTTTGTTGTAAAGTGATTAATAAGAAAGTCTGATATTTTCGATAAAACAAGAATGAATGGTAGCACAAACTGGGGATCAATTTAGCATGAAGTTACATAGCAAATTGAACTCCCCTCCCCACTAAAACCCTAATTAGGGGGGGAATTTCAAACAAAAATAAGTTTTTAGTATTTGTAATGAGTAAATATAGCTCTTTTAATATCGCTGCTATTCGTCATACATACATAGCCACCCAGGCCCACTTGAAAACTGAAGAAACCTATTTTGACACATATGCCCATTTTAATGATTCATTTTTTAAAAAGCAGCTATTGGTTTAGTTTTTCTACAAGTACAACTAAGTGGATTTGAAGGACTAAGGCAAAAAAACAACAAAATCATCAAATCAATGTTGCTAACTGTTTCAACAGTGAAAGCAACAACATCATTGGATAAGAAGAAGTGAGACTGGGATCTGAGAAGAGAATTTCACAGTGTGTGCTGCAATCTGGCTTGATACAATTCAAATCAAAACATTTATTCAATACAAGTATGGCAAGTCAGATAGGCAAAAAGCCCCCCAGCAACAACAGTAAGAACGAGTATGAAAGAAAAATGAAAAAGATAAAAAAAAGAACTGAAAAAACAAAACCTAACTCCGTAAATAACTTTTGGATAAGTATCTGAAAGATCACAACTTGTTTTTGTCATTCTTTTTCGGTTCTTGTTTTCGGAAGGAAATTAAGAGAAGCTTTTATACAACGTGGGATAACGGCTTCATGGAACGGAGAATTTTAAATAGGTTTTTTTCTTTCTTTTTATATTCTTTTTTTTTTTGATCCACCTTTTTCTGTCTTAATCCCTTTCCTGTTTGTTTTTTTAAAATTTTTTTTCCACTGTATCAGTTTTTATTCATACTTCCTTCCTTTTGTCTTTCTTCCTTGAGAGATTTCATTTCATTCTTGGCGTTCACTTCTTCCTTTTTCTTACACTTTCTTTCTGCTGTTGTCTTTATATCTTTCTCTCTTCTTAGTTTCTCCCCCCTCTCTCATGTCCTGCCTTCCTCTTCATCCTCACTTCTTTATTTATAACAACTTTTATATCTTTTCTTCATCCTGATCTTCCTCCAAAATTCTTTTTCTTCTTCATCCTTTCTTCTCTTTTCGCTGTCCTTCTTCCCTTCCTTCCCTACTTTATACTCAGTTAAGCTCTCACAACCACCCTTCCCCACACTTGAGTACCTTCAATACAGATGGAAGAATTCTCAATGAGATGATATCCACGTTCAATTAGTCGATGGTTCATTTCCACTATTATACCTCCCTCACTCGATTACAGGAATGTTGATGGAGAAAATTAATACAAAACAAATTTCTCAACTTGAGCTTTTAGATTTACAAAAAAAAAACGAGGAGGAGGCAACCGATCGTTCTTGTAATGTTTCCTCTCTTCCAGCGATGAATGACTGCCTGCTCTGTCTGGTCTATTCTCTTTTCTTGTCCCCATTTTTTTTTGTATCTCCATCACTTCCTGAATCCCTTATCACTGGGTATATCTCCTTTCTGAATTAATTTTCCATCTCAGTTGCTCAGTTCCTAATGAGGTCCTGATCTTCGTTTAAAGTCACAACATGAAAAATGTAATTGAGATGAGGCTGAGAAAATTCCCAGAGTTCAAAATGCCAACAGTTGATCATAGCACAACTGCAAATGCCACTGCAAGTGCAACAATAAGACCAATAACAACAACTTGTGCAGTTGAGTAACCAAATGTGCACTTTGTGTGATGCAGTTGTTTGTTTACACTGGTTGCACTAGTCTCAGGATATTCTGGTCTTTCATCACTTGAAAAAACAAAGTCTGAAGTGTATTAAAGGATTAGTGTAATAATCATGGGCACCAATAGAACAATAGTTATCATCTTCAAAGTGTTACTTAATTTCTCATTCTTAAACCATTTCTAATCATGTTGGCATATTAAATACAGTGTGTGTGTGTGCGTATATATATATATATATATATATATATACATGTCTTTTAAAAAAATGTTGTTGTGTTATCCTTAGAGTGTTCAATATTACAACACAAGAAAATTATACATGGGAAATCAAAAAAGAAGGAAAAACACCTTAACTACACTATGCTGGGTAAAAAAATTAAAAATAATATTTTGAAGAAAATTAAATATCATTAGGTAAAAGAACAGATATGATTATGAAATGTAGACATGAGAATAAGTATCAGCTAAAAAAATATAAACAATCAGAACAACAACTTTAATGACTAAAATAATCAGGTCACCAGTTGGCAAAGGCACTGGACGAACATGAAAAGCAACAAAGCTATAACCAGAAATTTTAAATTCAAAATCTACAAACAAATACCAAATCATAAATTCTAAACTTTGAGAATATAAATGACAACATATAAACAATAAATGATATATCGTAATAAGGCAGATATTCAAAGAAATGAACAATGAATAGAATTCAGAAACCCACCAGAAAATAGTGAAAAAAATTTACTTGAATAATTAGTATTAAGGTATGAAACAGCCTGCTATGGGACAACCCATAGAATGAGATGAAAAAATTTATATATATATATATATATATATATATATATATATATATATATATATATATATATATATATATATATTGCAGTAGCAATTACCCAATCTGAACACAGCTTGTCTGAAGGCAGAAACAGGGAATCAAGTTCACAGAGGGAGCATCAGATGAAGGATTAAGTTAAGATTCAGGCACAGAAAAAATAATTGCAGCGTACAATTCTGGAGATGATTCACAAAGAATGCAGACTGGAATTAGCAAAACTTCATCAGATGTTAGATGAGGGATGACGGAGGATATTCTTTACACATAAGAGGAAATTCAACCTTGATAGCCCAGATGGGCTCCAGTATCATTGGCATGGTTCACAATTACCACAAGAAACCTTTTTGAATCATGCTAGTGGAGATGGTGGGCTCATATTTTGGGGTGCTGTATGATATGGTGGGAAAATGGCACTTCAGTTTGCTGACAGGTGGCTAAATGCAACAGGATACGTGGTTGGATCAACAATCAGCAGTTCATGTTCAAGAAGTACATTGCCCTTATTCATACAGGAAGAATCATTCAACAGTTTCTTCTAGAGTAAGATATAAACATTTCGGTCCGGTCGGCCAAAAGCCTGGATCTCAACATCATTGAGAACATCTGGGGATGGTTGGCGAAGGAGGTTTTTGAAGGTGGGAGACAATTTAATCCCGTACAGAAACTCAAAACTGCCATTTCTGCAGGTTGGAATGAAGAGCCTAATGAATCCCTCCATTGTTCATTTTTCAGAACAAGCCAGATTGGGTTTTTTGACACTAATTGTGATGTAACAAAGTATTAAAAATAATTTTCTTCAAAAAATCCAATAAAATTACTGATAAATCAATGAAGTTATCAATTATTTCAAAGTTTTGTTGAACTTGTTAATTAACCGATTGATATCTAATCTAAATAGTTAATTTCAACCTTTTTTTGCATAACAATTTTGTAGGGGTAACCATGTGTATAACTTATGATCAGGCCAAATGCACAAATGGTTCATTTAAAGAATTTAAACAATGAATTGATCGGAAATTTGTGCCATCCATTTGGATATTTTTGCCCAAGTTGTTTAATGCTTTGTAGCGCACTGTATACACACACACACACACACACACACACACACACACACTCAGGTATATCATGCTTTTCAAAAGATTGATTTATCCCACTTTCAACTTTTACAAAAAAGGCAAATATTGAAAATAGCATTCAACATTTGTTTTGCAGTGAGCCATTATCAAGGCACCAAGCAATCTCTTTTCCTCTCTCCTACATCCCAATCTACTGTATTTTGCACTGCCCTCAACATTCAACAACTCAGCCTAACATACCATCATCACCATACAGATAAATTCAATGAAATTTTCCAGAAGAGCAGGTCGTGGGGGAAAAAAAGAATCCATTGAACTTTGTTGGCAGATTCAGGAATTTGGTCCAAAATTATTTTCAATTTTTCCTCCATACATTTATGCATTCACTCATGGTTTTGCATACAATATCTCTAAAAGTTCTCTATGAATTTCAAGAACATTTTCTGGAAGGATGAGTCATGGGCTAAGGAAGAATTGAATTAATTTTGAGGCAGATCCACAAATCTTTTACAGATACCTCTCTAAAATCTCAACTATAAATGAACTGATTTTCATTTAGTTTCAGTGACAATGGTATTGTCAGAGGTATGCATTCTCTGAGTGTTTTCTAGTTAACAACTTGATTTGTGGATATGCAAAGATACATTTGAAGTCCCTACTGGCCAAGGTTGACCATTGGTGAACAGATTTTAGTTTCTATGCCTAGGCACTGAGTATGGAGGAAGTGTTGTGCCTAAGTTTGATTTCCCCACCCTCCAACATGCTGAAAGTCTCCAAAGGAAAGAAAAGTTCAATACCTTTGAAGATCAGCATGGCTGCAGGAGATGTTACTGCAGCTATTACTCCCAGACGGTCACCCATTAGGATACTGACCAGGTTTGATGTTGCCTTGGTGATCATACAAGAACTGGTGTATCCAATGCCATAAGGGAAGATACATTTATGATTCCAATAACAGAAAACCACCCACTGAACAGCATTTCCACATATATATTAAGTGACAGGGGTTGAATTTCTTCATCTAAGCTTAACTTTCAGGCTACATTAGAAATGAATGAATTTAACAGATAAGGTAAGTAATTGAGCTTTGCACAAACTTCAAGAGGAATATTATAATGTCTTGTTCAATGAAGATATTAGCTAAACCCTAATCCTACACTATTTGCTATCTGAAATCCCGAATTAACTCTAAGAGATCCAGATGGTAATATAAATCCGTCAGAAGATATGACTTGTCTCAGGTGGCAGTTTAACATTCAGAATTTTGTTTTAGAAACTGGAATGTCTACAATTCAATGCCGAGTTGGTGAAAAGCATTAATACAGCCATTAATGACTTGAAAAGTGGTTCTTTTTATCTTTTGATATTGGAATAAGGCAAACTCATTGGGATTTATCTGAAAGAAAATTTGTTTCAACATCAGAATCAGAAATTCTTTTTTTGAACTCTTATTATTGAGTTTTCACTTTATTTCTGTATATGACATCATGCACGAATAACAGTGAGAATGCAAAAACTGATGATGGATTCAATATCACTTCTAAAACCCAAAACAGATCGACATGTTTTGCTGAAGTTTGCAAACCCCATAAACAGAAACTACCCTTAATGGAATTGAAATGAAACACATAGTTTTTGGATAATACTGTGCGGAGAAATGAATTCTGTTCTTTTGGAGAAATGAATTCTGTTCTTTTAGATTTTAATGAAAAAAGGAAGTTTGACCCTAGTGCAGCCAAGCTTGTTATTTTCCAGAAGTGTGATATCCAAAAAATTACATGAAATTTGATACAATAAAACTTCAGAAATATTTTACCATTAGATTTTTTTCCAAAGCACTGAGCCAGAGGTCAGCAAATGAATAATAAAATAAAAATATCATACAAGGCTATGGGAACAGCTCGTTTTTAGATGTGTCCATACATCACTATTGGATGTTATTTGGTTGGTGCCTCTTACTTTAGAGAGAAAAAAAATACCATAAATTGTCATGCATGATTCTAACTGAAAATAATAATCGCAGAATATTTCATATTGCAATATTTTACAAGTATGAGAATCAATTGAATTGAAGAAAGACGACTTGCTCTTCCTCCTCCTCATCCTTCAGTTACTACCACCAGTGATGGTGGAGAGATTGTTGAACTAATGGTTCTTTGTTTTCAATGTTTTTTCCTTGTATCAATGAGAAGTATGAAATTTTCTTTTTAAAGGACAAAATATTGTCTTACTGTGATTTAAATTTTGTGTACGTTAATAGAATAGCATAAATACAAAGTGTTCAAACATTCTTAGCAGTAAAACATTGATTTGTCTGAGTCCAATGCAAAAATTGGATTATTGTCTTGGTCTTAAAGATTGACTTTTAAAAAAAAAAAAAAATATGAATGAAGAAGACAAAGAATTTTTGTATGCAACATCATATATTCGACAAAATGAGGCAATGATCAGTATGAGGAGGGGGGGGGGGGTCATTGGCTTTATCCTGCCATGCTGGCCCTAATGTCTCTCACATAAGGACCTTAGTGCGAGCTGAATGCAAACTGTCTCAGGCATAGTTTCAACTCAGCTCCTCAATCCCCATTCTTCATACCATTAACCACTTGGTCACTTGCACCTCTTCGGGATGCAAGTAGATGGTCTGGTTAATCAATCAATAGAAACCTTGAAGTGACCAATGTTTTTTTGCAACAAGCTGTTTCTGGGGATGATCAATTGAAAAATTAGAAAAAGGGTGATCAATGACCTTTTGTTGAGCAGTGACCACTAAAGAAAGTCTGAATTTTTCATAAAACAAGCATGACTGCTGCTGGACACAAACTAAGGGATCACTTTAACATAAACTTCTAATACAAATTGAGCCCTCCACTAAAATTTGGGTGGAGGGTTTAAAAAACTAAGAAAAAACAAATGTTTCTTCGTAGATATAATAAGGAGTAAATATTCAAATTTTCAGTTCTCTACCTTCATTGGTACAGCCTGTATGCATGATACATGCATAAATAGCCAGCAAGCCAGACTAACTTGAAAACTGGAGAAACCTATGACAGCTTTCGTTGATAGTTTTTTAAATTACAAATTCTCAACGTTTTAAAAGAAAAGATTAAAAAAGAGTCTCAGTGTGTGTGTGTGTGTGTGTGTGTGTGTGTGTGTATGTATTGAGCAGGTAGCTTAAAGAATTAAAGGAGTGAAATGAGAAAGAGAGGTCAACACCAACAGACAGAAGGAAACTTTGCATAAGTAATATATTTCTTGGCCTCCAAGTCTTGTGGTAAGGTGACATGCATGTACACTTAAGTAAATTGCATACAAAAATGAACAAATAAATAATAAGCACTAACAACAAAAACAACAAGAGAAATAAAAATGAGATTTCAAAAAGTGAACTGAAACAAAGAAAGATCGGAGGTCGAAAATGAAAGTATCCAATCAATTTGTCGTGTTTATCCGAGGTAATGATTCAAACTGACAACGTTACATCTACAGATTGGGTCAATTTAGATTCTTAAGGAAAATCAATGGATTTAAAGATAATGCTATTGAAATTCTTATTTGATTCTCTCTTTATGGTTTTTCCATTTCAATTATCCCAAGAAAAAAAAAGAAACTTTCTAGGTTGGCTTGAATATTCTAACAGATTGAAGATAAAAATATTTCGGTAATGAAGCAAAGAAAATTTCATCCAAATCAAAGAAAGAGATGAAGATTTGAGATTATTAACCCATTAACTGCAAATGATGGGAATTTCCTTCATTGCAGTTCTATGGCAATAGAACGACTGTGGCCAATAAAGGTGGCGGATGGTTCTATTATGTTTTGCTTGTTCTAATGCTCCTGGCCAAACCGTTTGGTCTACAGACATATAGATTGGCATCAGTATTTCACTTGACCCTTTTTAAAAATATTTTTTTGATTTTCGGGCCCCTTTCTGATAGATCTATTAATAAAATCTACTATCCGGAGAACTAAGATGTTGCTTCACTCTATTTTAGATGTTCTCCAATGGAAAATGCCGGTGATATCATTAGTGGTATTTATTCTAACTATATTTATTCTTCGACGGAATTTTTTTTTCACGACTTTAAATTTTGATGCTACAGTTGTTCAATAATTGACTATGATGGCAAGTTTATTTATTATTCATTTAGTTATTAAATAAAAATGTCTTTGTTCATCCCCATAGAAAAATTTACAATAGAAATATGTATCCAACATTAAAATATATATTGATTCAAATTATAAAAATGTATGAAATTCGGTAAAAAAATTCTACAATCTTACCAGTAGAGGGAAACATTTACCAGAAACATTTTATTGATACATTTTTCCAACTTTCTTTTATATATTTCAGCTGATAACTGCGATGATTGCCCTCTCAATTTATTTTCTATCCCAGATGATCTGAATTTATCTGAGTTATTCTTTAAGTTATTTATACTTGTATTATTTTTCATATAAGATGGCAAACCATTTCAAAATTCTTAGGGAGAAAAAAATCAATTTGTTTCTGTGACTTTGTTTTTGTGATATACCTAGCTAGTAAATTTTCCGTCCTATCTTACTTAATAAACATTAGAATTCTGTAGTTTTTAAAGACATTTATTACCTTGAAATTTTCAATCAAGTCTCCTCTCACCCTCCTCTCAAACAAAGTAGTCATGCCTAACTTTTATAGTCTATCCTTATAACTCAAATCTCTCATGCCACTTATTCTGGTAGATTTTTCTCTGTACAGTCTCCAATTTCAAAATTAAATCCCAATTTAACTCAATAAATTTCTCTTTCACTGTATTTGATGGCAACTCAATTTTGTCTGTGAATCAGGGATTTTATCCTCCAATGAATAAGTAGCAATGGTTAAGGGCTTTTATCTTGCAATCAATATCATAATTAACCACCTTCCACAATTAATGGGTTACTACAGTGGTTTTGAAACTTTGAAAACTGAGGGATCCCTTCTATGAAAATGTTTTGGCAAACCCTTATTTTTAGCTTCTATTTTCAGACTGTAATCAATTAACTACAACGATAGACGATTTTTGACCTTTAAAAATTATATTCATTCTAAATATATTACATTTATTTGAATTCTAATATATAGTACAAATCTGTGTTAGATATTTATGTTTTTTGATAGTTGTGGGATAGATGCTGTTCATCTGCCACAAGATTTGCAGTGTTAGGTTTAGAGGTAATAACTGCTGTGGACCCCTAAGCATTATTTGTTGGACCCCAGATCTTTTCATGTCCATCTTGTTGGTCTATTTGGAGGAGAGAGAATTCATCAGCTCCAATTGCAAGGAAACAGAATATGTTTTGTATTGAAAATCAATGTTTTAAAAACCTATAAGGGGATATCAATGGAGAAGTTACTGCTCCAGTCTTTTGTTGGCCAATGATCACTAAAAAGAGTCTGAATTTGAAGAACAATCATGATACAAACTGAAGGATCAATTTAGCATAAACATGCATTGCAAATTGAACCTTCTCCATAAAAACCTATTTAGAGGGAGAATATTAAAAAACAAAAAAATTGGAAAAAAAAATATTTGGAAGTGGATTGAAAAAAAATTTTCTAGACACGAAGAGGAATAAATTTTTAGATTTTCAGCACTCTAGCTCCATTGATGCGGCCTGTATGCATATATACATAGATAGACAGCCAGCCAGCCAGCCAGCCAGCTCAGCTTAAAAACTGAAGAAACCTATGGGAACAATTTTGGTTGATGGTTATTAATTATCTTGCATAACACTGTGCAACTTTTAAAGAAGTTTTTTTGTTCTTGGGTAATGAGTGTTATTTTCTGATTGATTATGGCAGGAAATTATAGAATCATTCCCTTTAAACTTTGCTTTTGTAACCAGGACTGATAATTTGAAATCTACTCATTCTACTTTGACAACAGGTGAATTTTCACACTTCAATTATGAAATGAGAGAACAATTACACATGAATATCACTATTCTGGCCACAAAAGCAAAACTTGAAATGAATAATAGCCATTTTCTATCTTTTTACACAGGAGCCACCAGAAATCGCGTTTCACTGTGTAATTTATACTCATAATAGACACACACACAAGTTTATTTTTTAAAATTCAATATTCAAATTTGATAATAGGAAGCTTTATTTCCAACCTCTGTAGTACAAATCAATGACAATGATTACTGGTCCAGTTTTATTTTCGTTAAGACTTAATTTTCTCTACGTCTTGTCTGTAATTGTTCAGAAAGAGATTCTTCAACTCATTAATCATCACATATTCATCTATTCTAAATTCAGCAGTTTTTCTATTATCTTTAATGTCTTCAGTTTATTAGTGCTAAACCAGAATTTTTCAAAAACATATTTGATATACATACTTTGCATAAATGAATCATAATTAGTTCTGATAAACAAGCAGAAATAATTATTTCAAAATTTACCAAAAATTAATTTATAGAAAAGAGCTTTTATCTGAAAAATACCAGCATCAGATTTGGACATTGTTGATTCAAAATAATCGTAGAGAGCTAAACAAGTATATTTTGGAAAAAAAAAAAAAATGCAATTTTTCAAGATTGTAGCCCCATAAATATGACCATCAGCACCCTGAGACACACACACACACACACACACATACACACAGATAGACATAGACAAGCAAAGAGAGAAGAATCTGTTGCCCACTTGGCTGGTTGGTCAGGTGGGACATTTATGATTTGATTAGAAAAATAATGACTTAATTCAAGCATTCCCAAAAGAAGAAAAAATGTTCAATGTTTATTTTTCTTGTGTCAATGCTTTCACTCAAATTTAGCCCTATATACAGTACCTCTCATAAGTATTTGAACAAACAGACATTTTTTTTATAAATACATGAATTACCCCTGTCAAAGAAGTGTTGCTCATAAGTATTTGAACAAGCACACAATCCCTGAGATTGCTGTGGCCATTATGAATTTTGAGAGGGGAGAAAAGAAAGTTGGGTAGTTTATTAAAAGAGTAGGAAGAGAGATAAAGGGGCTGATGACTGCTACTGATACTTTAAGCATGGTAGACATGGATCTTTTCATATATGTGATGATGGTTTGACAATTTTCTGGCAGGGGCCTTATCTAACTTGTGTTCCTTGAGTAGCCTATGCTTTTATTTTAATTGAAATATTTTGAGGCAGTTCCTAAGGATTCTTCCTTATCAACCTTTTTAACAGCTGTTGTTGGTCATAAACCTTTTCCAAGACTCACCAGACCTTTTGATCATGGCGTAACGGAGTCAATGTCTTCTGAACCAGTCGAAATTGTCAAACCATCTTATTTTTTATTATCCTTGTTGGATGAAGTATTGTAACAAATTACTTTTATTAAAAATGTTTGACTATTTTTTCACCTTCTTAATTCTGTTTTTTTTTTTGCACAACTTTTACCCACATTGTGAGTTGTGATGTCCATAAAGATAAGTGATAATTTGTATCCATTTCAAAGTCATAAAGATTAGAGATGATTTAAAACCAATAACTGACTCTACATACCTGTAATCATTAGTTCAACTGACTCAGATATTACACCTGTAATAATTAATATGAATTTTGAAAGTAATACTAACACCATGAAAAACTTCCAAGTCACAAATATATCTATTTCCATGTACACTAGAGATTCCCAAGGTGGATGCTACCAACCCCATGGGGTTGCTCAAAGACTGGTTGGTGGGTGCTAGTAGGAGAGGGCATTGAAAAACAAAAAGTGGCGAGGGTTAAGGTACAAAAGATATGATTTTCTTTTCTATGAGAGTCGGGGCATTGACGAAGTATATAATCTATAAGAGAGTGGTAGTCTAAAAAAGTTCAGGAAACACTGATGTATACTAATATATATATATATAGTAGCACATATTGCGTTAATGTTGAACTAAAGATACTAAATATGAAAAAGAACTAAACTCTGAACACACCAATTCAAATTGACGATAGTCAACAAGATCTCAACAAAATCTTATTTTGACTAGGAACTAACAGAATGAAATTGATGAGAAATTGGCCGTGTGATTTCAGCACAGAATATTAGTCTTTTTTTTTTATTGGCAATGAATTATTTTGCATTACTAACAAGGATTGAAGGAAAAGAAATGGAAATTTGGGTTGCCTTTGGCTTTTTCATCAGTCTCCATTAAAGGGAAAAAATCAACACAAATCCAGATATATTTGACTTTGGAGTAATTACATATTTATATGTAAAAACTACTGAGTTATCAGCTTATGACTATGGAAATGGAATAAAAAAAATATCCACAACTCCAAGTAACATACAGGCTTTTGACTATCAATAACATAGAAGTAACAAGAGTGGAATTCTAATGATGTGTCCACGTACCACTGAAACGGAAATCGCAGATATGGAGGGATCTCTGAAAGGTGAACTGTGAATGTGGACCACTGGAAGAGAAATCACGGATAAGGGAGACTACTAGAAGGGGAACTATAAATGAATATCTAAAAAATCATTTCAATGATTCAAACTATGAAAAATCTTTTTAGAAATTATCTTTTTAATCTTTAGCACTCTTTTTGTATTCTTTCTCAAGGGTATCAAGATATTGTGCATTAAGTAAATTTGAAAGCCTGTAACATGTGTGTCTGTTCATGTATGAATGGAATTGACATGACAACAAAACCTCGAAATTCAAACACATCATCATTCAGTGATTGGAGTCGCCTGCAGTAACAGGATAAACATTTTGCTCAGTGAACAATGTTGCTTATAGAGTGCTATAAGATGATATTTTTACGCTATTTTCAAAAATGAATAAATAAACATGAAATCACAATAGTGGCTCTGGTTCAAGAAAGCTTAATCCCCGAGCAACATTATTTTTTAGTTGAATTAAAGAATATCTTCACTCATTTAATACAGAACAAACTATTGTATCATATTTTTAATGATCACTCATTTTGTAGTGGCCAGACCAAATTTTGCTCAACAGGGATAAATGTCTACTGCTGGATTCAGGTAGAAGTATCTAGAAAGAAATGATTAAAGATATCCATACTTCGCATAATTGAATCACTGTAGCCTGTGCGTTTACCAGAACTAATTATCTAAAAATTTATCTAGAAAAAAAAAAAAAAAAAGACCTTTCATCTAAAACTATATAATAAATACCAACATAAGATATGGGCATAATTGGTCAAAAAATGATATAATGATAAAAAGCACTTTTCTAAAAAACAAAAAAATAGTATTTAGATGGAGCCTAGTCGTTTTCTCATGCAAAATCTAAAGGTTGTAGCCCGAGAAGTGTGACCAGGAGCCCCAGGAGATACCCAGACGAGCGGGGAGAAAAACTTATGTAGTCCAAGTGGCTGGTTGGTTGGGCCATTGTGGGGGGGGGGCTATGTTGATTCAATATCAGCAAGGTTAGAATTATGCAGAGAATTAATACAAATATTGTATTTGAGTGCAACAACAAAAAATTGATTTGGTCCGAGATTTAACAAACTACCTTCATTGAACAGAGCTTACAGACGAAGAAAAAGCAAAAAGATAAAAAAGTGATTAATCTTTTGTGACATCCTACATTTACAAGCTGAGCTTATCAGGCCCCTCATGGTCTTCAAATATGTTATTGCACTGAGTTAAATGACATTGATGATATAGCTAGCAAACATCTATTACAGCAAGACAGCCATTTTGTTATCTTTATCAAATATACATGCAAGAAGTGACACCACAATCATTCATTCAGGGAGATCTAGAGTGGCTGAACAGTTACTGGTGCAGAGAATGGAATTGACATACAGAGTTCAAACTGAGCACTTCTTGCTAATTATCTTCTTCAACTGATTCCAACCCATATCAAAATTTGCAGGGTCCTTCCCTCTACTGGTACCAAAGATTCATACTAGCAGCATAGGAATAATCCATTCTTCATTACTCCTCTCTCATCGCCAGATCAACTGTTATCAATGCCTACCATTCAAAATGAAAAATAGGTCAGTCATGGAAGGTTCATTTGCACACACTTAAAAATGGAATAAAATTCCTCCCCTAGGATTCTGAAATGACCCCATTTCTCTTGGGAATTAAATCTAAGCTCCAGCTATGGGTTAATCGGAGGGCAGATTAGGTTCTCTAGACACAGTTGGCAACTAGTCTAGGAGATGGACTTTTCTGATTCCTAACCAACCTGAAGAGGGATGGTCTCTGTCAGACTATCTTAACCTTGACACAAACATAATCAATTCATTTGCGATGCCCCAATGATTTTGTACTGGTTTGGTTCACAGGTTGTTTAAAAAAAGAAAAAGAAAAAACAAAACAAAAATAAAACATTCAGAGGAATATAAGGATCTATGTTAAGAGAGCAAAGCAGAAAACAATGACATACTTGATTGCTGAAAGAAAGAGGAGTCTGCTGGGCTGTATAAGAAGACTAGGGTAGTGTTTTATCAAGGATAGGATTGTTGATCATTTGAATCACCTTGTTTGGGATGGAATCCAAGATTGCTGCAATTGCAGCATCAAGATTCTATGAGTGGCATCGCGTCTGTGTTCTTTGGAGCATGGATAATTGGTTGTGAAGAAATGGAGTATTTGTCAGCCAAGACAAGAAAGATCATTTGATATCACAACAGATTAACACACTGTTCTTCTGATAAGAGAAATGGGAACAGATGATTAAATGAGGACTGCTTCTTAAACGAGTGAATGATTCATCCAAAGGTGACTGAATGAAACTACAGGGGTGAATGAAAAATGAACGAAAGATGAAGGGTGAATGACTTATTTTATTCAGGTATTTATATTTTTCTATTCTTGAAAGAAGGCATTACCACTAAAGTTTAGGTTAGGAAGCTCTTGCTGTTTTTTTAAAAATGGTAGTAGAGGTGAAAATTTGACGATAATAAATGTTTCCACAACTCATTGAGACACTTTATCAATTAATTCCATATTGACTAATTTTGATCTCAGTATATAGCTGCAAAACAGCTCAATAAGATTTTCTTCCTCAGTAGATATAATAAAGTCAGACGGAGATTGGATCTTGAATGGGTCTTGACTAACAATTACCTGGAATTCTCTAAATATTTTGATATTCCACAGCACCCTGGGGACCAAACTTTGGGAATAACAGCAGTAGGATGACATAAGAAGGTTGCAGTCAGATACAGAAACCTATAAAAATGAACATTTTGAAAAACAAAACATTTGTTCAAATTATAATCTTTTCTACAAAGCCACAAGTCTTGTTTCTGTGGAATTTAGAGTACCGAGGCAATACACACACAGAAAAAAAAATTTCTTGTGTTATTTATGTTAGCAGGTATTTTCTGCACAGGTAATTTTCTGGACTAGCGGTTATAATCAAAAAACGTTTTCATCCTAATGGAGTTGTGGCAGAATTTGAGTGATTTGCAGATTTAACATTAAGATTACTTCAAGCCAATTACAGCATTTAAAGAATTATCCTTGAGCCGTGAAGCATAGCTTCTCCAATTTTCTGATTGTAATTTGAATTCTTTCATCTCAGCAACAAGTTTATTGTTACAGGTTAGACTAAACTAGCCTTGCCAACTAGGAAGAATAATGTTCATTTTGGTAATTTTGGCAGTGATGCCCTAATACGTCTGATTAATAAGCTTGTACGTCTAAAGCTGAAATCTATCTGCTGAGCCCATTTTGCAAGTGATAAGAGCTAAAAATATTTTCCCTCGATTCTCACCCAAAGAAGAGAATTAGGATGTGTGCAAGGATTAAGCACATTGTGATTATACAATAATCCAGTGATTGGGAATACAACTATTGAGGAATAACTACTTTTATTTGATATGGTTGAGTTTTTTTTGTGATCTTTTCAACTACAGATGAGTTTTTTTTCAATGGGTCAAGTTCAGTACATACTATACGTACTGAAGCGTTTAGCCATTGTTACACATGCAGTGCATTTCATGAGTTCATAGAAAATGTCTTAAATGCATGAATACACATAGGAAAGAAATTTTCATTAATGGAAGAAAAAACATACATTGAAAACATATGCACTCTAAGGGCAATGTGATCTTACCTTAAAGGTATTCTTCCACCCTAACCCCCCCCCCCAATATTAAAAATAAACCTACCTAGTTTAATAATTACTTATATGTAATGGTGGCGCCAGTATTTTGTACCAGCCCACGCAAGGTTTGGCCAGGAAACTATGAGTTTTTATATAAGTAGCAATGTGAGTTGAGATTACATTTTGCAAACCCAGGCGAGGCTGATAGGCATCCGGGCAATGCCCAGGTTTGCACCATCAGTATGTATATGCAAACAAAGAATCTGAATTATCAAAATTAAATAAAGGCAATTAGCCTCAGACTCACACACACAAATCTTTATAGATACATTCACAAGTATTTAATTATTCGTTCAGCCTATCCTTCAAAGCATAGACACAATGTTTGTTTATATGAATAAACGATTTTTTCCCCTCCTTTCATTTTGTATGGAAATCTCTTTGTTTCTCTTTTTATCCATCCAGTTAGTAATTGAGAATTCTTTCAGTATCCATAAACATTACAAAATTTTATACTTCTTACCACTAAGTTTCAATTTCCATATTTTGAGAAATTTCCTATATATTAGCTATACACTGTACAGTAGTTATGGAGTAGAATCGCTTATAACATGGTTTGAGCATGGACCCCAATTTTCTAAACATTAAATTTGGCTTACAAAATAATAGCTATACACAAGAATAGAAAGAGCCATACTGAATCAGGTCACACCAACTCTAAAAAAGAAATGAATTAGACAAAAACATATCGGAAGTCAATAACTGAAATTCATCACTAATTTCCCTTTCATTTCTCACTAAAAGTATAACAGCTGTTTTGTCAAAATCCTACTCAAGACACTCACTGCATATATATCTAAGTTTTGTCAAAATGAAAGCTGTTGGGGTTCTATGATTTAAATCTTCAAAATATTTCTTTCTGTCTTCCTGCCAGACTAGTCTCACACAAATCCCTCTCCCATGGTTTTCTCTTCATTTCTACATTAGTCATGAGATCTTCAAGTTGGGGTTGGAGGTCTGGACTGGGATTAATTTTTGTAATAATAGAAAATTTGTTACAATGCAGACTCACTTATAATACAGCAGAAAATCATGGACCTCGTCTTCTGTGTTATAATACCCATAATATCGTGTTTATGAAGTACATTTAATGGTAGTCATTTCTAAAATTCTAAATAGTCACCAATTCTATTTGCAACCAGGTTTGATATTGCTTAACTTTGGTCATCATCATGAAAGAACTGGTGATTCAATAAACCAATATTTTTTATATAATGCTTCCTACTCCATTTGAAATTGAAACAAATCCAATATAGTGCTACTTCTGCCTAAAAATGAATCACTATAGCCAAGTTGCTTCATTTTTGTCATAACATCCCTATTTGGTATGCTTATCTCTCTGTCATCCCAGACTTTACTAACTCACCTACCCACCTCAGACTCTTTGGACAGTAATACATCATCTCTTCTTTTCTAATATTCATTTGTATTTGTGGAGAAAACCTCATCTGAATTTGCTGTCATTAAAATCTAAATCCTTTCAAACATCAAATGAATGTATATACCATCATAATAGTTCACCAACATTTCCACGCAGGACAAACCCAGGCCATCAAATCCACTCACAACTATTCCACACAAGGACCAACAAAAGAAAACTATGGATGTAAAACAAATTATTGGGATACAAAAATTAGAATTATTTTGGGAAACAGGTCTGGTTACTCATTCAAAAGAAAAAAAATCAGTCTCTTGTGTTGGGGGTGATCAATTAAAAATTGGAAAATGGGGAGATCAATGAATAAGTTACTTCTCACACATTTTAAAAAATAAAAGCATGAATGCAGCCAGACATTTTAGCATATACTTATATTGAAAATTGGATCCCGGATTAAAAACTATTTTGGGGGTGAATTGAAGAAAAAAACGGAAAAATTTTTTTTTTTTCACGACATGATATGTTTGAACATTTTGCCCTCTGGCTCTATTGGTATGACTTGTACATGTTACACATAATACATAGCCAGCCAACTAGACCAATTCGAAAACTGAAGAAACCCATCTCATGATGATGTTGACAGTTTTTAATTAAATCACTATCGTAGTTCAATATGATAACTTTGCAGGTACTCCAGTTAATTGACTTCATTTCCATAGTCTTCTCTCTTCTAATGTCTGTGTGTCTGTATCTCCAGGCATTCCTCATCATATTTATGGGGCAACAACCTAGAAAATTTGCATGAGAACACCACTAAGCATCGTCTAAGAGTGTTTGTTTTTTTTTCCCCCGAATGCTTCTAAGGGTCTCTATGGTCATTCTGGACTAACAATACCCCAATCTTGCGCTGATAAATAAAATTTTTTTTAAAAAGATAATTTCAGGTAAAAGATCTACTTTTTTTAGATAATTTCAGATATTTTTTTAGATTATCACTGATACATGTACAGGTTACTGTGACTCATTTATACAGATATATCAACTTCTTTATTGTTGATCAAGTTTAAAAACAAACTATGGAGTTAAACTGACTTATTGCAAAAATTAAAATCTATTTTTTGAGTTTGCAGGTATTAAATAAAGTTTATCCACTTAATAACCATAGTCATTCAGTAACTTCTTAATGGTCAAAATACCAGGTCATACGCAATCATACATTTGGATAAAGCAATTTTATTACATTACATTTATTAGAAGAAACGATAGTCATTACAGTAACAATGATAACAACAACAAAAAAATAACTTTGGGATATAGAAGATTGGATCAATACAGAGAATTTCAATATTAAATTTACAGACTGCAGATATATTCCAAGAACGATAAATGAACAAGTCTGCTTGGTCATTCAATAGAAATGGTCATATGACCAACATCTTTTGGTGCGATCAATTAAAACATTGGAAAATGGGATGATCAATGAATGAGTTCATTCTCATGCTTTTTGTTGGGCAGTGATCACTAAAAAAAGTTTGAATTTTCAAAAATCAAAATAAGAAAGTAAGGGATCAATTTAGCATAAACTTTTTTTTTTTCAATTGCAAATTGAACCCCCCACGCAAAAACCCTACTTGGGTTAAGAATTTTCAAAAAACAAAAAAAATTCTCAAGAGAAGGAGTAAATGTTTGAATTATTTTCAGTGCTGTAGCTTCATCAGTGCATCTAATACACATCATACATATACATAGGCAGCTAGACCAACTTGAAAACTGAGGAAATGTTGATAATTTTGGTTGACGGTTTCTAATAATTTTGTTCATTTGCATTTGTCCGATTTTTACGAGATTTGTTCATTTCTCTGTCTCTTTTTCCCTTCGTAAAGGTTTTGTTTTAATGAACGTACTCTGAACTCTCCCCACATGACATATGTACTCGGATAAAAAAGATATCAAATATTTTTGACAGCAGTCAGAGGTGACTGTTCGTAGCTGTCTGCTCGTTGGCTTTTTTTCTCTTGCTGTAGAAGATTCCCGTAATGCAGCGAGGATTTCGATGGAAAGTGCCACCATAAATATAGTGACATGGAGACAGTGGGCTTTCAGAAATTTAGAAAAAAAATAAAAATTCAAATAAATAAATAGATAAAAAGATGTGAAAGGAAACACACACTTATCATCATCATCATCATCATCATCATCGTTGTCGTCATCGTCGTCTTTGTCATCATTTGTGGCATTGTTGTTCGCCAAACATTGCCAGGAGAATGTTTTTGTCAAGTTTTATAAGAAATGAAATCTTTTCAAGAAATAAAGCAAATGTTCCATAATCTTGCCAACATCCATCAGTTCTCTTGACTATAGGATTCTATTCTTTAGAGAAAAATTATTACAATGGGTATGAAGGGACTGTATTAATCCACAGAGAGGCTTTAGAAAGTTTTGGCACATTGGAAAGTTATGATGATAATCCTCAAACCTGAATCTTGTTATGCTTCGGTTAAAATCAGTTGTAGAACGATAACATCAACAGAAATAGAAGCCAGAAAACAAACCTTTTTCTGCAACAACTTGATTATCTTATATTGTATGAAGATGCACATTATATATATATATATATATATATATATATATATATATATATATAGTTTTCAAAAGCTATCTGAAAGCAGAGCATTCAAAGAAAAAAACCTTTCAGAAGACGAAATGGTGTAAAGCGATGATGCAATCACCATTGATTGATATGGTAAATATTCTTGAGTGTTCCCAGACCCCTAAGATGGTGATGATATATATTTAGAGTAATTTACACTGTAATGAGTAAATAAACTCTTAATACTGATATAATTGCTTTACATAAAAGCATTGAGCACTCTGAAATTACAAAATATATGTGAATTAATATATATTCATTAATTATTGATTTTATTTATTCATATATTTATATATATATATATATATATATATATATATATATTCTCACACACACACGTATACACAAACAGGTTTCCCTGCTATCTGAAAGCAGAGCAGAGCGTTCCTATAAAAAGCATTTCATGAGACAAAATGGTGCAAAGTGAAGATGCCATCACTATCAATTTATATGGTAAAATATAGGAGTGTTCTGTCCTCCAAAATGGTGATGATGATATATTAGGCTGAGTTGTTGGGTTTTTGATTTTTGGGAGGCACAGGGTCCAGAAGAGAGAATCAGATGGTGCTTTATTTCTGTTTTTTTTTTTGCAAAAGCAAAATAGTGGCTTGAAACAAACTTTCAAAAGGATATGATACCTTTATACAGACACACAGATTCACGTAATCACAAATAATATAAACGATCAATATCAACTCTTTATAATAGTCAAAGTTTCAAAAAGTTTTTTCTTATTTTTCTCAATAAAGGAGCTCTTTCTTAATTGTTCTGATTTCCAACTGAAGTAATATTGGAAAATTCAAAATAAAGTGAATTTGACTGTTTTAATCTACGTACGTGTATGCATGCAGAGAGAGAGTGCAGAAAAAAACACGAGTGCAGTTTATAGATTATTGAATAAAAAGCGGCTAAAATGTCCCTAAATTTTCTGTACTATTAAGAACTGCTCGGTTATTTAATTTAATGTGTTCATTTTTTCTGCTTTTTCAGTTATCCCTTGCTATTTGCAGGGGTTAGGGGCAAAAACATAAAAACAGGCTTAATCTGCTCAGAAACCCTCAGAGTATGCTAAATTATTTTTCTCTCTCCCTTACGATTAACTTGATGCTGTTTTCTTGAAGGCTTAACCAAAATTGAATTTCAAGAGAAGATATTTGATTATTGGAATAAGTTTCAAAAGAGTTAAAAAAGTATATGGTAGAATCTAGTAAAATTAATATAGAGTTGTAACACAAACCATAAATTTTATAAAACTACAGTGCACTGATTATTAATATTTTTCTATTCATGCAACTGTTTATATTCATCTTAATATTTTTGTTGCTTTTGAAAAGCAACAAAAATATTAACATGAAGGTAAATAGTCAAATGAAAATGAAAAAAAAAACTGTTAATGATGATGTTTAATACTTTATCCACTAGAAATTTAATAAATAAATTTGTTTACAGCACAGTGAATTGGAAAAAAAAAATTAATGTTTTAAATATCATTCAACATAATGGTTCACAAGAGTAAACATTGAACAAGTTCAAGTTTTGAACCGAATTTATATTGTCTACATAGATAAATCAACAAAACAAATATCATGTTTGATTTTTTCAAATTTTATTCTAGGATGAAGTATTGAAACATAATTATTAGTTTTGACTTGTTTTTATCTGCATTTTAACTTTCAGTTGCTTTTTATCACGACTTTGAATTGGACCGTAATCCTACAGCAATGATCACACAGTGCAATCAGAAAATAAAGAGCAAGCCCACAGTGAGAATCAAACTCACTTTTATGCATTTAGCCACGGGGACTTTATAGTTGAATGGATCTTGATTTTACACCTTAAGCCTAACTCTTCACAACCAATATTCCACGCTTGTTGATGTTCACAATTGAGACATCATCATCATCAGTCTTTCAACGTCCGTCGATTCGCCACACTTCTCTATTGTGGGCGTTGTGGAGTCAGAACTTTCTGAATTTGTCTAACTCGTCTCTCCATCTAATATTTTGCCGGCCTTGGTTCCACGTTATCTCGGGGGATCCATGTCGTAGGTCACGATGTCCATCCGTTGTCCGTCATTCGTGCAACATGGCCAGCCCACTGCCATTTGAGCTTTTTAATGGATTCTATGATGTCCCTGATTCTTGTCTTTTCCTGGATGTACTGTGCTGAATTAGTTGTCTTTCAAAACAATCATTATAATCTTTTGAAATCGATTCTTGGATGGAGTATTGCAACATCATTACTAATTTATTATGTTGCATTTATTTTTCAATATGGTATCATTCAAAGAATAACCTAATCCATTTATAAACAATTTAGAAAGCATTCAGAGAATACATACCCCAACCAACATCATACACTGAAAACTGAATGAAAATTAGTTTATATACAACTACAATGAAAGTGAGGTAACTGTGCAAGTTTAAAATATTCATATTTTCAAGTATTATCTTGATACAAAGGAAGTACCAATCAGTAAGCAGCACAAAAAATGGACTCAGTCCAAGTTTGAACTCTGACTGACACCGATACTATTGCACTTAGGAAAGGCATAAATCAGTCTTCCCCTCCCAGCTATGGGTAACATAGGTAATGGTGAAGTGAGTGATGCCAGAAACATATGATATGTGAATGCCGGACAGGGACTGTTGAAGCAATAGTCAATGTCAGGGCACTACTTTTACTACATATTTTCAGACACAGAAAAATATCTATGAATCAAAAATAAATTCCTGGATCTGCTCCCCAATTCAATTTTAATTCTCTCCAAGCCCAAGGGCTACATTACCACAAAAATGAAAAACGAAATTGAAAAGCATTGAAAGCTTTTGGAGATATTGCATGGACTGACAGACAAACATGAGTGAATATATATAACTTTATTGGCAGAAGTAAATTAACAAAATATTTTTCTAAAAAAAATAAAATGTTTTTTTTTCTGTTAGTTTTTTGTGACTAGTGTAAATTTTTTCTAATGTCTAAAGAAAAATTAAAAAAATCCCAGAACGTTTTTTCTTAACACGGTAGCCTTTGCAAATTGATAAGTGAGAAAAAAAACCCCAAGGATTGGAGATAAAAGTGGCAAAGAGACGCTAAATACGGAAGTTTTTCCTAACCACATTGTTCCCAGTGTATTTTAATTATGTCCACAACAATGTTCTACACATGGCTGATAGCAGAGAAAAATCCCTTCCCCAACATCTTTTAATCAGCACCGAATTTAGCACAGATATGCATTCAGCTGAAAAGCAACGAGGGTTTTCCAATCGCTAATTCATTCCTCCCTCCCTTTATTGGTTCCTCCCCCATACATACACCCACCTGGACTTTGACATTCTATGAGTAAGCTTCCATTGTGCATGCACCTAGGTAATCTATTTCCTGTTGTTCAATCTTAATATCTCCGAAATAATACCCGCTAATCAGATTGTATACCTTGAATGATCCACGATGCTGAATCCCCTCGTTTAATCTTATATTTACGTGGAATACGTATCTCTTCTTCTTCCAGTGGCTTAGAAGCTCTTGCTGGTCGGTGTGCGGCAAATCAATAGGATAGAACTTCTACATGGCCCAATATAGGATAGAGATAGGATAGATAACATGCTTGGCCTTATCAATTAAATGGCATTCCCTGAACAGGGAAAGGCCTTACGCATCCAAATAAAATGGGTTTTATTAGATTTATTCACCAAGGAAATTCTCTTGGCATCATTTTAATATTTAGGATTGAAGACAAACAGCTTGATTGTAATAACTATTAGAGTATATCAAAAGTATTTTTGTTTTTCACAGACCTTTACTCTAAAGCTTATTTCAAGTACACATCTGAAAACTATCTAATACTAATATGTATATATATCATATCATTATCGAACTATAATTGAGAAAAAAAGTTTTTAAAAAGTTGGCAACATTCAACTTGTTTTCTGCTTGGCATATTTTCTTAAACAACAAATATATTTCGGCTAGTCAGGCCATTCGAAAAATGTGTCCAGATATGATTAATCAGTTATAAATTATTCTAAAATACAATGACAATATGCGCCAGTCTTGGAACAACATCCAAAGCCATTGGGATTGAGAATATAACCTTTTCATTATTATCATTATTACTAATCAGCTGTACCTTCTGTTTCAGATGCCAAAATATTGAATGCAATTTTGAGATATTATTTTAAACTAGGCCTTGAAGCTGCTAGCAGAATTCAAGGATAAAAGGAAATAAAACAATGTCTAACCGTACTACCCAAAACTAGTTCAAGCATTTCAAGGGTAGTGACTTGTCACCTGAAATAAAGCCTAGAAGTAGACAACCATCAATTGTTGATTATATCGGTTTAAAATGCCAGGTAAAGGAGAACCCTCCCAACAGTACTTGAAAACTTTCAGATGTAGTTGGATTGTCCAAAGATACCATGTGTAGAGCATTTCATAAGCTTTGAAAAAACATGTGGGAGTTCTTGAGATGGTCCTCATGATTAACTCTTAGATATACGGACCACATGTAACCACTGTCAAACTCTTTAATGAAAAGGATTTTTGAAAAAATGTAACTTCTTATTGAATTGAATCAAAGAAAAATACAAAAAAAAAAGTGCAAGGAAAAAAACTTTAACCAGAAGTTATTTTCTTTGAATTACTACCTGAATACTCTTGTATGAATTTAAGGGTTAAGGATTTGATTAGAAAGCAAAAATACTTTTGATACACCCCATTATTCACAGGCAAAGTTATTTTCTCGATGAAATCAATTTTTCATTTTTATTAGAAACTGTCAATCAAAACTGTCAACTTGATTTTTCTTTAGTTTTTGAATTGGTCTATACAGGCCACAACAATGGAATTGATGGACTGAAAATTTTGATTTTACTCCTTATGTTGAGGGAAATTTTTTTTTCTTCAAAATAATAGGTTTTTAGTGAGGGGTTCAATTTACAATGTAAATTCATACTAAATTGGCCACTAGTTTGTGCTCATATGTTTTATGAAAATTCAAATTTTTGATATTAAAAAAAAATCCCCCAGTAAGGATAAGTCTATAAGAATAGTTTGCTATCTATTACATTATAGTGAGACACCTTTTAAAAGGTCGAGTAAAATCAGACAGCTATCAGCTTCTTTCTCATACAGATAATATTTGCATAATTCGTTCCAAAATCTTGAAAAGTCTTGTGTTTGAACTCACACACACACATTATATATATATATATATATATATATATATATATATATATATATATATAAAATGGAAAGGACAAAATATGGGTAAGGCAGAAAAGTCATTGTTAAAAAATTATCATGGAGATTATATGAGGTATTGAATCACTGTAAGCCCACAATAGCCTACCTGACCAACCAGCTAAGTGGGCTAAGTGAGCTACAGATTCTTCACTCTTGGCTTGTCTGTGTGGGTATGTGTCTCTGGGCGCCTTTTTGTTTCTTCCAAAAAAAGCTTTTGTGGGTTTCTATAGTCATTTTTGACTAACAATTCCCAAATCCTGTGCTGTTTTTTTTTTTATAGATAATTTCAGATAAAAAATCAATTTTTTTTAGATAAAGTTGGATAATCTTTTATATAATAAATTCTGGTACATGTGCAGTACATTCTATACTACCGTGATTCATTCCTACGAAGTACAGATATTTTTATTCTGACATAAAATTTCAGGGGTTTTTCAACTCGCATTGTACATTTTTGACTCAACGTTAAACACAAGATCATCATCACCAGTCATTTAAAGCTCACTGTTGGACATAGGCCCTCCTGAGGGTGTGCCAGAATTTTTACTCCTGAGCATCATGGTGCCAAAAACATTTTGAATTCTTCAAGATCACATTACTTTTTTGTCAGACACAATTTTGCCTGTGATCTTGAGGGATCCAATTCATGAGTCGCGATGTCCACAAAAAAACACGGTTTACTTGGTGTTTAAATGAAAGGAACAACAGTTTTATAACTTTTATTTTCTTAATCAATGTTTTTCTTCGATGAAAATGGTCACATAGACATGATTATGATAATTGCCATTATCTTTCCAACAAGAATTATCATCATTTTAAATGATTAGAAAGACAAATCTAGCTAATCGATCAATAGAAACTGTCACATGAACAGTATCTTTTGGCAGCATGCCGTTTTGGGGGTGATCAATTAAAAAATTTGAAGAAGGAGTGATCAATGCATAAGTTACTTCTCTTCTCTTTTGTTGGGCAGTGATCTCTAAGAAAGTCTGAATTTTCAAAAAACGGGCGTGAACATAACTGAACACAAATTGTAGGATCAATAGCATAAACTTACATTGCAAATTGAACCTCCCACTAAAAACCTATTCCAATTCTGTAGAGTAAATAAGGAGTGAATATTCAAATTTTCAGCCCTCTAGTTCCACTGTATATAAGATACATACGTAGCAAGCAAGCCAGACCAATTTAAAAACTGGAGAAAGTTGACAGTTTCAGTTAACAGTCTCTAAAAAGAATCCAGTACTTAAAATGTGTCAGATGTTGGTACCAGCAGTGGAACATCTATTTAGATTGTTAATTCACCCTTGATTTGCAACTTGTGATTTGCACTGTGTATACAGGAGCTAACAAATATTTACTCAGAATTCATGCCACAGGCTTTTTCCAATCCATCAACAAGGTACATTATGTAACTAGTGCCAAAAATAACTCTAAATATTTAAATTAGAACATGGATTTTGTACTTCAGAATTTAGGATTGTATTGACACAGTAGAATATGAACATCCATCAAGTTGTCAATATTTCTCTGCAGGCTACTTAGGGAAACATTCTTCAAATTCGGGGACAGAAAACAAATACCATAATTGGAGCAGGGCTTTATTGGAGGAGGAAAATCATCCTAACAAGCATTTTAAAAATATAAAAGGGATTATATTTATAAAAAAGAAATTGTTTTCAAAACATTTACATGTGCTCATAACTAGCGATAATTTGTTGCCCCTTTTCAAAAAAGATACATTTTGATGTGATAATACAAGACAGTGATTTGGCTTGAAGAGTAAAAAGATCACTACTATGATTTCGAAAAAATGAAAAAAGCCCCAAAAACTGATAATGTCAAATTTACATTGAAGAATTCAACAACATTTTGTCACATATTATGCATAGTTGTAGACAGACATGTTGGATGAAACCCTTACTCTACTTATGCCTTTCTCAACCTTATTTTTTTTTTGTCACGGCCCTCTCAAGAGCTCCTCTCAGGTTTCAGCCCCCTTACCCTGTTGAACAAGAAAAAATGCAAACAGACAGAAAATTCATTTTATCCAGTCCATGGCCCCTTTCAAATATGATAGGGCCCCCAAGGTCAATCCACTTATTCTTGAAAGCTACTTTTGGGAAATACTTTTTCAAATACAACTCTCATTTCATTGAAATTCTTGTACAAACAATGATGCATAATTACTAATTGTCAAATAATAATCTTCAATAAGAGGTCAGTTTTTGGAACAATCAAAAATCAATCAATTGGAAATCAACCACTCAGAAGGGACCATATTGCACATACATGAACAGACACTCTCCCATGGGGTTACTGAGTTGGCATTGAGATAACATTGAGTGAGCTTGTGCACAGTATTTCTGATTGTAGTTTTTAGTATTTGTTTCCTTGCTGATCATGTTTTCAATAGTTTGACAAATTTCACAACCAAAAGACTTGCAAATGCATTAAAAAATTTTGGAATCAAAATTAATAATACATCTAAAATTATAAAAAAACAATCAACAAGAAAAGAAATAATGAACCTACAACTGAAGCCATGATATATAAAATAGCATGTAAAAACTGCAATAAAAAATATATGAATTATATTTCCCTGAATGTGACAACTGAACAATCATTAACGGCAAATTTCATGAAATCTTGTACATCAAAAATCAGTGAGTACAATAATTCTTCCAAAGTACAGAAGAGATTTCATCAGATTGTAAGAACTTCTGTGTCAATGATATTCTCTAAGAGATGTTATTTTCTTTAATGATAACCTCTCTTGGCTTTTAATATCATGAACCACTTGAAACCGCACCAAATTACAGTAGAACTCTTCTATAAATAAAATAAAAAATAGATCAGATAGTCACTCGATTGAAACTGTCACATAACAAATGTCTTATAGCAGCATATTGTGTTGGGATGATCAATTGGAAAATTGGAAAAAAGGGGGTAATTAATGAATAAGTTACTTCTTTTGGACACAAAAAAAGTCTGAATTTTCAAAAAAATATGCGTGATCTCTGCTGGACATAAACTAGGGAGCAATTTAGGATATACTTGAATAGTTTATTGAACCCGGCACAAGAAACCTATTTTGGTGATGAATTAAAAAAAAAAAAAGATGTTTTTTGTAGACATAAGTAAATGTTGAAATTCAGCCCACTAGCCTCATTGCTGTGGTTTGTATGCACCATACATACATAACCAGCCAGATCAGTTTAAAAACTGAAGAACTCTTTGTTAACATTTGGTGATAATTTAGACTGTTTCTAATACTGGAACACTTTTGTGAATAGAATAGAAAATTGTGTGTAAAAATTTACCTTGTTCAAGTTCAAGAGGGAGTAACTTTGATCTGAAGTTACACCCATTCATGATAACATTCGATTTTTAATGAATGTAAGAGTTAATACATATAATAACAAAGAAGTATCCAGAGAGAAATACCTCTACCAATGCTGTACACTAACTAAAAATAGAATGAAAATAAAAAAAAGATAACAAGTGACAGAACTTTGAATTAATACATATTGATATACTTCCCTTAAAATCTAAATCTACCCTTTTTTTTAAATATCAACTGTTTGCTTCTAACTTATTTTTCTATCCAGAATATCAAAAATGTAACTCAATTGAAAACAAACTCCTGGATCTGCCCCAAAATTTAATAAATCCTACGTGTGTGCATACATGCGTGCACAATGAATCATGGCAAGGACAAAACATTAAGTGAAAATCCCAACCCGCTCTCCCACCTAAGGGCGTAGCCAGGTTCTGAAGTTAGAAGGAGCAAACATGTAAAAAAGTTGTCAGGACTTGTACGTAATACTTTTAAATTCGTCCAACATTTTTATTTTGTATCTGAAATCAAATCAGGAAGATAAAGTTTTAAACGAAGTACATGATAGTTATTTTGTATTCAAAATCAAAACAATAACTTACTGTTCTGATTTTAAATACAAAATAATTACCTTCTTCCTTTAAAATTGTTGAAAAGGCTCCACTCTTGAAGAATGTGCGACCAACTGCTTTCCTGCTCCCCTCTAGCAATGCCACTGACCCCATCCAATTTTGATAATGAGATTATATATATATATATATATATATATATATATATATATATATATATATATGTATATATTTTATGCAAACTAGATAACATCAGATAATATGATACTATTTTCCTCCAAAGCAAAACAAAAAAAAACTTTTTAAAAAAAATCCACTAGTGACTGCTCTACATTTCTTTGTAGTGCTCTTTACAAATCTAATACCTGAATTAGTGACTGATGTCACAACATGGTGTCTAAAAGGTAATGTGCCGTCAAATAGCTGGTCTACAGGGGGTCAACACAAGCCTGCAGGGGAGAAGGATAATTTAGCCAATGAGAGAAGACAAAAAACAGATAAGGACAAAGGAGCATCAGCTTTATAGACAGCTTCTTTCAAAAGGAAGATAAATGTGACCACAGTTAATTGTTACTTAGCAGCAGATATTTTTTTATTATTCTCCCAGAATTCAGAAGCCTAAAGCTTAAAAAGCAAAAAAAAAAAGAAAAAAAAGAAAAAGGTATGCATCTGTGTTTGTAAATATAAGAATCGAGCAATAGGTAAAAGAATGTCAGAGAGGAATCTAGTCATTGAAAGATATTTCGTGGTGTGTGGAAGGTGGAATCTGACATCAAGGAACTGTATAATCAGCTCAGGTGGGATTATTAGTAGATCATATAACAGATATTTGAGCACGTGCTTCATCACTCAATGCAGCGGTGATAAAGATAGAAAACTTTTCTTTTACTTCAAATACTGCTTATTCCCTGGATTTCATTTAACACCAAATCTTAAGAATCTAAACCAGCCTTTCTCAAGCTGTTGGATCTGAAGAGACCCTTGAAATAACTTTCATATCTCAAGCAACCTCTGCATGAAAACATTAAGATCATCACAGCCCCACAAATAGCCTATCTAACCAATAAGTACATATTTGTTCAGTTTCGTGAAAACTCCAAAATACTCTAAACTAAATTCGAGCTGCTTTTCACAACCTTTTTAGACTGGAGGGACCTTGAACAAATTTTCATGTCAAAAGGAACCCCTGCATGAAAATATTATATGGATGGCTGATGACTTATCTGTGTCTTCAGAAATTCATTATAATCTAAAAGCAATTATCTGACTGGATCCATGGAAATTCCATGGGTGTTTACAAGTAAGATAATCCATTATCTCATGCCTTTTATTATTCTCTCCCTCATACCTCCCTATTGTTGTTTCCTATCAATGATCTTATTGAAATGTTACACAAACATGGATTAGTTCATAAGAGCAAATTTTCCTGACACCAAGTAAACAATGTAAGTTTCTTTTCTGTCCCCTCCCTTCCAATTAAACTACTTTTCCATCCCACCCTATTCTGCCCTTCTTTCATCTCCCTCATTAAACTAACATTCTTTTTCCCCCCTCTCTTCCTACCCTCTTATCCACTACTTTTTATTTTTATTCAATAATTTTGGAGTACCTCACTGAAATCACTATTCAGATTAACTCCCTTGAATTTTTCAGAAGTGGCTGGTTCGATGACTAAATAATAAAATTCTCCTAAATAATCCTTTTCAGATGGATATTATTTTTAATTGATTTTATAAGATAAATATATTGTTTGAATGTATAGAGATAATTCAGAAATATTTCTTTTAAAATTCATTACAATTGCTAGAAATAAAATACGTGTAAATTAGCTAACTGTACCACCTTGTTTTAAGCAAGATTTGTCAGTAAATATGTTGGACTGGGAAAAAAGTAGTCAAAGTTTGCATTCCCTTTTATGAAAAGTATCATAAGGTTGTAATTTATATACTGCTTTGCTATTACAAAATTCTTTTTCTGCTCTTTCAACCAATAATAGTGTAACATATAACTGCGACATGTATATCAATAGTATGATCATACGGAAATATAGTGTTCTACATATTAATCCATTTTGGTGAACATTCAAAGATATTTTTTTTTGGTCCCCTCTCACCCAAAGGACATTTAATATAAAAAAATATAAAATGGAAGTCAGTTTCCATGAAAAAATATTGATAAGCCTAGCTTACGTTTCATAAAATTAATGTTTTCCATAAACTTTACATATATATATATATTTATATAAATTGATTTAAGTAAGTAACCATTTTTTTCTGGAAAACAATTTCGGGGAAATTTTAGTTTTATAGCTTTTGGTATTATTAATTTAAGAAAAAAAAATTTATAATAGCAGTGCTCAATGACTATTTATTGTAGAATTGTTTTTTTTAGAAATAATTTTGTCAGATCATATACAAGTATTCAACTTTTTCCCTGACTTTTCATCTTATTATTATTAATACATATATGTATACTTTCAGGCTCCTAATAAAGGGTGAGGTCCTTATAAATGGAGATGATCGGGGAAAAAATGAAAATAAGCACGGAGGGGGGGGGGCAATAAAGTGGGGGTGGGGATGACAAAAATAGACTAATGTATTTAGTACAGTAGTCCCTCCAATTTCATGGACTTGAAATTCGTGGATTTGATTACTCTCTCTTTTTTTTTTCTCCATTAATAAAGGTAAGCTACGGTTACAGATTTGGTGACATTTGATGAGAAATCCTTGGGAAAATTTGAGACCAGTTTGAGGGGATTTACTAAAAAAAAATCAAGGCTCAAAGAAAAAAACAGTTTTTTCATGTAGAGAAAATGTGTATAATTAAATCGTTGATTTAAAAAAAATATTTACAGAGCAAAGGAACATGAGAAATCTAATAAAGCGGGTGGGTGTCCTAATAAGGTCCAGAGAGGTCAGAAAAACATTAGTACAGGGAGTGAGGGACATGTTTATTTGGCACCAAAGAGCATATATATATATATATATATATATATATATATATATATATATATATATATATATATATATATGTATAGCTGGTTTTACAAGTGGAGAATTACATATGAAGATAGGGGGTCATTTTGACTTTGATTTACCCACAACACAGTTCATTATGTTGCAGTTTGCGAGTTGGGTGATGGACACCAACACTCTTGACCATACTAATAATGCCCACTCCTAGATAACCAAATAAAAACAAAATTTCCTCTTGAACCCATAAACCACATTTCCTCCCAACCCCCCAACTGAGGAGTATATTTACCATGCCAGCAAACCAATTGTGAAGATTAAATGAATTAGACAAAAACATTTTAGTAGTCAATGAACGAAACATTTTTTATTAACACTTTCAAAGCAACAGTTTTTTACACTTTCATTCTCTATCGTGTTACCTATTTCCTCAAGACCACCACTGAGAGATAGAGAAACTGGGTCATATACTTACATCAGAGCAGTATAAGCTATATATCAGCAGTCTTTCACCTATTGCCTGTCCTTGAATATCGCCCGTACCCACCTGACAGTTATCGTGGCTTGGTTTTAACACGGTTGGTTTTTTTTTAACTCAACATATATTATAATGGAAGAAGCCTGTATTCGTTTCGAGCAAGTACATCACAAGTAACCCAACAAAATTGACACCTGCAATGGAATCTTATAGTTCTCCTCTAAGCGCACAAATCAGCTTAAGACAAAAAATGTCTCTCAATATCAGTACCACATATTAATGAATCACTGTTGACTGTGAGTATACCAGAATTAATTATCTGAAAAAAATTAACCTTTTATCGATAAATATCTAGAAAAAATGCAATACCTGTACAAGATTTGTGCATTGCTCATCCAAAATGACCAATGATACAAAAAAAAAAGCACTTTTTTGAAAAAAAAAAAAAAAGAAAAGAAAAGATTTTTAGATGGTGCCAAGTGATGAACTCATGTGAACTTTCAAGGTTGTAGGCCCAAAGATGTGACCAGGAGTGCACAGAGATACAGGCACCCACAGACACTCCAAGAGAGAAGAATCTTGACTGGTTGCTCTGGCAGGCCATTTGAGGAGTAATGGTGATTGGATATAAAAGAGAAGATGAACATTAAGGACACCATTGGTTCATGCATAAAAATCATGCCTAGTTCAGAGGAGTCATCGCCCCAGGCTGCACCTCCCCGTTGTTCTTGAAGTGGTAGGGTCAGGTTCATTTTTTGATGCCCAGGGAGTGCCGAGGGAGCTAAAAAACTTTAATCTCTACCCACACGTACAAGTTAAGGACCCCACCCTAAACCTAATGAATCACATTTCCCCTAGTGGTGGGGGACGTGGATCAATCCCAAGGACAAAGTGACCAGTGGCTGCAGACGAAAGAAGTCAAGAGAGGGAACTGCGGCTAATGAATCGAATCAGGGTTAAAAAGTGGGATGTAGAAAATAATCCCCACCCCTGGCTCAGCACCCTGCCCAAGTCTGTCCACTCCCATCAGCATGCGACCTGACCCCCAAGCATACATGGTCAGCCTATTTGACAACATCTGCCTTGAAAGCTTTACCCTCCTTTTTCCATTGCTTCCTATCACAAACCAATTAGTCGGTTAAACATTTACACTTCAACACCAGGATAAACTCTTTAGAGTGACATCACAGAATTACAGGAACGAAAAGAGAAGAAAAGAAAAACCAAAAAACAACCCCAAAACAAAGGCTAATTTCCCTTCAAGTGATTCAAGCGAGGAATCAGTCAACCTAGTGCATATCTGAACACCCTCCTCCCAACCTTGTGCATATCTGACCCCCCCCACCTCCCAAACACACACGCGCACACACAGAGGTATCCTGTCCACTTGAGACGGGCTACCACTGAATATTGCAGGGGAGACCCTGCTTATAATCAAACGGGGAGGGAGAGGCAGAGACAGAGAGCTGGTTGCTGGGGCGCTGGGGTGGGGGACGGGGTTAATGCCACGCTAACTTTACAAAGCTACCAACCAGAAGGTTTAAGTACTTGAGGAATTATGGCGAAGAAGCTGGCTGCTCTCTTCTTCCAAAGCTGATCTGGAGGAGGATTAGCTGAGATTATTTCCATCGGGTCCTTCAGTTTTTTTTGTTAGTATTACTTTTTTTTCAAAAAAAATTTCCATATAAAAGAAATTACATATATGAGTTCTTGTGAATATATACATAACTGTGTTTGTGGGTGTACATTTATGTTTGTGTAATATCATATATATATATATATATATATATATATATATATATATATATATATATATATATATATATATATATATATATAAAGAGAGAGACACACACACACACACACACACACACACACACTGAGTTCTTATCAGATCAGTCTGATCTCCACTTTTTGTGCTATTATATTAAATTCTGCCTCTTTTTCTCATTCTGTAGCCGAGATTAGTCTTTGTTGTTCTCGTAAGTACTTCATTGGAACCATTTTATATTTGAAATATGTATTTCTTGTATTTGAAGATTTGAAACCCAGAAATATTTGCAGAAGGTAAAATGCACACAGCATTTTAGAAAAAGAATGTTCCTCCCACCCACCACTAATGATACCCTCTCTCCACCTTCACCTCTACAAAGGAAACTGACTTATGTGAACCAGATGTTGTTTTCTGTTGGAATTTATATTTCTATTGTGATCAGACCTTGTAGTAGTATTCACTACACTCTTCTTTCCGTGAGTAACTATAAAAACTCTGAACAATAACTATACAAATAATGATAAATACAACCATCACTGGATCGCAGAGAAAGTTTCCAAATATTTTGTGCAGTCAACAAAAATCACTTTCTACGAACATGTATGCAAATAAGAGACTCATTTTCAATAGAATGATGTTGGTTGTGAATTGAAAGCCAGCAGAGCCATTTTGTGTCCACTCAGATAGAGTAATGGTTAACATATCTACCTCACATGCAGAAGGTCCAGGGATTCATTCCCAGTACGAGTGAAGAGAGTGGAAAACTTTTTATTAAGACAAATTTCCCTGGACACTCAGCAGCTATTTGAGTGCACAAGCTGTTAGATTAAGGTGGGGATATCCCTTCGATGGACTTGCATCCTGCCATTAGGGTAGTCATAGAAACTTGTACGTATCAAGTCTTGATCTGGATCAGATTCGAAACTTGCAAAGTTTGCTGAGCTGACACATCCAGAAGGAAACAAGGGCTTTGTCACCAACTGTATATATACCAATGGGAGTTATCTCAAGGGCCATTTTGGCATTGCTGTCACTTTGGAAACTTTAATCAGGAAATTTTACAAGGAACAGAAAAGGTTGGAACAAGAGGACACCAATCTGAATGAGTAAGGGTGTGTGCAACCAAATAATTTTCCATCGGTCATCTGTACATCACGTTCTCCAACATTGTAATCTATCAGGAAGATTTTGTGCAATTGAAGGTGATTTCCCAGTAAATACATGAGTCCCATTTTGCAGCTGCATACAGTGTACTTTGTCATTGACAGTCTTTTTTGGATCAAGCAGTTCCCAGTAAACAATGCTTCATACACTCCTACCTACAAAAAATCTGTTTATTGATGCCACTCTGCTTTTGATGAGGCTACAATGATGGCATCTTTACCGGTGAGGAAAAGTGATGCTTGTACATCAATAAATATATAGATGTAGCTGTAGAGTTTCCTTTTTTTCATAACAAATGTTTGTCTCATAAACTTGTAAACATTGTAATATTGTCAAAAGTTTTCAAAACAGCTTTGTCATGACATATCATCATCATTATCAGTCTTTTTTCATCAATTGTTGGATATATACCTTCCCCAAGAGTTGCCAGACCTCTCTATCATGGGAATCACGGAGCCAATACTTTCTGAACTTGTCTACTTTGTCTCTCCATCTTGTATTTTGCCGGGCTCAATTTCACATGTGATCCTGAGGATACAAGTTGTGATGTTCATCGGTTGTTTGCCATTCTTGCAACATGACCAGCCCATTGCCATTTGAGTTTTCTAATGGATTCTGTGATGTTTTGGACTCCTATTTTTTCCTGCATATATTTCTCTGTCTTGTGATCTCTCTGTGTGAGGTTGAGCCTGATTCTTTCCTGTGCACATTGTATGATTCTCAGTCTGTAGGTCAGTTTCTCAGTTAGGTTCAGCAGGCTAAATTTGCAATTATTTCAGTGTGAATTATTGCCCAATATATAATATGTTTAGTTACGATCGGATGAATATTGGATCAGCAATCGCTCTCATGAACACTTGAATATAAGACTTATTCTGTGGAGATAGTCTTCAAAACTATGGATTAAGGATGAGGGTGAAATGACATGTAATGGAACCAAAATTCATTTTAAACTCTCCAGGATTGACAGTTTCTTTGGAAGCCACGTTTTTGTGTGGACAAAGTTTGTGTCATGAGCAATAGCATGAAATGTTGAATTGATTTTGTTTCTTTCATAACCCTGAATACTCCTTGTGGACTTTGGGCTGCATTGTTTCAATAGCAAGTAGGAGTTGCTAGCCCAATGCCTCAAAATAGACAGCCTTACAGGGCTCCAATTTGCCCTGTTATTTACTCATAGCTTGTGTTAGAATTTGATCCATGCTTTTCCCAGGGGGAGTGCAAAGTCAATGTAAGCAGCCTTGTCGGGAACTCAAACTCGCTTCATCGATTCCATTTTCAGTAACCGTCATGCCACTCCGCCGCTCCGAAATGAATCCTCATCTTGAATTTCTAAAGGTTGACTGTACTCGGGCGGGAAAGCAGATTTTGGCAGTTAATTCTGAGTATTGTTCCAACTTAGTGGCCGATTTCCTTTTTGTTCCTTCTCTTCCCTCATTGCTTCCGGTTTATTCAAAGCAAATTTTTTTTTTTTTTTTTTAGGATTGAAGCAGAGAAATGCAAGTGCTAGTAGATATGCAACATTAAAATAACTTTACAAGATTAGGAAGAATAAGACGGGGGGGGGGAGTGGTGGTGGATTCTTGGAATCTACTCCCAGGGAAAGAAGCAATGATGATGATGATGAGTAATCCTTTTTGCTTACCGCAAAACTTCAATTGTATTGATCATCATCATATTCGTTATAACACAAAAGAAAACAGCAGACTTTTCATCAACGTCAACAAAATAATACATCAACAACAGAATCTATATATTAAAAAGATATATACGAGATATACTTTTGCTTCTTAGCTTGATGCACGCACGGCACGAGTGAAAAAAAAATGAGCATCAATTATATTTGAATATCGCAGAAGGTTTTGCTTTTTTGCTTTTTGTTTTTGTTTGCCCAGCAGAGCAGAACGAAACTAAAGATACTTCTGGGGATAAAGTATCAAAATAAAATCAAAAAAAGCCAAACAAAAGAGTTTTTAGAAAAAAACAAAAAAAAACACAGCCTGCTCGCATGTCCTAAATTCTAGATCTCCCATCCTCTGCATTCAGTCTTTGTGCCTTGAGCTTTTTTTTAAAGAAAAGAAAATTATTTTTTTTTGAGATTTTAACTAAACTGTAAGAATCCTATTATTTCTAACACTTCAATCTACATTTGCAACAGAGTGAATGGATTTAAAAAGAGACTTTCATATAATAAGCTGATCACGTTTTTTGAAGGTCTTTTTCAACCCTTTTTTGTTTAAATTTATTTATAACTCCTCCGACTCTGCCGCCGCCACCATCATTTCTAGCACCTAGAATGGCAGCTGTTGCTTTGATTCTTAAACCAAACAATAAAATAGTTAATCTCATCTGCCACAGTCGTCAAACTTTTGTCTTGTGCATATCTTGTGCGTTTGTGCGTATGTTGAGAATCATGTTCACGTCTGTTTATGTATACATCTTGACTGACTCGAGTAAAACATCAATGAGATGATATAATAACTGATATCTTTGGTGTTCGAAGAATTACAAACGAAAGAAAATGTGTTAAAAAAAGAATATTTCAATCCATAAAATGCAGTCATGAAACTATACAATACCTTGTTTTGTATTCAATCACATAAATGATTTTCAAATCTCCTTATTTAGGATAAAAAATATTGGTTAATATTTGATTATCGCAATATTGCAAGAAGACAATTCTGACAAGTAAAATATCTTGGCCACTGCTAAGTTTTGGATTGACATTTGGTTTTGGCATTTCATTCAATGTGGAATTTCTTTAACAATCAACTGGAAAAGCTTTTCAAACTTTGGGTTCAAATCTCACTAAATATCATCTTACTGATATTGAATTATTGTGGGCTGACAAATGGCCCACCTGAGCAACCAGCCAAATGGGCTATACATTGTTCTCTTTTATTGTATGAGTGTGTGTGTCCCTGGGCACTTCTGGTCACATTTTTTCGCGTGTGCACCACAAGGCACCATCTAAAAACATTTCATTTGGTTTCTTCAAAAAAAAACAAACAAAAAACAAACTTTTTGGATCTCTATGGTCATTTTGGAACAGCACAGGCTACAGTGATTCTTTTATGTGAGGTACAGATATTATCATTGTTGGAGGTCACAGGGGAAGTAGAGAACCCAGAGCTAGGCCTTCTTCCTATTGATATATATATGTATGCACCAAAACAGGAAATGCATAGTCCAAAATAAGACGTTAACATCTCCAATAAGTTGTTGATGGAGATGCAGTTTTTAAGGTCATGATTATTATCTAGTTTGTCTTGAAGTTCATTATTAGTGATGACAAGATTGGGTAAAAACTGAAACCTCTATGGTATTTGTTAGATATTTTAATCTTCTCTCTAATCCAAGAGAATCCAGTTTCTACAATTATGATTTAGAGACTGAAAGTTGATTATCTATTCGTAGAAATTTCAACAAAAAAAAAGAAAAAAAAAAGCCAAATATTTATTAGCTCAAACAAAAAAATTAAACAAGATGCTTATAGATGGTTGGGAAACTAAACTCACCATAGTCAATAACTGAACAACTGTAGAGTCAAAATTTGATGAATAATTCTATTTATGACATTAATAGCATTTTCCACTAGGAAACATCTAAAATAGAGTATAAAAACATCTAGATTCTCCAGAATCTAGATGTTAATAAACTATACCTGGATGAAACAAAAACTTTTTTTTTTACCAAAAAATCAAAGTTTTTTCTTAAGGGATCTAGTGGAATACTGATACAACTTTTCAAATCTGTAGATAAAACAGCATGAACTGTTAGAACAGATAAGTAAACACACACACACATGTATACATAGAAAGAGGGATGGAATCTTTCACCACCTTCATTGGTTCTGTTCATCCAATTTCTCTTGTTTTATAGATTTAAAGATTTTAGAAGAAGTATTTTGAAACTTTGGGAATATCAGCCCTCATTAACAGCATCTTGCTGACAGCTTTTACATTTGATTGACTCTTATATTTATGAACTGTTCCTATTGACAGTGGAATTCTTTCACGAATAGAATAAAAATAATGGAAATCTTCTACAAAATGAATATATAAAAAATTATACTAAGTTCAAAAGGCAGCAGCTTTCATCAATAGCTTTTTCCTTTTGAATTTCCCTTCAAACATTTTTCATATTATATCAAGAGTTTAATGCTGAGGCCTTTTATAACTTAGCAATAGTGAGTTATACCCTTGAGCAGCGGCATTCAAACTGTATGCTGCAGGACCCCAGGGTTTTGCTCAACCTTTCCAGGAGTTCAACAAAACAAAGGGACATTTTTGCAATATACTTAATAATTCTTCATTACATGAAGAATTACATCAACTCATTTCTTAAACAAAAATGATACTTTTTGTATACCAAAAAATCAACAATACTTAGTATTTACAAATTCCACTGTTCCTACTTACATGTCTATTTTTCCCCAGTTACATTCATTAGTTTTTCATTTGAATGGGTATTTTCTACTTGGGTTTATACACATTTGGATAATTCCATAAACAAAGCCAAAATGTGCAGAAGGGAAAGTTGTTTTTGAAAGGGTTGCCTAGAAAATTTTATAATTGAAAAGGGTTCCTCAGAGTAGTCAAATTTTCAAGACCACTACTCTAGAGCACCCATGCAATTCCAGTACATATTAAAAAAGTGGTTAGCTAAAAAAAATGTCAAATAGTTAAAAACCTTAAACATTCCTGAATTTTTTATCAATAATTTTCTTTTCTGCAGTAATTTAGGAAATTCATCTGTTATTGGAACTGAACTGTAAAACTCAAGACTTGCAGCTTTTTGAAATTTGTCAATGTATTATTTGATATTTATCAGAGCTCAGGGGCGGTTACGTGGTCATTGTCAAATTTCAAAGACCTGCAGTCAAATCAATCACACAAGAAAATTTTTCTTTAATGAGAGCGGCATCAGAATGCAACAGCTTTTGTAAAGGTATGGAACTAATTCAAACAAAAATTGAGAATCCAATTTGAGGATAAGGATCACACATCTAACATTTCACTTGAAGTTTTTAAAAAGGAGTTTTAGAGATTTAATATAGCAAACATATTCCTTCAACTTTTTTTTTCACTCTTTTAGGAATAGAAATGTAGGAGCTTACTTTTTAAGCATTATACTCTTAATAACTTTTACCTTCGATTGGCTACCCAACTCACAGCTTTCTAAAAAGCTCTGGTTGTAAATTCAATCAATGGAAAATGTATGGTAAATTATTTTTAGAAGTCAAATTATACTGGACAGTAATAAAGGATGATTTGTTAATGAATAAACAGAGGAACTTTTTGTACACTACTTTCGAAAGAAAAGTTATATTACACAGTGACATATCAGTTCTGCTATGAAGCAAGAATAGAATAACACAATTAGTCCATCATACATTTTCACTAAGTGCTTCAGAGATAGAAATAATCATTTAAAAGCAAAACAATCACAAGTATTTCCAAAGATACTATGTTAGGCATTTTCATTACTTGTGAAGTTCAAAGATAAAATAGAGAAATTTGAGGGCACACAGGCATCTTTATGAGTAATTCAATATGAAATATTATAGGCAAGTCATACTTTTGGAGCATACAACAATTTTTGCTGCCAATATTTATCAGAGAATGATCAAGACACTGTTGATCACTGAAGAGTTTGAATTTTCAAAAAACAAACAGGAATACCTCAGGATGCAAAATGATGGATTGATTTAGCATAAATACACATGCTAAATCAAATCCCCCACTGAAAGCTTATTTTAAAGGGGGAATTTTCAAAAACCAAGTTTTTCCCTGGGCAGGGAATACATGTTCAAATTTTCAGCTGTCTAGTTCCATTGGTGCAGTTTGCAAATGGAAAACTCAGAGATAGCCAGCCAGAATCACTTAAAAACCGAAGAAACCTATCTTGGCAGTTTAATTAGATGGTTTCTTACAAAGAGAAATTAAATTTAAATGTTCTTGCATGCTCTAAAAAAAAAAAAAAAAAAAAAAAAAATCTTGTTCCTCAGAATAATAGTTGACAAATTCTTGTGTAGAATGTCTCTAGTGTCATTGCAATAGATAGAAATGTGCCCATTATACAAATTCACTTTTTTTTAGAAACTTTGCTCCTTGACGAATTCATTCAGTAAATAGCATTTAAATTTCGAAAGTAAATAATTTTTTTAAAGTAAAAAACAAACGAACATGATATAAATATAGAAAAAAGAAAAACATTGAAAATACTATAAGAAGAAAGAAACAAAATGTGAGCATATATATATATGATACAGATCAGGCTAGCAGTATCGCATAATATAAATTATATACATAATTTGCCTGATGAGGCCTGGAAAGGGCAGAAACATGAGCTAGTTTGTGTAGCAAATCCATATTCTACTGTCCTTATATATATATATATATATATATATATATATATATATTTATAGATAGATAGATAGATGGATGGTTACAATTTTCGTTGTAACTGATCAGTTTCACACAGCCATTGCGATCAATGGACAACTGTTTTTTCTGTTTTTCTAGTGTCTTCATTTACCACCGGAGTATTGCTTTTATGTCAATTTTTTGTTGTTGTTTATCCCATTTTCCTTTCTGTGGGAGTTGATGGTTTGGAAAGGGTTGTGTTCTCCTGCCATGCTGGTTGGGATTCAGGTTAGAGGGGATGGTTGGAGAAAATTTGGAGGGGAGTAGGGGAGCTATTTGCTGTAATTGAGACTTGTGAATGTACTTGTGAGTAAATGAGGGTAAGTTTGGGGTTAGATAATAATCAAAATAATGCTAAAAGAGATTATTCATTGAAAAGATTATCTTTAATAATGAGCCTAGTTGGTGAGTTTTCTATCCTCACACACACATATATATATATATATGTATATATATATATATATATATATGGAAGATTTGTCGCTGTCTCCAGATAAATAACAATCTATGTTTAAATAAATAAATGAATAAATACTAAAAATTTTGGAGATTACCCAACACTGGTTCAAACAATTGTCAAGAGAGGTGGATTCATATATATGTATGTATGAATAAGAATCACAAGGGTACCTGGTAAATGTTAACATTTCTAAACATCTACAAAAGATAAAATGATAATAATATATAATGATGTTGCATTGGGAACTTACTTTTGAAATTGAGTTCATACAAAGAGACAGCCATTCGATCTCCGTCCAAAACTTCGCCGAGTGTGAGGGATTTGTGTTCAATCTGAAAAAGAGAATTAGGGCACAACTTTAGGGAATGAAAAGTATAAGCAGCTGAAACGGTTTTTTTGATTAACAGAAGAGAAAAAAAATGTTTTTGAAAAATCGGAGATCCACCTCTTTCAAAAAATATCAGATTTCGGGAGAAAAAAAATAGTCAGTTGAAACCATCAAATGACCAGCATGCAGTGTTGGTGGTGATCAAATAAAAAAATTGGAAAAGAGGATGATCAACGGATGACTTGCGTCTCTCGCCTTTTGTTAGGCAGTGATCATTAGAAATTAAAAAAACAATACAAGTGTGAATGCTGCTAGACACAAACTGAGCGACCAATTCAGCATAAACTTACATTGCAAATTGAACAATTTGAAAAAAATAAAAGCAAAAACGATTTTTCTAGACATAATGAGTAAAAGTTCAAATTTTTTCACTCTAGCTCCAATGGTGGAGTCTTTACATGAAATACATACACACTGCAGACAAACCAGCCTAAAAACTGAAGAAACCTACGTTGAAAGTTCTAGTTCACATCCCCCCCCCCCCGCCAAAAGATGATGATACATTTATTTGAAAATGGAGATTCTAAAGCAGAAATTCTGGAATGCAAATTAGAAGGTTAAGGGAATAAGATGCAAAGGCAACATTATACATAGATATGGATAGATGTGGGGCTGGGTTTGTAAGAGAAATCACCCTCAATTTGTCTTTCCTTCCATCCTTCAAAGAACACAATATCTCCAAAGGTTTTCAATGAAACTTCGTAGAAGGGTGGGCCATTAGCAAACGAAGAAGTGGTTTAATGCTGGACAGGATCCAGCAATTGGTTTTCATTCAGATTTTTGTTAGTGTCTGGTATCAGGGTTTGTTAGTCTATGGTATCAGGGGTATGAAAAAGATGAAGTTGAGATGGATAAAAGAAGCAAACTGGTTTGATCAGTAACTCAATAGAAACCATCACATGACCAATGTCTTTTGACAGCATGACAAGTTAGGGGTGGTCAATTGAAAAATTGGAAAAATGGATGGTCAATGAATAGATTACTTTTCTAACCTTTTGTTGAACAGTGATCATTAAAATGTTTGAATTTTTAAAAAAACAAGCATGAATGTTACCAGACAATTAAGCATACACATACCCAATAATAAAAACAATTTGGGAGGGGATTTTTGGAGAAAAAAAAAAAAAAAAAGCATTTCTTGTAGATACAATAAAGAGAAAATGTTCAAATCTTCAGCCTCTATTCCACAGGGGCAGCCTATATACACAACACATCCATAGCCAGCAAGGCAGCCTCACTAAAAACTAAAGAAACTCATGTTGACAGTTTTGGTTGAGGGTTTCTAATAAATGTTACTTAGAGATGCAAAGAGAAGAATTTTTTAAAAGAAATCTCAACTTCATGTAAGGTGTGGTTCTATGACAGACATAAAACCATATGAAAGATTTGGTCTTGTTGGCATCTAGGAAGGGTTTCAAATCTATTCTTTCTAGAAATGTTTGTACGTGGAACCATTATAGCCATCCTCTGACATTACGGCTATAATGGAAGAACACTTCTCCACTGAATAGATGGCAGCAGACAGTTGAAGTTTATTCAAGTTTTTGGGAAGAATCCTGCAGAAAAAAACTGAAAATATAGTTTTGCTCGACTGTTCATTCCTGTAGACCAGAGGTTTTGAAACTAAGGACCAACAACAAAAAATGTTCTGGGGTCTGTGGCAATGTTTCCTCAAAACCTGACATTATGAATCTGGTAGCAGAAAAACAACATCATTTATTGCACAAGTATCAAGAAACATGATTGTTGTACAGACCTATACTATATATCAGAATCCAAACGTATATGTAATCCATTTCAAATAAATATGATTTTCATAGGTTGAAAATGTCTTCTTATTGCTGTTCATTAATTAATCTAAAAACTAAATGCTGAAAAGGGGATCTGCCAGAATATTGCCCTCATAGAGAGGCTTCCTGAGTTTTCAAAGTTTCAAAACAACTGCTGAGGACTCTTGGAGCACAGATCTACAAACACACCATGATTTGTTTTTTGATGCCATTGTGGTTCCAGTAGCAAGTATGTTATTGTTGGGAAGACTTGCAAGCCTTGCACTCAACCCTTCTCCTTTACCTGAGCTTTGGACCAGTTTGTTGGAGAATCCTGCAGAAAGATCCGAGACGTAACTGGTAAATTTATTGTAGGTAATTACATCAACTGGTAAATTCATCGCACAGTAATTCTATTGCAATCAAATACATCAACAAATGTTATTTACACATTCTATTTATACATTTCTTACACATTATATCTCCCACAGGCTCTGGTTTGGGGTGAAGAAAAAGTATGCAGTACTAGTATTTACCAATGAAAAGTACAAATGTATGCAGTATTACTATTTATCAATGATGTATTGGCTCGTCATGTAATTACCTTGCGATGAATATGCCAAGTCATGACATTACATGTACTTTATTTCCTGCAGTTAATTTACTAAGTATGGAACTGAGAATATAGTTTTTGCTTGACTATACTCTCTCAAAAAAAGTAGGTTTGAACACAAAATTTGTGTCAAGTGCAAGTCTGGAAACCACAAATCCTAAGGTTATCAAGAATGAGGTCTCAGATTTTACATGATGACTCCAAGGAATGAGATATGAAGATTTTCCACAAAGTTTTCTACAAGCCACAAAACCTCAGATTACAATATGGTCGCTTGCAGCCAAGCCAGTCAGAGGGTTTGGGGTGGGGTTGGAGCCCTTGGCTTGCACTAGTTGTATCTTAAATCGTTGAAAATCATTTAAATTCTATGAAAATATGAATAAATTCCATCATTAGTTACAACTAAACCAAAAAAGCTCTCTGAACAACCTCATGCTCAAGGAATTAGTTGGTCGTTAAAATCTTTATAATTATCTTGATACTATTCCCTGAGGCCACTTTTACTGAACATTCTAAACCTTCACACTGAATGCTTCCTTTAATTTGAAGGGATGATATAGGGCATTAAAATACATGAAAACTAGCTAAAATGAATGTGTGATATACATAACGAAAGGCAAGCAGAATGATTGTATGGGTTCCTTTAGTAGTTCAAGAAAAGAGGAGGTGAGTTTGAAAGATTGTCCTTATACATACATGATAGTAATGGTTAGAACAGTTAGGCTTTAGGAAACTTTTAAACCTGATTGGATAATTGTAAAATACATTATTCAAAAGTTAATGAGCAGGCTATTTTCAGAATCTACAGGAAACAACATATGACGGGTTGCTGATGAGTGCAAGAGCACAAAATGTTTACATTCACCAGTTACAGGTCCTTGTAATTATCATCTCTTTTATACGTCAATAGCTCTATTTACTGTGTTGAATATTGAGTACTGTGAATAAACATATATATATATATATATAACAGTACTTCCATTAACAAAGACAATCCTTTTCACAAAATATCTTGTCAGATGAAAATATGTTAAGTGAATAATTAAACCTATGAGATTTCAGTAATCTTTTCATAATAAAAATAGCAAATCTATAAAACTTTGATAATAACCTAGTAAATAGAGTATAATGTACTAATTACTTCCAAAATGATGTACAAATACAAATAAATAATGCAATAAATGAATGAATTTAATAACTTTTGTAATTTTAATTCACGAAATGTCCGTCAGTCCATCTAAAAATGAGGGCTGGATACTAGATATAAATTTAGATAGTTATAAATGGGATCTAGATGAATCTGGATAATTTCATGAAATTCTAACTGGAATCTCTCGTTGGTGAAATTTTTTAACAAGAGTCCTTGGCTATGAGAGGTACCAGTGATATATATTTCAGCTTCGTCTATGCTGGGTTAGATATTTAACGAGTGAACAAAAAATCATTCAGAGAAAAGTTTCCCCTTTTCTTTTGATCCTTTAAAGAGGAAAAAAGTTTTACTTTCTTGACCCCATAAAACGAAAAACATTTTTTTTTTTGCTTTTGATCTCCTAATGAGAAAAAAATTTCCGTTCACTTTTAATCTCTTTTAGAGGAAAAAGTTTCCCTTCACTTTTGACAAATCAAATAAAAGGGAAAAGGATAATCAGGAGGAAGCAACATCATTTACCCAGTTGGTTCAGAGGAATGTGACACGCAAAATAAGTAATATTTATTAAAAGTCTTTCTATGGAAAAAGAGTTGTTCTTTTTTCCATACGAATAGAACACATGAAGAGGGCTATAGAATGGATTCTCCAAAATGTGAGGAAAACCAGAACAACAAACTTGGCTGTGCAAAGGTCAGGCACCCTTACTTCATTAAAATCTAAAAAGTAAACAAAACAGAATTCATTTCTCCATACAGTATCATTCCAAAAGACAGGTCTCGTTTCAACTCTTTTATTAGTAGTTCCTGTAAATGAGATTAGTAAACTTAAGCAAAACAAGTTGACCTGTTTTAGGTTCAAGGAGTGGCAGTGAATTTGTCATCAGTTTTTGCGCATGTCACTGATATTCATGCATGACATCACTACTTTCTGATCATCTGTTGTTATGTGTGGAAATCAATTCAAAACACAATAGAAAGAGATTAGCAGCAAGAAAAATTAATTGTTTGAGAAACTCTCCAAACATTAAGGATTCTCATATTTTCCATCAACAAGCGTGTGTGAGTAAGTATTGTTGATTTTAGTCATAAATTTTCAATCCGATCCACCTGTACTGGTTGACATGATCCATAAAAGGGATGAGAGAAAAGAAAGGTTAAAAGAGAGAAGTGCACTTCAGAGATCACCGTGAAGAAGCAGATGTAGATCAAAAGGGGCCCAAAGACTGAAAAGTGCCAATGAGGAGGGCAAAGGTTTGAAGGGTGGGGCTCAATCCAGTTGGCATCCATCATCTGGTTGCAGCACGTGGATGCAAGATCAGAGAAAGGTGTAATCCATCAAGATGTTTAACAACTTCCTCTTGAATCAGCTTGCCGAATGCTGCTCAAGGCCCAATTTACCAAATAAAGATAACAAAAAAAAGATGATATTTCTAAACATTTTAGGAATGCCTAAAATATGAATCATTCAAGACATGTTATTAAAAACTTCTGGTAATTATCTGGTAAATTGACCACCATTAGTTTTATTTGAACTTTCATTTTCATATTTGAAATTAGTTCCTACTTATGCACATTTATAAGTAGATCTTGAAAACTGTGCAGACTTGAGCTTATTCCAGATATGATAATGATAATAAATTAGGTAAGTATTAAAAATGTAACTTGAGTACAAGTATAGGTGGATGTGGTAGAAGATATGTTTAGCTTAGATGGATTGATTAGGGTTTTAGCAAGCATTCTCACTAGCTATTTAATGGTTAATTACTACTAAGAACCTAATTCCAATTTCCCAATTCAACTGAGTGTTATTTGGGCCAGTTTTTTGACAAAGTTTGGAGAATTTTTGGTGGCCATTTTTTCTTTATTCAAAAATACAAGATATATACAAATACAAAAATGTGGACTTAGGAAAACTTCCCAATCTTATGAAAATGGTGAAGAAATCAAAATCCTGTTTTACAGTAATACCTTGTTGATCAAATTAGGAATATAAAACCTGTCACAAAATATATAATTGGTATTTTTAATCACCCCTACCCACAACACACCAGTCTAATCACTGTTGCTAGGTTTAGATTATTCATGTGCTCTGACATCAATTTGGACTTTGTTCAGCCCTTAACGTTCAAAGTAAAACAAGGAATTTTGTGCTCAGTGAGTAAGGAAAAATGCTTTTTTTTTTGTTTTTTTAGAAATTCCCCTCCAAAATAGGTTTTTAGTTGAGGGTTCAATATGTAATGTATGTTTGCGTGAAACTGCTCACCTGTTTTTTAAAAATTCAGACTGCAGATGACGAGAGTGGTACCTTATTTATCGATTACCCCTTTTTCCAGCTTTTCAATTGATCACAAAGCATACATGGGTGGTGGTGATTCATAATTTCCCTTGGAATATTAGCTTTTCTACATTCTATATAAACATTAATGTATATCTATGTAATTTGTCTTGCATTTTCATTGGCATCATCAAGGTAACATAATAAATCCAGGTGATTTCCCACTCAATGCCCAATAACTATGAGATTGTTGCATATAAAATATGCTTTTTTGGATATAAAGATGAAAAACACTAAATATCCAATGAAAATCAGACTCATTTGAAGCAATGATAAAATGCAATTTCTATAAATTTATTCAGGCTTGGTGTTCAGGAATTCAATAAAAGCACAAATTATGGCTTCCCTATAACCAAACTTTTTATCACCAAGATAAAGTTCAAAATGCTTGAAAGGATGATAAACCTGTAGAAGAAAATCTCAAGTGAATATGGAGGATGCTGTAAGACTTCATATTCCAATTCTCTAAGCTGAGACACAGTCTGATGAGAGGTGTAGGGTGGGAAACTATCATGAAGTATTTCATTCAGATGTGGGACCCATTTTCCCAACTTTGTCACCTTTCCTATTGCCTTGAGATGACATATGATCGCTGTTGAAGTCCCAATATCTCAAAAATGTATGCAAACTCTTGTTTATGGATGGTTTGACTGATGATAGTTCTTCAAGAACAGGTTTGAATCTCCTGTAGGGTTTATCAGTCGTATCTATAATTCCTGACCCAAAAATACAGCACCAACATTGAACAGTTCGCACTATAGTGGTGTTCACTGAAAATGTTCTGTTGACGTTATCAGTAGCTTGAGCAGCATTATTTGCTAATTTGAAATCATACCTGAAAAGTAGTATAACTTCTTGGGTAGAAACCATTACTGCTAAAGGTTTGAAAATGCCTAATAATAACGAATTATAGTGCTACACGCATTGAATCTGCAGAGAAATGCAATTACATGAGTAAATCTTGCACTTTTAGCAGTATTCTCTGTGATGTAAAATGAAACGACATTTCATGCATAATAACCTAATATAATGACCTTCAAGAATTTGTTCATGTTAGTTATTTCTGTTAACATTGTGAAAGTCTTTCCTCTTCTGATTAACAAGTAACCTTATATAGATGATGTACAGATTACTTACTCTGGTGCAGGGGAGGGGGAGATTTTTAATTATATAAAGAACTAGATAGCACTCAGAGAGTGCATACCTCTGCCAAAGCTGTACACTAACTAAAAAGAAAGAGAACAGACTCTGTTCAAAAATTGCAACATCGTACACATGTTTTTTGAAAGCATTTGTCTACATTTGTTTCTCTAATGAAACTATTTGTTTCTAATTGAGTTTTCAAGCTAATCCCAATCAGAACGCCCAAAACAAAAATAATGATGGCATCAAAAATAAAAGAAAAAATATTGTTCAAAATGCAATAGTAATATATAGAGAAAGAGAGAGTACATAAACACTGTTGTTGGCTTTCTTTATACTTTCTCTTCTTTCTTTTCTTTAGAACAGTATGACATAAAAAGGAAAAAAATATTATTCTTTCTTTGCCCTCTCTCTATACCAAATCTTTCCATCCTTATCAATACTATGGACTGATTAAAAAAAAAAAAAAAAAGACGTCTCTTTAACCACTCTCTCTTTGGGTCACTCAATTCCTTGCAAGCACTGTTAACCGATTTGAAAATTGTGGAAATCTAGGCCTAACAAGGGAAGGAAAAGATAATCACCCGAATCCAAAGTTATAAGAATTGATACCATTGGAGAAAAACTTAGTTTATCACCATCACATTCAGATGGTACACTTGTTGAAAGCTGTAGAATGGGTCAGTCAAAACATCATCCTGACAACACAAACAACAAGGACGGGTTCAATCATCCAGAAAATACTTTGAATTTTAAAAACCTTTGTAAAAACTATTGACAAATCTATTCATTTTGGTTGATTTTATAAATAAAATATATAGCTAAAAAACAGTAATATATCCATAACTCAAATAAATGAATCACCATAGCTTGTGCATGTACCAGAACTAACTAAATCTAATATTATATTATAAGAACAGATCCTTTATCTAGAATTATCCAATAAAAAAAAACAGCCCAAAATTAGAGCATTGTTCCAAAATGACAATAGAGATCTAAAAAGCACTTGAAAAAAAAAAAAAAAAAAAAAAACTTCTCAGAGGGTACCTAGAGGTGTACTCATGAAAATTTTCAAGATTGTAGGCCTGAAAATGTGACCATGAGCATCTGAGGAGACACACCCACCTACAGACATGCACAAGCAAAGAGAAAAGAATCTGTAGCCAACTTGGCTGGCTGGTCAGGCTGGCAATTTGTGAGGCTAAAGTGATTAGATAATTCATCTTCTCATATGATGCGACCATCAAATACAGCCATCCCCAACAAATTTTAAAGCACACATCTTATCATATAAAAGCCCTAGTCAATAAGTTTTCTTGGGGGAAAAGGGATAATGATAATAATAAAACCATGATGCATTTTTTTGTAAGAGCTAAGAGAACAAGGAAAGAAGAGAGACACACAACACAGCTGCATTGTGACCTCCATCAACTGATATTCCACACTCTGTAACCTTATCTCTCACCTCAGACTTTACTGCCACTGGACAGATTCTATAGGAGTTTTGAAAAAATAACGAAACACAAAATGAAAATTTGACCCAAATGCCATTTTTTTTCTGCACTTGAATTTAATGCTCACCCCTTGCCCCCAGGATTTTGACCTGATTTTTCATATTAAATTTCTTGCATTGTATATGATAACTGGTACACAAAAATGGCTTGTGTTTAACAAGAGTCAAACTTCGAGAGAGAAAATCTGTATTCGTTGTATGGATTGTTAAGTCCCAAGACCAGGGGAATAGTTGAGAGGAGGCGGGTCTGGATCACCCTCAGGCCCCTAATAGCTCTATGAACAGTCATTCACCAACATTCCTACTTGTACTAAGATTGTGCCATCACAAATCTCACTAAATGTTGGAGGGAGCCTCTGAAGGGTCCATCCCCACTCACGGAACCCAGGCTTTTGAGAAGTTTGCCCATGGACCCTCAGTAATATCTTTGCACCATCAGGGGCCTGTGCACCCCCTGGTTGGGAACCATGGCACCAAATGTTTGATATGCGCTACACACCTGCACATGACCATGTGTACTATGCTACACTTTTATTGTAATAGTAATTGACTGAATTGAAATAAATTTTTAAGCCTTTAAGAGCCTGTCCCCTCACTTTAAACCCCTTCAAGAATTATACATAGACGTATAAAATAAGTAGATAAGAATATGGGCAGAAAGTAGATTCCATTTTGGTATAATACTTACATTGTAAATAGAACCCTACCCCCTAAAACCTTTGAGAAATTTTTTTTCTAAAAACTATTTGTTTTAAAGAATCCCCCCCCCCGTTCCATTGGCTAGACATGCCAAATTTGGTTTGGCTGCAGCCATATTTAGGTACTTTTTATAGCTTGACTAACAAAAGAGATTCAAGATTTAGCAATTGAATTAGCTGGAATTAGAAAATTTAAGCTGATTTTAGCCATTTTCAAAGACAGTTTTAGCTATAAATAGTATCATACATTTAGTAACACCCGATCAATGACTTAATAAAATGAACATTTCACAATTTTCTGAAAGAATTACATAATAGAACGGATCTCAATAAAGAAAGTGATTTTTAGCAGAAGTGTTTGGCATTCAATAAAATAAGGAATTCAGAATCAAGAGACATTGTCTCCTAAATCAATCTTTTTCGCAGGTAAGCTACTTTTATGACCAGAGGAAAAATAAAAAAGGATTGTCATAAATGTTTGAGTTTAATCAAAAAAAAGACACTAGGTCTGGTTAGTCACTCAACAGAAACCATCACATGATCAACAAGTTTCGGCAATGTGCTATGTTGCGGGCAATCAATTAAAAAATGGGAAAAAGTGACGGTCAATGAATGATTAACTTCTCTCACCTTTAAGGGCAGTATTCACTAAGAATGTTTGAATTTTCAAAAAACAAGCATAAATGCTGCTGGACGCAAACCAAGGGATCAATTTAGGATTAACTCAGATTGCAAATCAGACCCACTACTAAAAAACGTGTTGAGGAAGGTGTTAAAAAAAATTGATTTTCTTTGGACAATGAGTAAATTTTGGAATTTTCAGCCCTCTAGCTCTATTTGTATAGTTACATATACAGTCAACCAGCAAAACCAACTTGAAAACTAAAGACAGCTCTGTAGACAGTTTTGGTTGATACTTTCTAATTATGTAAGAATACAAGGTTAAAATTCCCTTTGGCTCTATCAGAGCAGAGGGATTCCAATTGATCTAGTATAGTATCTGTTTGTCAATGAAACAAAGCATTAATCACTCAAGTATTATATAGTTACATTGTAAATAGAACACCTTTCAGAAAACTTTCAAAAATTATTTTTGTAAAAACTAAATTTCCAGGGTTTAATGGTTTGAAAGCACCTGAAAGTGAAATAAAAAATATTCTCTCCTCAGAGACCGGTGTGCAGCTGAAAAATAACAAATCTTGACCAAATATACATAAATGAATATGTATATATCAGAATATACATTTGTGTCTGCATATATGTACATGAACATATCTCATTTATACATCAACTCTCGCTCACACACACATTTCAATCGAAACAAATGAAATTCAACAATTTGAACATTATTAAAGTTTGCAAGAATTGGCAAAAATTTGTAGAAGACATGAAACAGAATAAACAAACTGATTACATCTTCACATGTTTTAAAATGTCAGAAAGGTTGAGGGTGAAAAAATTATCAGAAGATTGATTGCACCATTACTGAACAGTTACTAATATTGAACTTTATAAAAACAGGTCTGGTTAGTCAATTCATAGAGACTATCACATGACATCACTTGGCAGGAGGCCATGCTGGATGGGTGATAAATGAAAAATTGGAAAAACTGGTGACCAATGAATAAGTTACATCTTCTCACCTTTAGTTAAGTATGAACACTAAAAAAAACAAAATTTTCAAAAAAATGTCAGAATACTGCTGGACACTATGGAACCAATACAACATAAACTTACATTGCAAAATGACCCCCACCCAATTTTTTAATTTTATTCAGGAGAGTGAATTTTCAAAAAACAAATTTAAAAAAAAATATAATGAGGAGTAAATGTTCAATTTTTCAGCCCTCTAGCTTCACCAGTGTGATCTGTATGCACGGCACATAGTTAGAAGAGTGAAATCAAAAGTCAATACCAGAAAGCCACGTTTAGTTAGATGCATGGCCTTCTGATATTGTCTGATAAACCATCATCCAAGCCAATGAAATAGTCATTGATAGATAAATAGCCAGCACAACCAACTTGAAAACTGAAGAAACCTATGTTGACAATTTTGGTCGACTGTTTCTAAAAATCTGTTTGTAGGGGAAACCACTCAATAAAGACAAGTGAAGAAAAAAAAACCCTGAAATATTCTGCAGCGACATTCATGCAGAATGAATAATTATTTGCTCGAATAAGCAGTGCAGGAATGGGAGGAATAAAAGAAGAATAAAAAAGATGATGAAAATAGCACAAAACTAAAAGATAAAAAGCTAAGCCGAACTTAGAAGTGAAGATGTTGGTTAAGTTTGCCACTAGCAGATAAGCATTTGCAGATGGCTGCTACAGATGTCATCATCGATCACTCAGCTTTAGATTTGTCCGTTGTTGCTGTTATTCTTTTGGGTGCTTGTGAACACCCGAGCAATACAAGCAGGGCGGCAAGTGTCGTGAGTCAGCCAGACAGTCAGCCAGCCAAAAAGCCAAAGTCAGCAAGTGTCCGTCTAGTTTTTACCCTGCCCAATGACCCCCATAATCAACTGGCGTTCAAGTGGTAATCCTCAACACCTAAAAACACAGACACAAGTTAAAAAGGTATTATAGACTTTACTCGTGCAAATACTATTACTGTGGGGCCCTCCCCACTTTCAAATAGACAGATAAAAAGAAAATGTCTTTATTTTAGTTGCAGAGAATGGCTAATTTTGTAGAAGGTTCATAGCTGGATTAAACCCTTTAGAGTCCCTAAACACCGAAAAGATTATGGCGCCCCATATACATGTAATTCTAAGTAAAAACAATTCTAAACTGTAATATGAAATTCTATATTTCAAAATGGAACAAAACTTGAAGTAAGATTTAGTTACAATAAACACTTTGGCCCCAGTATTATATTGCATAAACAAAAGTAACATTAGATTGAGAATACAAAGACGACTAAAGCCAATAAAGGGACAGCCATTCAATATTACTACATGAGAATTGGATACTAATGAACATTGAATAGATCATAACGAAAGATCAATACAATACAAAGTGAACAAAACTTATCCAAGCAAATCCACACACTTCAATTTTCATTTCTCAAAGAAATTGTTATTAAGGAAAAATACAAATACAAAAATACACTATTTACACCTGGGTCCCTGGTAAGTCTGGCACTAAAAAAAAATCTGTGCTCTCCTCCCCTTCCTCACTTGATGCCCTGAGCACAGGGTCTTTTTACTTAATGGTTAATCCAGGTTTGAAAATGAACGATTATTGAGAGCCACACTGAGTTCTCCAAAATGTTACCTAAATTTCTAATGGATTCCCAAATAATTTTTTGATCCTTAGTGTTACAACTCAAGGAATAGATCTATTTGCAGAGTGAAATGCCAGAATGAACTTGAGCCAAACAAAGGTTATATGCAACAAATATGTGGGAAATAAAAACACAACAATCAAAATTGAAAGCATAAAACTGGAGTAAGTAAACCAATACATCTACCTAGGAGAGTGAATCTCCACGAAATCCTCAGAAGAAGAAGATATCTAATGAAGAATCACTCTAGATTGGCGAGCCTCTGGCAGAGCAAGCTCAACCTTTGAGAACAAGAAAATCCCATCAATCCTAAAAAGTAGAATCTACAACCAATGCATCTTCTTGATGGAGCTGTAAAATGGAACCTAACCAAGAGACTGACCCTCAAACAGAGAAGCATGTAATTGGCATATGAAAGAATCAAGCTTAACCTCACATGGAGGAATCACAAGACAGCTCAATATACCAGGGAGAAAACAGGAGTCTGAGACATCATAGAATTCATCAAAAAAATCAAATGGTAATGAGCTAGTCCTGTCACAAGAATGGCAGACAACCGATGGACATCATGACTCATAACATGGACCCCCAGCAATCAAATGCTAAACTGAGGCCGGCAGACCACAAGATGGAGAGACCAACTAGACAAGTTAAGCAAGTATTGAATCCGATAGAGGGATCTGGCAAATTCTGCAGAATGCCTATGTCTAATGACGGACTATAAAAGACTGATGATGATGATCCACAACAGAACAGTTTATTCACTATTGCTGAGTTCAGGTTATTTATGCATTCAGACATTCATATGTATTTATCTATCTGGACTTTGCTCAGCCTTTATCATTCTTCGAAGAAACTTGAAATTCTGCATAATACTCCTCTCAATGATTTAGGGGATATTTTTTTTTTTGAAAATTTTCCCCATAGATAGGATTTCATTTGGTGGTGGTGGTGGGGGGGTCAATTTAAAATGAAAGTTGATGCCAAATTGGTCTGTGGCAGTTTGTTGGCAATGTTCATGCTTTTTTGTCGTTGAAAATTTGTACTTTTTAGGGATCACAGTCCAAAAAGGCAAGAAAAGTAACTAATTCATTGATCACCTCTTCTTTTCCAAGTTTTAATTGATCATCCAATCGAGTAACTAACAGGACCATTTTTAAAAAAAAATCATAAATTTATGGTTCAAACCCTACTGGTAGTATTTTCATCAAATTATACCACCACCAATGCTTAATTTATCAGATAAAAAGCAACATATATGGGTGATGGTGATTCATAATTCCCCTTGAAATACTAGTTTTAGTTTGATTCAGTTGGTTTAATGTATATAAACCTTTAATGGATGGAAATCAGTAATAAAGTAAGACATTTGAAAGTGGGAGTTTTTCTTTTCATTAGATTTTAATGAAGTTTACAATTTATTTGGAGTATCTAAAATTGTCGATATAAATATGGCCCATATCTAAATGGCATCATGATGTGTTATCACAAAAATAGCCCAAATACCTCAATGGTAATCTCTGTAAACAACCTACATCAGAAATACGTATTCAACCTTCAAATATCCATTAATTAAAGTTACAATAATGTATGAAACTTGATAAAAAAAATTACAAGTTTAACAGTACAGAGAAAAAATTATGATGCTCTTTTTATTTATTCATATATTTTTCTCAAATTCTTCTACATATTTCAGCTGATAACTCCAAAAATTGCCCTCTCAATTCATTTTCTATACCAGATGATCTGGATTTATTTAAGATATTCATAAAATTATTCATACTCAAACTATTTTTTTACATGAGACAGTAAACTGTTTCAGTTTTCTAAAATCCTATGGGGAAAAAAAAGAAAGATCAATTTTTTTACTTAGTTTTTGTAATAGACCTACCTAGTAGATTACCTATGCTATCTGACTTACTGAACACTAGAATTTTGTAATTTGTAAATAAATGCACACATTGAAATAAATACTAATCTTCTGAAGACACAGACTTTTCCACATGATTTTGATGAAGCAAGAGACAGAATCAAGAAATGGACACTGAGGAAGATCAACATTTAAATTAAAAGGTCCAGGTAATCCCACACTGGATCAACTACAATGTGGATTGATTTGTGACATGAATCAGATTTATTACAGAAGGTAGAAAATAGGTTGAATCTAAAAAGAAAAATAACAAGCAAGAAGGAAACATCAAAACATTAAATAATCCCCCTTGACATTTTTATCAGGAAGCTTAATGAGCTGAAAGGCATAACTGGTGACTAATATTCACAACTGATTCTTCTCCTCAATGCATTTGAATGTTTTTTCTTCTTCATAACATTCAGAAATTGATGATATAACAAGATTAACCATTGCCAGTGCAGGATAATTAATAAATTGTGTAAATGGGTGAAGCTAGCTTTTTAAACCTCAAAATGGCTAGCAAACAGCTTCACAAGATTCCATGAATTTCTGCAATAGTTTTCATCATGTCATATTCTTAATACATTCTAGAGAAAGCTATAGATAGCCCTAAATAACCCTGAGGATCATTGGGTCACCCTTTAAGAGAAAAGTAGTGCAATCTGGTGTGACCAGAATGGACATTGAATTTAAAGGCCAGATTGCACCTGGATTTTTTTTATTTACATTTGCACATAAATAAATAGATAGATCAATAAATAAAGGTAACTACTCTTTAATTGGTATTTGATAGTTATTCTCCTTGAGAAATCATTTGGGTAGGGGGGCAAGGAAGCAGACCACACACTATTATCAAGTTGCAAATCACCCAGATTTTTGTAATATTCTTGAAGTCAACACATTTTAAGGACACCTCAATTCAATATATATAGCTACAAACCACTGTCCGGTTAATTAAAGGACACAAACAGATGAACAGAGCAAGGATTTTAGTATTATACAATTTTGCTTAGACACTCTCAAGAAATTGCCACATGACCAACTTCTTTTTGGCAGCTTGCATTGACTAATGGGGTGATCAATGAATAATTTACTTCTCTCATTTTTTGTTCAGGCAGTGATCATTGAAAAAGTGTGAATTTTCAAAAACAAGCGGGCACAAACTAAGAGATTGATTTTGCATAAATTTACATGGTAAATTGAAACCCTTGAGAAAAACCTATTTGGAGGGATGATTTTCAAAAAACAACAACAAAAATAAGTTTTTTTTGCATAAAGAGCAAGTGTTGGAATTTTCAGCTGTTTTTCTTCTGTGGTATGGCCTGCACACATGATACATACACAGCCAGCTGGACCTACTTAAACACTAAAGAAACCTATGTTGACAGTTTTGGTTGACTGTGTTTAAGAGATGAATTATGTTTTAAATGAAGAGTATTTTAAAAACATACTAATTTCAGAAGTATCTTTGAAAAATCAATTGGTCATTCTTTTGTATAGTTTACAATATGGTGATCACTTAGCCTAACAGTACTTTCTTTATTGTGGTATAACACAGAAAACAATTGAACAACAATCAATGCAATTTCATTCTGTGGACTTGTGAATGAGATTAGTCCTAAATGTCTTCACAGAAAGGAATCTGAATGTATGATAATCTCATAGTCCAAGTAGGATAAACAGTTTTATAAACTAGAAAATCAAACCTACTCTTGAACATTTTTTAGAAAGAATTAATAGAGAATAATCTGAGATACTTTGGAGATTTGCAAAGTGGATCATTCTAAGACAGACAACAAAACACCAAAGATAATAAAATTTAAATCTTTTTTTTAAGAAAGGAGCATCTGAAAATAGTTCAATCTTCTTATGTTTCTTCTAGGTGCTTCTCATTCAAATGCTTATCTCATTAAAATCCAGCTTCCTTCTTAAAAGATGGCCTTTAACTGAGGGCATCAATGAAAGAAAGCTTACAAGTACTTTGTAATATCCCTAGAAGCTACTCATGTGCCAAATATACTTTGCCAACACACATGCATGCTTACTTTCTCCCTTATACAAGAGAATGATTTAATATTCCTTTTTTAAAATGCAGAAGCAGTTTAGATCTTTTATTATGGTGTAGAAATTCACAAGGAAATTCTCAGCCGATGTTTGAGATGATAGAATCCAAAGGAATTGCAATGTTTTCCATCAGTTAATGTTACTGAGAAACAACATGACTGAAACAGGTCTAGATTGAAGAAAATAACTAACACAGGTCTTCTAGAAAGGAAGAATACGTCCACCGTCCTTATGTCCACATGTGTAATTACTGATTTCAAAAGGATTCTAAATGAAGTAGTAATAGCATTGCGGATGGTCCACCTGAACATCTGACCATTGACAACAAAACAATTAGTAAATTTAAATTAAAGTAAATGCAAATTTTTTTTATCAATGTTTTGTTCAGGAGTCTTAGTGTAAGGTTATGTTTTTGGATAAGTGGGCTTTTCATTTAAAGCCCACTTATATATAACATTTTTAGCTGTAAAGTTAACTAAAAATTGAAAAGTTCAGCCAATTTTAGCCATTGATACCAAATGATACTTAGCAAAACTATAAAAAAAAACAACTGGTACGTCACCTATTGATCAGAAAAGATGTTCTTTTAATGATATCACACATTTTCCTCTTTCTGTTGTTCATATAAACAGCACCGACTGACAGACAAAAAAGTGTCTAATAGAGATGTGTAGACACATCAAAAATGAATATAAATCAGAGTATAGGAAACTTGTAATAAGTCTTGAATTAGTGAAATGTATATGACTTTCAAAACATAATTAATTATCATTGCATTAAAGAGTCGATTGACAATGTACTTCTGTGTTTAAAATGTAGTTATATTTTGTTTTTAATCAGCAACATAAATATAGGTACAAGTCTATAAACAAAAATACTCTCCACCTCAATTTCATAACAAACGGGATAAATTCTATACATTGATCTTGATCATACCTACAAAGTATCTTGTGCTCTTTGTATCATTTTTCCATTACATTTTCTTTCATTTTTCACTGTTCTGCTTGGCCACAAAGCATGCTGCCAAAACCTGTGGGTCATATGATGATTTCTATTGAGTGGCTAACCAGATTTCTCTTTGCATCTTTTTAAACATGAAACTTTTTCGTTTAGCCCATATTTTGTTCATCACTGAGTAACTATTCAAAACCATTCCTTTAACTTTCTTGAATACATCCATAGCTCGAATTCTATAGATAGTTCTTCATTACCAATAAAGAACTACAAAGTCTCCCTATACCATTTTTTCTGTTCATAAAACAAAACCCAACATTCCTTCCTTTTTTTTATTTTTGTAGCAGAATTTCTCGACCACAAAACCACATTTGATCTTTCTTGCTTCTTGTACTTCTTTCACTTCATCTGATTGTTTACAAACTGACTTTGAATTCTAACGTTATACCGTTAATTAGGTTATTTTTTAAAAGCAGTCTTTGGTTTTTATTCTGTAGCACAAGTTGAATGAAAAAGAAATCTTTTTGACTGCCGTTTATTATTTCAACACCGAATTAAATTATTTTTCAAAGCGTTTAACAAAGGAAAAGCGGGGGAAAAAAAAAAAAAAGGAGAATTTTGGAAGTGAAAAAGTTAATTTTCCTCCCCAAAAGATATAAAGTATTTAATAGAAATCCGTTTATAACATGTGATATGATCAAATATTATGAATTGAAAAGATTACAAAATGTGCCACTCAATACGATAGTTACAATTGCTAGTGATAGAACAATTGTATTAAGTTTTATTATTTACTCAGACGAAGAGAAGCCAAAGCAAGCGATGAGACAAATGATCAGCAAATATAATGGACAGCAAAAACATTATATGCTTCTTTTCTTTTAACAAAAATGAACATAGTACATGAAGATTATTGTACGTAGAAGTTGAAGAAAAGCTTTCCATCACTTCAAGACAATCTTCAAACCAGGAGATTTCAAAGATCTCAAAGTTGTCTCTTTTGCCTTAATTTTGATGATGCTGATAAAATATCATAATCAATTTTTTTTTTTGTATTTGTTGAGGTTTCACACCAGTACTAACCAGTTGGAGATCAAGTGACGGCAAGTCCCAACTATACCCCCAGGATTCAGCTCAGTATTCTAAGTGATTTCAGCAATGCTGTTGTCTGGATGGTCTTGGTTCCTCCATGGATTCCCAGTTCTTCCAAATTCCTCGCTAGGCTCTTCAGGACTGTTCTCTGATTGTTACTTCTGTTTTCTTCACGTTCTATAATTTTTTCAGTTCTTTGGGAGGGTCAAGATACTTATTATCATTATTATGATCCTTTAAACTTAAGATAGAAGCTAAATCTGAACATATTCCTTACTTGAATCTGAAACAAGATTATTGATGATCAAATTTGCTGATATCCTTACAATGGTCAAATTTTAAGGAATTTGTTACAGATGGTATGTTTTGGTTTTAACCAAAGAAAGGACACAATTTAGTGCAGAAGATTTTTCAATGCACTTTGAGCATTCCTAATATAAAACTAACACGTCTCTCCCCCTTTAAACTGGTATTAGTTCTTAAAACAAGAACTAAAAGTTCAATGACGCACCCAAAAGTTAAAATGTCATCATTGGCATAGCATATGACCCTGAAAGGAAGATAGTTTTTGGTAAGAAGCATCATATCAAGGGACACCTTTCTATCAATTCAAGTAAATCTGACCTGAAATAGCTGAGAAATTTGATTTTAAAACGAAGTTTAAATGTCATTGTTGACAGATTACATAACCCCAAGTGGAAGATTCTTTTAGGTAAAGAGCATCTGATCAAGGAACACGTTCCTATCAAGTTTCAAGTAAATCTGACAAAACAGCTGAGGAACAATACAGGGAAATACCTACTGACGGATGGACGGATAGACAGAGCTTCTTATAGAGAGGGGAGGGTGCCTCTAAAAAAGGTGAAATACATTTCAAGTCACTTTTTCAATAACATGGCCCTCATTACAGCCTGATGAATGAATGAAAAAAATGGGTGTAAATGGGTGAAAACCTCACCAATGAAGCTGGAGCATTTCAAGACTTACTCCCCATCATGTCTAGAAAAAACATTTTTTTTTTCACTCTAAAATTCCCTCCTAAATAGGTTCTTACTGTGGGTGTTCTATTTGCAATGTAAGTTCGTGGTAAATTGATTGCTTTGTGACCAGCAGCATTCACGTTTATTTTTGTAGAGTTCAGTTTTGTTTTTTTAATGATCACTGCCTAGCAAGAAGTGAGAGAAATAACTCATTCCATGCTTCATTAAAATCTAAAAGGTAAACAAAACAGAATTCATTTCTTTATCCAATATTATTCTAAAAATATATGTCTCACTTCAACTCCTTTATCAGTAGTGACTCGTGAATGGGATTCGAAAACTTTTACAAAACAAGTCGACCTGAGTTGGGCTTTAGGAGTGGGAGTGAACTCATCGTCAATTCTTGCATACATCACTGTGTCACTGTTATTCGTGCATGACATCACAGGTTCATGTTTGAGTCATTGTCATCAGTCATTGTTGTTACATATAAAAATCAAGTCAAAACTTTCAGAGTTTGACAATAACAGTACAAGTTGGCACATTTTATTCTAAATGATATTTACAATTCAGCTAAATAACAAAATTCATAATACAATTTTCAGAAAGAAAAACTGTAAGGGGTTTTTAAGTTACTTGAATTTACTTAAGAGATGCTCATGTCAATCTTTCATTGATATAAAGATGAATTACTTTATAAATCAAATAGGAATGAAAAAAAAAATATAGAAGAGTGACAGGGGTGTTCCTTTTATATCCATTGAATATCAATAGTGAATTTCTTTTGGCTGCTACATAACAGAAAAAGAAACAAGTCGAGTTAGTCATTTAATAGAAACTGTTATGTGACCAACATCTTTTGGCAGCATACTGTGTAGAGGGTAATCAATTAAAAAAACTCAAAAAAAGGAGTAATCAATGAATAAGTTATTTCTCTCGCCTTTTGTTGGGCAGTGATCATTAAAAAAAACTCTGAATTTTCCAAAAAAATAAGCATTAATGCTGAGGGGTCAATTTGGCATAAACTTTCACTTCAAATTGACCTCCCCCCCAAAAAAAAACAACAATTCTTGAAAAAAAAAAAGGAAAAAGAAAGCATCTTTTATAGTCATAATAAGGAGTAAATGTTGAAATTTTCAGCCGTCTAGCTCCATTGGTGCTGCCTGTACGCGTGGTGCATACATAACCGGACCAACATGAAAATCGAAGAAACCTTCCTTGACAGTTTTGGTTGACATTTTCTAGTAAGTGATGCAAGTATCTAAATGTATGTGCTATAAGCTAATCCACATATCTGAAAATCGATGCCATGTTAATTTCGAAGAGTAGGATGAATTTGAGAAGTAAAAACGTTGCATAAAGAAAGAAGAAAAAAAAACAAAATCTTTTGACAGGAATAAGATAAATAGTAGATGCCTGTCATCATCACAGCATTTCACTTTTGGATTTCCCTCATACACCCAACTAAAAGCTCTACCCCTCTTGCCGTCATGGTCTCTTTCTCTTCATCTTGTGCTGCACAATTATTGATCCAGGCACTTTAATCTACAATATTTTTAAGGTCAGAAAGACCATTATCTTGAACACTTTCTGAGCAATGCTGAATGACTTGTGATGTAGATTTTTGTAGAGCAAGATTAAATAACATCATCCTTCAATAAATCATGGACAAATAATCCCAGAGGTGAGCAGCTTACGTTTAGAGGCTAAACAGCTTTTAGCCAGGTCTGCTGCCGATGCGAATGCCTCCCAGCAAAATGCCCACATGTGCCATTAGCTGAAATTCACAGACTGACATCCAAGCTTTTCCTTCATCGATGGTCAATTCTAACTTAGTTGATCATAATTTAGTCATTTTTATTATTATTCATTATTATCAAATTAAGTATTGTAAATCATTATCATCAATTTTGACCACTATTTACCTTTGTCTCAATTGTTCGGTTACTTTTCATAGCAAATTTTACTCACGACAACTTCCCTTCACTGGAGAGTAGATGGTGTGGATTGGCAATAAAGAAAAAGCTTCAGGTGAGACTCTAACTCACATTCCTACTGGGAGTGCTAGATTATGCTCGAATACTCTACCAATACCAGAGGTTTGAATCTCACCTGAAGCTGATTGTATGTTCCAGATCATTATCAAAAGTTGCAATAAAAAGCAAAAAAAACAATTAACAATACTTCAGAGCAATCATCAGTGGTAATAAATGATATCCTAGCTTAAAGTTTCGATCTTTTGCTTCAACTCTTTTCACATTAGTCACTGCCAAGGGTCAAAATATTTTGTCTATTCTTTTTCCTTTTTAGGAAGGAAAGATGCTGAGATAAATCTGAAGAAAAAAACAGTTCTTATGACATCATGGAAATGGCTTTAAAATTTTCCCTGTACCTAGAGCTAAAAACAAAATTCTCTTGGAATATCAGACACACAACATAATTATAAAGAGTCTCAAAAAATTTTCATGTTAAATTTTACATGAATTTTCAGAGTTATGCATGGCTGGAAATGAATTTCATACATGGCAATACCTTGAATAGTTTGGGTTTTTATGTAGTATGGTTAAGGTACTGCTATACAAATTGATGTAATTGAGTATAAACTGAAAAGAGACCACATTAAGACATTAGTTATTATTACCATTACTATTTCAAAATGGCCACCATTCCAGCTGTAGGATTAGTGTTTTTTTACAGTTAGTCTTTTATAGGTTAGTGTTAATCTTATTGTTGTCTGCTTCATTGATTTTGAATTCGCCAGCAGTACCTGCCACTCTACATGTAGAGCAGCAGCCATTTTGAAAAGTGAAAGGCTACAATTGCCAAGACTTGAATAGTACGGTTACAGTTAATTTCAGAACAAATTAACCGCACTAATCAAGATTTACCTGTATAAGTTTTTGAAGTCATGAAATAAATGTTGAAATATGAAAATAAAAATCAATTTATCCACTAAAAGACTGCTTTCATAACATCCATAATCCTCTTAAGCAACAAACAACCTTACTGAATACATGTTTTGTTTTTTTCAAAGTTTTAACAGTTCTTTTATACACAAGCATATCTACTTACAAGATTTGGATAAATGATTTGGGATAATTTAATTAAAATCAAATATTCTATTTTTCTCTTATTTTCAAACAAATTGCTTTTTAATTAAGAACTCAAGAAAAATACAGGAATAAATCTATTAAGCCTAGTTGTTGTAACTAGAAAAAAAAAGATTCTTTATAGGTTTATGCAGGTACAAAAGGAGTGAAGAAAAAGAAATGGTATATATATATATATATATATATATATATATATATATATATATATATATATATATATATACATATATATATATATATATATATACTGATTTTAATGATTGCTTTATCTATGGAGATAGTGCTCAATATTTCAAGATTTAAAATAGAGAGTTGATAGACAGAAAGATATTTACAGTAAACAATCAATTTAGATAGACACACACACACATTTCTATATTTCTCTCTCTCTCTCTCTCTACATATATATATATATATGCATATACATATACCTTTGCATAAAAGAATCACTGTATACCAGAACTGATTATCTAAAAACTTTTCATCTTTTAATTAAAATCATCAGAAACATACCAGCACAAGATTTGGGTATTGTTGGTCCAAATTAACCATAGAGATGAAAAAAATAAAAAAACCCTCAAAACATGTTTTTCGATGGTGCCTATTGGTGTACTCATGCAAATTTTTAAGGTTGTAACCCTCAGAATATGACTTGGAGTGCACACACACACACACAAACACACACACAAAACTTAAAGTTACTTGCCATATATGCATTAAAATAACAACAGAAACACAGATACTGCACTAAAAGTAGTGTGAAGCTGAAAAATAAAGATTCTAAACTGTACTTGAACCCACACCAAATCTAGATGTAATTTTTCTATGTCAAATCTGGAGACCATGAAGGCTAAGAGATTCACCTCAAATACTTCACTGACAAGCGCTTGTTTACATCCAGTAAAACAGCAGAGGTTTGGCTCCTGCATTGCCAATTTAGTGTTTTTGGTGCTAAATTCAGTTGGTTTCTTGTTTTGGCAATGTAAAGACCACAAAATCAGCATGGCCATTTTTACCATGTCTGACAATTTTTAGCATCTTTCCAGTGTGTTTTGGCTGTTTTTGGCCAGTTCTTAAATTTATCACTTTTAGTTTTTTCATGCAGTCAAACTAGAGCAGAGATATTTTTTGAGTTGGCAACATTGTTTGGCTCAAGAGACTGAAAAGAGATTGAAAAACATAAGGCTCTGAAATACTATCTTATCGATCAAGTCAGAGGACTGTGGGTATACAGTGTAGACTTACTTCTCAATTTCAATGTTTTTAGTATGGTCTCAAATCAGCCCCCTGAAATTAGCTATATCTTCACAAATTAGCCAAGGGGCTTACAGCGTTTTGAAACACTCAGAAGCACTGGTTCACTTTGTTACATCCTTGATGTAAGCCTCTGAGGTCATTGAGTGTGAATTCTAGTCACAGCCTTACTGTATACCTAGTTCCCAAAACCAATTTCCATCACTGAATCAAGTTGATTAAACTTACATAACAAATTTTAAAAAATGGGACAGGCCTGATTAGTCACTCAATAGAAGCAGGCTGTGTTGGGGGAGATCAATTAAAAAATTGGAAAAAAAGGCGATCAATGAATAAGTTACTTCTCTCATATTTTGCAAGGCAATGATTGCTAAAGGAGCCTGAATTTTCAAAAAACAAGTGTAAACACAATTGGACACAAACTAAGGGATCAATTTTGTATAAATGTACATTGTAGATTGTACCCTCACCACTAAAATCCTTCCACCCCTCTGTTGGTTCACCACTGGTTGATGATTTATATAAAATGGTTTCGTTACTTACTTTGGAAAATCTCTAATGAGTGAGTGAATCCAATAGATGCTTATCATTGAAACCTTTTAAGAAATTTCTTTTATTCTAATTAAAGAAAAATTAGCTCAATCTGCAAAAATCAATGATAGTTTATTTCTGTTTGGCTTTGTCGGGAAATTGATTGACTCAGTACGATAAATATTAGGTGAGTGGTGTCCTAATTTCTCTTTGTGTCATCTGCTCAGTCATATCTCACTAACAGTCAACACTACCCGCTCGGCACCCACAACTTTTGCTCCACCTTTTTGAGGTAGTATCACACTTTGCATAATCAGGAAGCAAGCCATAATGAAAATTGAGTTTTATTTATAACACAATCAGCCAGTTTGTCCAATCTCCCTCAAAAACATTGTGACACAAGATGGTTTGGTGAGGGGATACCACACACGCGAATATGTGAGAAGGCTTCAGCAAAAATTCTTTTCAGTCCTCATAACTATTGTTGCAAGGACAAAGAGTGTAGGTCTTTAGGTCTTACCACAAATCCTGAGCCATTTTGACTTGAGTAACACAGAGCAGCTGCACATCTCATGAGGTAAAACCCAAATCAGTCATGGTACCACATCTGTGTCCATCTGTTCTTAGATGGTCATGTGAATGACACAATTAGCTAAATCGTCAAAATTATTGAAGAGTTGGAGTCAATTGATATGCATCAATTCAATTTCTCGCATACATAATGGATTTTAAAGGGAAAACATTTAATTATCTGCAGACATTCAAATTTAGCATACTTAGAGCAGGTTTAGACGGTTTTAAAGTCCCTGCTCTTGAAATGGTGGGGGATCAGTTTTCTAAGCAGGAACAGCTGAAGTTCGATATATACAAAAATTGTGCCTGGATCCAGAAGTCTTAAATGCCAAATTTTAGTTTAATCCCACAAACTATAAGGCAACTTCATTGGAGAAACTGCGAATGGTGCAGACCCCCTTGCCTGGGTTCTGAGAGCAGATCTTTGCTTCACTCCAGTAATGGAAACCTTAGATGTGTCATTGAAATGTGTGTATAATAATAATGAAGGACTTAGTTATTTATTCAATTATATAATGAATGCAATATTTCTAACTATTAGTTCAAGCCCATGACTGGTCGCTTCGCTGACAGTTATCATAAGTTTACAACAACAGGCTTGACTGATGGCTGCTACTGCTATTATAAGTGTGACAGGCATGGTAGGAAGAGAGAGAGGGAGAAAAGGAAGGTAGTTTGATAAGAGGGTAAGAAAGGAGAGGGGAGGACAGAAATTTAGTTCACTGACAGGGTAGGGAGATGCATTTGAGTGTATAACACTTAGAAAAAAATCATGAACAGGCAACAAAGATTGGACTGTGTGAAGAAGATGATGAGAAAATACAGGCATAGAGAGAGAGAAGATTAGACCCATGAGAAAATGGGTAATTTCAGTTGTCAACAGCCATGGAATTTCCAACCCAACAAGTTCAACATCAATACAACTACAATAGTCTCCTTTTATAATGTGGATGTTGGGGTCCAAGAAAGACAACTGCATTATGATTGATCTATGGCTTATCAAAAAGCAATTATGATTATCAATGAATGGATGAATGGTCGATAATACAGGCAAAAATATTGGGGTCTAGCATCCAGTCACCCAATATATCAAATTGTGCTATATTGCAGGACTTCAATATTAAGATAGGGAGGATAAAGAGAAGTTGAAAAGGAAACAGAAATTTTACAATAACAAGGTATATATCTGAACAATTGCCGCAAAATGTTTCTTAGTAGAATTGTTCTATTTTAATTGATTCAATATAAATATGCCAGCTAAAATGTTGCAGAGGGAAACATGAAATTTTTGCTTAAAATCCCAAAACTTTAGCTTGAGATATACAAGTCCAGTAATCATTGGCCCACAGCAACTTTTGGTTTTTTCGTCCACAACCAACCTAGGCTTTTATACTAAATCTTGAATAGTTTTTTTCAGAAAATTCAATTTTGCTTTTTTTGTAAAATGATGATAGTTTTGGCTTCACAAACCAGTAATATATTTGTAATTCATGTTTGTCTGAAACAGAAAAGTACTCTTGCAATGATACAATAAACATTTTTGAAGTGAATATGAGAACTAAATAAAGAGGAAATGTATCTTAAAAGGCCCACAAGATCAAAAAGGTTGTCCATGCCTGATGTACAGTATCAGGCTTTACAAAGGTGTTGAGCCTATTTGACAGTTAGCTCACTGAAATGAGATAACCTGTTAGCTGGCAGATTCTGGTCTATTTTCATACACCTAATCTTGCCAAACAAAAACATTAGGCAGATCCATCTCAAACACTTGCAGAAGGAATTTCCAGCACATTTTGAATATTTTGGACGGTATCAAAAGCAAGAGTAATAGGGAAACAGAAAACTCAATGAGAACATAAGATGGGTGGATAGATGCATCAGAAACTGTCAACTTAAACTGTCATCATAGGTTTCATCAGTTTTTGAGTGTGTCTGGCTGGCTATGTATACATGGATGACATGTACATGCAGCACCAAAGGAGCTAGAGAGATAAAATACATCGAACATTCACTCCTTATCGAGTCTAAAAAAATAGTTCTTTTTATTTCTTGAAAATTCTCTAAATAGTTTTTTTAAGGGGGATCAATTCATAGTATAAGTTTATGCTAAATGGGTCCCTTAGTTTGTGTCTAGCAGTGTTTTTTTTTTTTTAAATTGGATTTTTCTCTGGTGATCATCCCCACAAAAAGGCAATAGAAGTAAACTATTCATTGATCATCCCTTTTTCCAATTTTCTAATTGATCTCCCCCAACATGGCCTGCTGCCAAAATATGTTAATCATGTGACAGATTCTATTGAGTGATTAAACAGTCCTGTATTTTTTCCAATTCAAAGTGAGAATACATGCAAGTATATACACACACAGGGCTGGTATTACAAAAGAGAGTCAAGCACTAAGAACTGAACAGATGTAACAAGATCAGCATAATTGGTAAGCATACTACATGTGATTTGACTCAGCACTAAATCAGCTAAGTATTATCCTCATGTGTCCATTGTGTAACCTGATCATCAAGTAATAATTAAAACCAGGGAGATGAATATCTATTAGAAAGTATAGGAGAAAACTAATGTTTTTGAAACAGCACACAAACTGGCATTTAAGACATAAGGAAGGAATAAGAAGGATTTGGAATAAGGGGAAAGAAGACATCAAAATGGGAAATGAATTCCTGATCTTTTCATTCATAAGTATTTATATATAGATGACAGTGGAGGGCACAGTCAGCAAAAACACTAAACTGATGAACTGCTAATAATTTAACAGAAGCAAAGGGAACTGCTGATTTTTATCCAGAGTTAAGCTTCAGTTCAGTCTTTTTTGCTCTAGAACAAATCTAGAGAGCTTAAATTTTAATGATGTAGCTTATAAATAGAGCTTTCCAAAGAAAGCATGCCAATATCAGACGATGATCAAGGTATATATAAATGATTAAATGAACAAATGAAATCAAACATTGGTTTACATTCAACATATAGTTTATTTAAAGGTCTATGTCAAAGCTACAACATATTAGAATTTCAGCACTCTAGTTTTTTTTAGAAGGGGTAAAACAAAAGAATGAATCAAAACTAATTTCCTATGAAAAACGTTTGCGGTTATACTTGCTTCCATTAGACTTTTAACTTGAAAAGTCACCGTTTTTGTATCTGGCCTATAGGACAACTCCATTTTTGGGGGTGTTATTTGAATGCTCCAATTAGGTATCATCTTATCCAAAGAAATATACAACACCATATATCTATAGAAAATGGATTCGTTGGTTTTTCAAGAAAAGAATTGTTGTCACGCCTGATGAAAAATTTTAAAAAACTAACAAAAAACCCTGAAAATACAAATAACAAGATCGTTCCTTTCCAACACCTGAGCCAAATGCATTCATATCTTTGAGGAAACATTTCTGACAGCACTTATGAAAAAAGATGTGATCAATCTCCAACTATTTGTTCAGAATAATTAATCATTCAATTCTGTAACAATGATCCTATATGCAATGTAGAGAACTTAAACTAAGTACAATGGATTATTACATTCTTCTGAGAGTACAAGTATTTATTTTCCAGAAAGAATGAAAGTAAAGACTTCTTGCAGATAGACTCAAAAGAATCTTAAACATTGTTTTAAATGTTGTTCAAGATTCCAAAATAAGGAGGTGCAAAAAGCGTAACAATTGAGTCTTATTTATAAATGTTGCTTGTAATGTGCAAAAAAAAAAATTAAAAAAAGAAAAAAATGGTGTAGCGAGTTGGGGGAGTGGGGGTCAGAAAGAAAGAAAGAAAGAAAGAATGAAAGCCTACTGGACCTTTTATTTATTTGAAATATGATAATAAGAAGAAAGGGAAGAATAAAAAAAATTAACTTTCAACTTAGAACCTCTGTGGAGTACAGAAATTGGTCAACGGAGGTTATGTTATATGCATCTACCAGCCTTTTGAATGTACTTATGACTTCATATCTCTTCAAGAAGCAAACACCTATGTATCAGAGTTTGCCATAATAGAGTTACAGCAAAGTTCTTGCCAATACTGTCACAGATACAAGTTTTGAATGATAAAGGGGTTTCTGTTGGAGGATTTGTGGGTCTCCTATCCATCTGTGTATGAATGAATTATAAATATGCAAATGAGAACTGCCAAGAAGAAGATGAAATTATAAATCATAAAATACATTATTCAAGAGGATATTCAAGAAGTTAGTTATAATTAAACTTGTTTGTCTAACAATTAAGATTTGTGGGCCACAAATAAAAATGAACGAATATACAAGTAAAAAATAGTGAGGAAATATCTAGTTTTGTTTTTATAAATGTTGATTTAAGGATTATTCAGGAATCAATCAAAAGTTGCTGATCGAAATTATCCAAGGCTTATTTTGAAGGATTCTCTATACTTCATCTTGTGTTTATTTCCTTTTTTTCTTTTAATAATGAATATCCTAGTTTTTTATTTGGTGCCATAGAGTTTTCAGCTCAGAAACTGTTTATCGAAATTTCTAACAGGATATAAATATGAGGAGTTTAAGACTAGGAAAAAAAAAAAAGAGCATAATTTGTACATATTTCACCTGAAATGCAATAAGGTGATGATAGCAGTTCAACTCTACAGACAAAAGGTCAGTCCTCAAATGCTTCGTGTGTATGTATCCATGTGACTTGTCTAATGAATACATAACTTTGTACTGATCTAGCAATGATCCTCAAGAATTTAAATGCAATAAATAAAAGGTTTCAAGTTCAGCCACCAATAATTTCTGAACGAGTGCTGAATCTCATCTAATAAACACACTGTGTGTATGTATGAAGAGCAGGGTTCAATAACACAAAAAGTATCATTTAAAAAATGTTTTCACTTGAATTGAAAATCAATCTCTCTACTTTATATATATATATATATATATATATATATATATATATATATATATATATAAGGTTAAGAAGATTAAAAAATTCAAATCCATAATTTGATATTTAATTTGATTAAAACATTTTTCAAATGGTGCTTATTGTGTTTTGGAACCACACTCTCCATATTCTATGTGTTTCTATTCTCCTTTATTCTTGAGAAATCTATTTTAATCAACTTTTGGCTTGTGAGGCCTATCAAAGCTTCACCAGAGCCTGATTAACTGGAAATTACTGTATATGCAGCCTACCTCAAACGATGCTGGTCAAGAGGTTGGTATCTCCCAGTTTTTTGAATCAGAGTTATCTATCTCAAAGTCTTATAGTAAAAAAAAATGCTTAAGGATTTAGTCTGCCCAGCTATGCATATCTGGGCCGGAGAAGAGATGGATCCATGCCTTTCCCAAGGATATTAGTGCAAAGTGAATGCTGGAATTAGAAGTCAGTTTACATTCTGTGTTTTAATCATTAGGCCACCTGCACCTCCCGTGGGAAAGTCGTTATTTAGAACATATGATTTGATTTGGATACCTTAACACACACACACATTATATATATATATATATATATATATATATATATATATATATATATATATATATATATATATATTTCATTTTGTAGTTAGAAAGAGTCTACAAGACTGATAACTTCTGAATTTACACATAAGACAAAATTACATTTTTCATGTACAGATTTTTTTTGACTAATGTCCAATGTTTCAGCAGTTGTACCCATGGCCTTCTTCAGGGGGTGTCATTAATGGGGAGGTTTTAGAATGCTGGAACACAGATGGAAAATTCTGATTCAAAAATTGGGGGAAACCTTCCCAGTATTCTGAACTCTCCCCATTTGCGATACCCACCTAAAGAAGAACATTGAGTACGAAAGCCATAATTTTGTGTTCATGAGATGAAGGACAACAGTAAGAAAAAAAATCAATATATAATGATGATCACTCATCAAAAATCTTCATTTTTTGCTTTTAACTGTATTTACAATATTTGATGAAAGCCAACAAACTTATTTCATCATTGGGGAGAAATGCAAATGTTTTGTTTTAGTAACTTATATCTAAACAATAGAGAGAACAATACAATTGTAGCTAAGATCTATAGAAATATCAGCTTACAATGGCTTAAGCGCAAAAATTTATTAATCGTTTCATTTGCTGTGTACTTAGTTCTTCATTATAATTGAGAAAACAACTCAAACAAAATAGAAACAATTGAAATAATCTTTGTTTATTAAATAACCTGTTCTGAGAATATTCTGCAAACTAAGATCTCACAAAATTATTTTAATCAGGACAAAGCAATTTTAAGCACGAAGTCTGGTCTGAACAATTAGAGAAGAAATTAAAAATCAAGTTCTTACTTTGTACTCAACATAACAATTTGAAATGATTCTTTTTTTTCCATGGTCAGTTGAAGTATCTTTTCAAAGATACACACAATCATACTTGATTTTACAACATACCTTGAGATTATCAGAAACACATTTAAGTGCTCTAATGCAGTTTGGAAAACACTGGCCAAGAGGCATCTTTGTACCTAACAATTTTGTGTTCAATACCTCTTTTCTTTTTTTCTTTATAGCTATTGTTACCTTTCACGTTTCAAAATGGCCTCCATACCAGCTGCTGGGTTAGTATTTTCAGGGATAGAGTCATTGTCATTTGCTTCTCAGATTTCAAATTCACAATCATCACCTGCCACTCTACAACTGGAGTGGCAGAAATTTTTAAACCGGAAAGGTCACAATCGCCAACTGGAATAATCATTCCAAGGAAAAAAAATAAGAATGGTGATAAAGAATTGCTTTGTTGTCTTTCAGCCAATATGTAGAAAATGTAAAAGAGGACACAACCCAGGATTCCATTAGTCTTATAACATCCCCAAAGCAATGACACCAAAAATTATTATCATGTTGTATCAGTGTTATCACTATCTTCAACTGTTGAACAGTCAAGCTTTAAAGTGAAGTTGAATCAAATTTCCTTTCTTAATGAGAGATAATAAAAGTTTTGGGACCACTTAAAGCTGCGCTGCTAACTTCAACCTTTTAACTAAAAGACAGATGCAGTCATCAAATAATTGATATGCTGCCATCGGCTTTCGCCCACCTTTCCATACACTGTCATAAACCGTCAAGCTTCAGCCTATGGATTAGCATGAAATGGAATTGAACTGACTCCCAATGTCTAAGTTGCCCTGCCATAGGCAACTTGACAGAGTTCAAGATGAACATCAACTGTCTTACACTCTTCTGATCCTGTCTGTTGGATTCCTTCAATAAGAAGAAAAAAACTGCATATCCCTCACTGAATCTGCCTTATCTTCCACCAAAGTTAAAGTTGTCCATCAAGTGTGTGTAAGCCTTTTTGAGGATCAAACAGAATCAGGGGCAGAGGGGGGACTGGGTGAGTGGGAGGGGGGAGAGACCATCCTCCCTTCCGCTTCTTATGGGGGGGGGACTTCTTCCTCCATGGCAAAAGTAGATAAAGTTATATAAATATCATTTCTGGATTAACAGACAAGGAAAAAATACACATACATATGCACGCGCAAAAATACACGTCTGCACACACGCACACAAAAAACACATCCCTGCACATACACACATAAGCATGTACATACACACGCAGACCCATGAGAATATTTAAGGCTGGTATTGGAACTACCAAGACCAGAGTGGAATTTAGCACAGAAACTCTTAAAGGACTGTGTACAAGTTTTGTTTTTTTTCCTCTGAATCTGACAAGTTCTAGGCAGATGTTTACTTTTTTTAAAAACTTTTTGTAAATCAATTGTTATTGTAGTACTAGTTGAATCCGACAGGATAGATACCTGACAGGCTTGGAAAGAGTCAAACAACCTGCCACTCATAGGATTTCTAATTCACAGTAGAATTTAAGATAAAGGATTTTAGCATTTTTATTACATTCTTCTACATTGTAAATCAATAGGCGCTTTGGCAGAAGTTACGACGGGACTATCTCCAGTTGATGATTGGGAGAGAGGAAACCTTGATATGTGTCATATTGGGAGTATAACTATTTAAATTTTTATCAATAGATGCTTTAGCAAAAGTTATAGGACTATCTCTGGAGGAGGATAGCAAACTTTACTATGTGTCATATTGCGAGTATAGCTGTTTAGATTTTCAAAAGAAATAACAGCATTTTCAGTTATTATATACACCAGACTACAAGACGATTGGTTTACGAGCCTTATAACTGTTCACATCCAGCTTTGGTATGGCCCCCTAGTCATAATAACAGTGCATTGGATGAAGTATAATTTTTGAATTTTTTTCAATTCTATCAAATCTCTGTCTTACACACTGGCATGTATAATATACAAAGAAAACCTCAGCAAGCATTTCATAATAGCAGAACATGTCAAGGTAAAAACCAATTAGAAGCAATTTAGAGCTTATTTCTAGTGCATTTCACAACATCCTGATTCTATATTTCATAGCAATTTCCCCAACTGTAGCATACTATTGGCAGATATGTTCAGCGCACTGCTCTTGATATGATTAAGTTGACTTTTTACACAAATTGACAACTTTAATTTTGTAAATCTCAACCAATAATAATGAGATTTATGTCATCTTGAAGAGATTTTTATTGTGAGTAACATTTTTAATTACAGCAACTCATGAAAATTGCTCTGAAAAATGCTCATACAATTTTTATGGGATTTTTACTTCAAATTTGATATAACGCAATGCACGCCTAGACCATAGAAGTGAATTATACCAAACTCTCCAAACACATTTAATTTGTCCCTGCAAATGTTTTCTTCTAAATATAAATCAAGGATTCTCCAATTTGTAAACATAAAAAAAGACTTTCAGTGTTGAAAAGAGAAAAATTTCAAAAGTCAGACACAAATGATTCATATTCAAAAATAAATTATTCTTAGTAGATATATGTCAATGGCACAGTTGGTGAGTGTGTTCATTTTGTAATCGAGAATCCACCTGAGAAATACTTTTGTTTTAAACAATAGTAGTCATAGCTGAAGATCTCATGTGTACATATTAATATTGAAGACAACAGGACCAGTAAGAAAAATACGTACATGCACAATGTGTTAATACAAATGTAAAAACTTGAAAAATACTGAACAACAATATTTTAACATAAGATATATAAAAAAGATATGAATGCAGTGGCAAAATTGAACAATTCCATTTTACAACGTTTAGTTACGTGTGGGTACATGCCATTATAAATAGAAAATTTGTGCCTCTGCATTCATCATCATCATCATTAGTCTTTTAATGCCCGCTGTTGGACATAGACCTTCCCCAGGATTTGCTACACTTCTCTATCATTGGAGTCGCGGAGCCAGTACTTTCTGAACTTGTCTAGCTCGTCTCTCCATCTAACATTTTGCCGGCCTCAGTTCTACATGTTATCTGGGGGAGATCCATGTCATGAGTCATGATGTCCATCGGTTGTCCGCCATTCTTGCAATATGGCCAGCCCACCGCCATTTGAGATTTTTAATGGATTCTATGATGTCCCTGATTCTTGTTTTTTCTCAGATGTACTGTGCTGTCTTGTGGTGTTTCCATGTGAGGCCCAGCATAATTCTTTCATGTGCACATTGCATGGTTCTCAATTTGTGGATCTGTCCCTTGGTTGGGTTCCATGTTTCAGCTCCATAAGTGACTATTGGGAGGATACATTGGTTATAAATTCTTCTTTTTAGGATTAATGGGATCTTCTTGTTTTTGAAGGTTGAGCTTGCTCTGCCAAAGGCTTGCCATCCTAATGTGATTCTTTGCTTGATTTCTTCTTCTTTTGAGGGTCTCATGGAGATTGGTTGTCCTAGGTGGATGTAGTGATCTACTTCCTCCAGTTCTGTATCCTCGGTTTCGATCTTAGTGTTTTTATCTTATTTTGTGGTTGTTGCACATGATCTTCGTCTTGCTGAAGTTCATGTGTAGGCTGACTTTCTTGCTCTCTTCATTTAGTTCATCTATCATTAGTTGGAGGTCATGTAGGTTCTCTGCAAAAAGGGTAATGTTGTCTGCAAATCTGAGGTTGCTCAGATACTCGCCGTCTATTTTAATCCCTTTACTCTCCCAGTCTAGTCTTCTGAAAATCATCTCAAGGCAGGCTGTGAAGAGTTTAGGTGAGCTGGTATCAACTTGTCTTACTCCTTTCTGGAGCTGAAAGGGCTCCGAGTCTTTATATAACCTGATAAAGGAGCTGCTGTGATTGTATATATGTTTCAGCACTTCAACATATACTGGATCTACACTTATTCGAGTGATGGCATTCATGACCTTACGGAATTTCTACAGTGTCAAACGCCTTTTTTAAGTCGATAAATGCTACGGCGGGTGGTAGTTTATATTCTGCTGCTTTTTCTTTCTGTTGATTTATCGAATGCAGGTGGTACATGGTCGAGTAGCTTCTTCTAAAGCCAGCTTGTTTATGTGGCTGGTTTTCGTCAAGTGTTTTTGTGATTCGATTGGTGGGTTTGCCTCTGCATTAATACTTTCTAAAAAATTTTTACAATTCTATTGAGACATAGTGCAAGTAGGCATTTTACTTACTGGTAATCATATGATTGTCAACTTTTTTGCCATCTTCATTTAGTTCATCTAGCTTTAGTTGGAAGTCATGAAGGTTCTCTGTGAAAAGGACGATATTGTCTGCAAATCTGAGGTTGCTCAGATATTCGCCATCTATTTTGAATCCTCTATTCTCCCAGTCCAGGTTTCGGGAGATCATCTCAAGGCAGACTGTGAAGAGTTTGGGTGAGCTGGTATCCCCTTGCCTTACTCCTTTTTGGAGCTGGAAGGGTTCAGAGTCTTTATGTAACCTAATGAAGGAGTTTCTGAGATTGTATATACATTGCAGTACTTTGACATATACTCTTTTAGAGTGATAGTCTTCATGACCATGGGAATCCTATAGAGTTGAATGCCTTCTTGAAGTCTACAAATGCTACAGCAAGTGGCATTTTGTATTCTGCTGATTTATTGAATGGAGATGGTCCATGGTTGACTAACATCTAAATCCAACCTGTTGGTTTTCATTTAGTTTTTTAGTGATCTGGTTGGTGATGATTTTTGTGAAAAGTTTGTATATGCAGTTGAGTAGGCTTGCAGGTCTGTAGTTGTCATAAAGGGATTATTTTTTTCAACTCTTTATCCTAATATGGGGGTTTACCTAAAGTCACTTTACATTGATATTACTTTATCAACACTTATATTTCAACTTGCATAAGCAATTGAACTTTGATTATTTAAATTTCATTTCTCCATAACCTTTTTTTATCTTTAATTCAAAAAAATCATGTGTTCCATATTTATTGTTAACAAAAATTCTATCATCAGGAAAAAAAGGGCTACTTTGTACCTGAGAGGTGTCAACTCTGTTTAGGGGAGAAAGGAAATCATTTGGAACATTTGTTCTAACTTTATTTTCAATTTACCTATTGTACACTCCATTTTGTTGAAATATAACTTTGGCCAACCCTGTATGTAAGAAAACTTATAAAAATCTAAGATTTCCAAAATGGAGTTTTGACATTTTCAGATTTATGGGAGAAAGAAAGTTTTATAACGGATAAACTTACCTTTGTAGGCCTGCACACAGGCAGTTGGTAATAATGATATGTTTCATGGGGGTTGAAGTAAGGACCAACCTTATTCACATATAAAACAACCTACAACGAGATAACAAAGACACTGTTAGCATAATTACAGCGATGTACAGTCACAAAGAAATATATTTCAGATAATAATAATAAAAAATAATGATAATAGATAATATAGAAATACATACAAGATTGAAATTATGGGTTAGCTATATCCCCAAGATAAACAATCAACTCTGAAACATAAATTTTCCAAATTTGGTGCAAAATATTAAATCCTATCTAAATTATTCTTCTCTAACATTATATGTACGTGTGTATGAAGAAATATTTGTATGTTTTTATGTATCTATAAATGTACACACGCGTAGAGAAATATCTACATATACACAAGTGAGTGTATAAACAGATATATATTTGCATATCCGAAAATACGAATACCCACTATAGAGACTCATAGGCACCTGCATACATATACATACACATGTAGATATGTGTCATTCATTTATAGATACCAAATACCTATATAATTCATGTATAGAAGCATCCATACAAAAGGATTTGTGGAATAAGATAATTTGCGAAGTCAGATTTATTATCTACGTACAGTACCAGCTGATTTATTTTCAACAAAGATTTTTAGTTTGGACCTTCATGACAAAAAAATATTAACAAAATATAAAAAAAATATTCATTCAGATTTATCAATTCAACAAAATTTTTTGTATTTTTTAATTTTCTCATGGTATTTTTCATTTTATTTTGGACTAAAAGATAAGAGAAAAATCCACAGTTGATTCAGGCAGCAGCTCAGATGACAAGAGGGGTTGATATGCCAACATCAGATTTTTTTTTTTCAAGTAAGTAATTGATGGGCATCTTAAATATTGGTCTTTCTACAGAAGAGGATGAGACGTGCAACAAGGGTGATAAAGAAGATCAAAGAGGGTGAGAAACAGAAAAAAAAATAGATTGAAATATGAAGAGATAGAGATGAAAAATGAGAAAGAAAGAAAGACAGAAGAAAGAAAATTGTAAGAGAGGAGGAAGGGAAGGATCTTTGAGCAAAGGATTTGACAAGATTAGGACCATGATATTAGGATCTAAAAAGGAGACAGAGATAGAAAATTGTTTTTAAAAGCAGAAGAAAAACTCCTCAAGAGGTCGTTGTCTAGCAAAATAAACTTTCATAACAAATAATGAATAGTGTAAAATATCTGGATTTGATTTAACTCTTAAAATCATATAAATTTTTTTAATTGTATGATAAGGGGAAAAATTATTAGTTAAAGTTACCCCTTTCCACCTTTTACATATTTATCTCAATCAGTAGTAACCAAAAGTTTGTTCGGCTTACTAAGGAAAAATGAAAGAAAATTTTTTTCCTATCAGATAACTTTATTGAACATATTCACCATTTTGTTCCAATATATATCTTGTTCTATCTTTCAGGCAACTTCATATTCCCATCCTCCAACAATGTTTTATCTTCTCCAGCAAAGAGCCACTCAAAGTGTCTTTTAGAGAATGAAATTTTTCTTCTTGAGTCAACTCCTCTAAAGAATGGAAGAAACAGTAATCCAAAAGATCCAATATCTGCTGAATATGATAGATGAATGAAAACTTCCCAGCCAAGCTGAAACAATCTTTGCATTGTTACCAAAGAAATCTGTGGCCTATCGCATAATCTTCAAGGAATATTACATTTTTGCTTCTAACAAATTCAAGAAGTCCTTCATCGATTGCTGCCTTTGATTGGTCTAAATATGAAATAAAACCCATTTGAGACAATTGATTGGTTCTCTGGAAGTAGCTCCCAGTAGAGGATTCCATCTGAATTCCCACAATATACATAGCATCACCTTTTTTTGAATGAAGACTGGTTTATAGTACAGTTGCTTGACCAACAACCCTTCTTTGTTAACTTTTCATGCGGTCAATTTTCTTAAAAATCTTCGGTTCTGTATTCAGAGAAAGTTCAAATCAGAGTTATCTCCAATGTTTATTCTTACTCACGACAAAGATTTTGATGATAAAATCATATTTTATACAAGTTTTTTTTTTTTCTTCCATGGTGTTAACTTCCCAGGAAAACTGTCAGAGTGTGAAGTTGAAAACAAACAAAGTCTTGGTAAAATCAAAAAAAAAAATTAAAAGTAGAAGAAAATTGAGAAAATTTTCTTTAAGTCATAACTATGTTTTGGTAATAAGGTGCCAATTTCCTGGTGGAGACTTTTGAGCAAACCTACTTATGATACTGTTCTGAAAGAAAAAACTGGAATTCTAAACAGAAA